>JAOWBW010000161.1:1084705-1635029 GCA_026119855.1 Campanula takesimana
GTAATAATTTGGGTCCATCTGCACCCCAAAGGCTTCTGAAAGCTTGGGATATGTACCCAACATATTGTCCTTCATCTCTCCTCTCACTTTCCAGTATTCACACTCCTCCTCTACAACTCCCATAGACATCCCGTACAACTCGTTTATAGTGGCATCAGTAAATACCACATCATGCCCCCTCACTCTTACACTCCCGGCCTCAGTCACCGAGTGCAAATTAGCATAAAACTCCCGCACTAATAAGCTAACCCCCGCTCGAGCCGGCTTTGCCGCTAATTATTCAATTTATAAAAGGCAAACAACTCTTGCAGCCCACAACTCTTATAATCAAACCCCCTTTCAACAGTATCCCCATTGCCCTTCTTAGCCTCAAAGAAATCTTGCGACTTTTTAGATACGAAACGGGCACTATCATAATCCAATTCAACAGGGGGAGGGGGAGCACGGCCTTTTCCTTTGAGAGGCATAATTAATAACCACCAAAAAGCTAAAAAAATTCTGGAAATTGTCTTACTGGACAGTCGCCGGAAAAACTCGCCGGAGTTTGAGAAGATGACCGGGGAAGAACCCTTGATCCCTTGTAAACAGCACTCACCAACAAACACCAATCAACCCACACTTTACCACCTTCAATTTTAATTCTTGTGCCTCTCTTACACCTACCTTGAATGTCACCGGAATCAATGGAGTTATGGAGCTTCAAAGTTACTGGGTAGCGGCGGATTTAGGAGGAGAGTAAGGATTTGTGGTTGTTTTGGGAGGATTTGGTGATGAATGGGAGTGATTCTAGAGAGAAGATATAAGGAAGAGGTGAGTTTTTGAGAGAGAAAGGGTAAAATTTTGGCTAGGGTACTTTTTGAGGGGAGAAGGGCCCGATTTTGTGCTTTAACCCACTTGGAATAGGACTGTGTGTTAAACCAAGCGGGCGCTTGACCTAAATCAAGCAGGTGCTTTCTTTGTCAAGAACCACTTCCTCTTTCAAATTGCTCAGTAAGCGGGCGTCTATATCAAAAAACGCGCGCACCAAGACTTCGCCAAGCGGGCGCTTGAACACAGACCAAGCGGGCACCTGGAATTTACAGAAACTCAAGACCCCAAAACCCCAGAGTAAGCGGGCGCCTGTCCACCACCAAGCGGGCGCTTGTTCAAAGAATTAAATTCCAGTGTAATAAAACCTTACAAGTGTACAAGTGCCAAAGCAACAGTTGTTAGGCCCAATTGGTAGGAAAATAGGCTAGAGGGGGGGTGAATAGCCTTTTTAAAACTTTTACAAAGAAACACTTATAAATGCAAAGTCACTTATCAGTTTGCAAACTATTATCAGTAAGCGCAGCGGGTAAAATATGACTTAGTTTTAACTCACACAAAATCAGTGAATAAAAGATTTTCAGAGCTTAGTTTAAACACAAAGTTGTTTCCAAAAGTTCAATGCAGTTTCAAGAGATTGGTCAAAGTAAATAATGATGAATCAGCAAGAACAATAATGATTTTCCGGTGATAGAGTTCCAACCGGCAAGGACAGTAAGTAACGGAAGACACAGAGAATTGGAGAGGTTCACAGTATAAATACTGCTACGTCCTCTACCAAGTTTGCTCAGAACTTGGATTTGGGTTAAGAGCACTATTAAATATCCTTAGTCTATTACAAGCGCGGCTTTGCCGGTTACAAAGACTAAATTCTAGAGATAGTTAATGAATCCTAAAACAAATATCTGACCACGTGTATTTGAGCGGCAAGTTCAAAAGAACTTGTCTCACTCAGGTGGGTGTGTGAAAGACTCAAACAACGTATTCCTTAAAATGATCTAGTTCGAGAATACTAACAATGTTGTTGAGTTTGTGCACAAGTGTATATCCGATTAAATGATCTAATGATTATCTGGACACGGAATGTTTGAGCTTCAATGAATGCTGCAAACAACCAACTCTCTTCAATGCACTAAAATCACCAACCTTCTTTAATGCACTGAGTCCTCTATTTATAGGAGGAGTTAATGTCTTAGCTTGTTGAAGAAGGATAATATTTGAATTTCCAGCTGGGTAGGTGAGGAGCATTTAATGTAGTATCCTTGGCATTAATGGCGAAGATACGCGTGCCTTAAAAGTCTGATGGGTAAAGACCCCTTTGTCTCAACCGGTTACCTGCAAAAGAAAGTAGAGACAGAGTATAGCTAAAAGTAGCTATGTGTCAGATGGCGCAGTAATCATTACAGAGCAGGTAAACTACTTTATGATAAAACAGTATAGAGACAATCAGCAAGGTTGACTTTAATGAAATGATGTCACCTGACTGACAGTGCAGACTGTCTATTATATCGGCATGTTGAGAATGGAGTTAATCGGCAACTTCTTTAATAAGTTGATTGGCAACTTGTGTAGCAAGTTGATCGGCAACTTGTCACATGTTAAGAATAGAGTTGATCGGCAACTTGTTTACTGGTCTGCTGATTTGCTTCCTCTGCTGGTTTGTCTTGTTTTTGAAGAGTTGTAATACACCTGTGCTGGTCACAAAGAATCCTAAGGGTACCTAAAAAGGTTCTAATAAAATTGGGGGATCCTAAGTGCAAACATGATTGGGATTAAGAAATTCTATGATCTAGGAATCTATTTGAACAACAATCTCCTCCTAATTACTTAAGTCCATTCACCCTTAATACTAAGGACATCTCTTAACTTAAGGAAATGTTTTCTGCAGATGTCTAGGTGAAATCATTTCCTAAGGTAAGTCACACTAAATGTCTAAAGTAAAAGGTGGATTCACCAAAATAAATGGTGAAGCCGGTTCAATGAATCGGCAGAATGTTAATCTGCAAAGAGGATTAGCACAGAATAATACAGATAACATATATACAAGAAAAACATATTAGCACAAACAAAATATCATTAAGCAAATAGATTTGTCTATGAAGGTCTTCATAAGATATCTACATCATTGGCTATGTCGACTCAAGAATCAGCAGCTGGATCAGAAGTCTTGGGATCTGCTGGAGTCGAGTCCTTTGTAGATTCAGACTTTCTTGCTTTCTTCTTTTCTCTTTCTTCTTTCTTTTCAGCTTTCCTTTTTGCCTTGCTCTGCCTTCTCTGAGCACTCTCTAATCTATCAGATAACATCTTGTTGTTTGCCTCGAGAGCAGCAATCTTCAATTTGGCTTCAAGAAGTTCATTCTGAATATCAGCAAGTTTCTCAGTTGAGGCTTCAAGTTTGCTGCGTGTATCATTGTGCTCGGAAAGTAAAATTTTCTGTTGAGTGACAAGAGAGCCATTTAACTCAGACAGATTAAAAACGCGTTCAGTTCTATCTTGCAGCAGATTTTTCATGTCATTGTAAACAGATGTCCTGATTCTGATCACATCCTCCTCCTGATTGGACTTATGAATTTACTTGGAGAGCTCCTTTGTGGATTGTTTGAACATGTCCGCAATGGAGTGGGAGAAGTCAACCAAATCACCACGAGTAGTAGGCGCATTCTGATTAAAATCATCTCCTTCTTCATAGAAATGAAAATCATAGAGGCTGTTGAAGACAATGGGTTTATAAACATAGATCGGTGCAGCAAAAGAATTTGGATTTCTGAGAACTAGAGAAGGGACAAACTCCTCATTTTCCAGATCAGCATCCTCGATCTGTACCTCATCGGCAACAATCTGCGTATCATCGTCAGAAATAACAATCGGCAGAGGAGAAGAAGGAAGAGAATCTGGAGGTGGAGGCAAAGATAGAATTCTTTGTAGCACAGGATCTTCATCATCGGCAAGATCTAAGGTATCGGCACAACCATCATCAGCAGAAACAAGATCGGTATCATCAGCATGAGCGGCAATAATCTCAGTAGCAGAAAGAACATCAACAGGAATGAAGGTGGAGACAATATCACCGGCAGGTCTTGAATAAACAATCTCCAGAGGAAAGTTTGGATGGACAATAATGTCTCTATCCCCTGAAAGATGAAATATGCCGTTGTCTTCCATAGAGAGCAGCAAAGCAAGCTGAAACTTCAAACAAGTAGTGCCTTCCAATATCATGATCACCAATCTGGCATTCATCAGCCTAGATGTGTAAACCATGTGATCGGCACGCTGACGAGGATGAAACATCGGCAGAGTAATGGCAAGTGCAGCTGATTTGACTAAGTGCACAAGGCCACGAGCGTTGAGATGCCGATACTCCAGAATTTCTTTAAGCTCATCATTGATCATAGAGCATCTCCTCATCCAACCATTTGAAGTGATGTGAACTTCTTTAGGAGATAGACCAGGGAGAACGATCTTACCACCTATCTTCAGTTTACCAGGTAATAGACATCTAGGTTCATAGACAATTTTTCGCTTCAGTCTAGAAATCCGAGGAGTCTTTCCCTTAGTATGAATACGGTCATCTTTGATCTATGGAAGGAATATTGGTCTGTCACTGGTTGAAGCACCAGAAGAGAATGAATGCTTGGTGACATTAGGGTGATCTTTGCCAAAAGGAAGTGGACACCTTTGGAGGGTATATTTGAATGATAGCCTCGGATGAACATTAAAGAGAGGCTGTCCAAAGCTGTTGGAAGGGATAGAAACATTGGTAGTGTACCAATTTAAGCACATCATATCCTTCCCATTCTGAAAGTAATCATAGCTGGGAGGTGGAGAAGTATCAACAGCATCAAGATCAACAAAAGCTTGTTCTCCAACCTCTATGTAGTCAGCAGGGTCAGCCTCATCAACATGATTTCCATGGGCACGAACATCAGTTGGAGCAGGAAGAGGAAGGGGTGTAACAACAGTCGGCAAGCTGAATAAAGGCTGTAGAAGAATTTCTTCAAATTGCAGGCTAGCAGCAATGTCAGCATCCAAATTAGGAGTACTTCCTTCAGTACCTCCTCCCAATTCCACAACCTCCTTAATACCAGTAGGTGGGACAATCTGTATTTCAGGAGTAACTGTCACTAACTGAGTGTCCGTAGTTTGCTCAGCAAGATGAGTGTCGGCAGTTTTCTCATCAGTCTCTTGTTCAGTATAAACTCCTCCTGAAACAGATATATCAACTACATCTTCCAATGGTTCCAAAGGTTGAGTGTCCATAGTTTCCTCAACAGGAGCAGGTTGATCAGCAGATACTTCAATCAGAGGTTGAGTGTCAGTAGTTGTCTCAACTTGAAATTCCACTATCTCCTTAAAAGATTCATCAGCATGACTTCCTTCAATACTACTATCATCCTTCAGTATAGACTCTGCAAAGACTTCAGCAGAGGGAGCTTTAGTCATGACAGTTCTGATTGGCATCTTGTCACTGTCTGTTGTAAGTGAAGTGGAAGGAGAGTCAGCAGCAACTGTGTGAGCACAAACCAAATCTCCAAATAAATCAGCACCATCATCATCAGCATTACTATCAGTAGAATCACTATCTTCATCAGCATTATCACGTCCATCGGCAACAAAATCTTTATCAGCAGCATCTGCATCGTCGGCAGAGTGAACATCGGCATCTGTCTCGGTCTTGCTGCTGCTGGGCGAAGGAACATGAGCATCTTGATCGGCAAGGTCTTCAGCAGCACGGCGATCGGCATCTTGCTTCAACAGAAATTCATTAGACTTTTCAATCAAGTCCATAGTGACCTTCTTTACTGATCTATGAAAATGAGCATTGAGAGGGCTGATAGCAGGAGCCTCATCATCATTGTATGGCAGCAAATCTTCATCATTTTCAAGTCTTCCAATCTGATAAGGATCAAACTCTGTGAATTAGGAGAGCTGATTGAAAGTTCTGGCATAAATGATCCACACATATTGAACCATCAAGTCTTGTCTGATTCGATCTTGAAAGATATAGACTTGGTTCCAGTGTAGTGGTAGAAAGTCAAAATAGCGACCAAAATTGAGCTTCAGTTCAGCTTCTTTCAACTGCTTGAACTTAGAGAGAGGGAAGAACTTCTCATTCCACATATCAGTGCGAATGTTCAAACTCCGGTAATCAACATAATCAGAAGTTTTCCCAGATGGCATAGTATCCTTCATTTCTTCATGAAATTGAAGAAGACGACGAATGAAAGGAGGCAGATGATCAATTGGAAAGACCCATTTCTTGTTCAAGACTTTGTTGGTGAAGGACCAAGGATTCCTGTAGAAGGTGTGGAAGGTGGGATTCCTGATGGGTGCACATTTCCTTGAAGTCTGAGACTTGAGCTTTTCAATTACATCTTCAATACTTTTGCCATCAGCAAAGTCATCAGTGAATTCTTCAGAAGGAACTTCAACTTTAACAATAGGATCGGCAGTAAGAGAAGCACCGGCAAGATGAGAAGGAGTAAGCCTAATCAGCTTGGCTCTTGGATCAGCAGAAGGAATGGGAGCAGAAGGAACTTCGTCGGCAACTTGCTTCTCCATCGGCAAGACCATCTTATCAGCAACTTGAGTAGACTTCTTCATCGGCAAGACTGGTTCATCGGCAACCTTTGCCTTCTTTGACACCACTTTATCAGCAACTTTCACCAACTTTCTTTTCTTTGGAGCACCAGAAGTAGATCGGCAAGAATTCTATCGGCTGAAAGAGCAGGAGTAGAGACTGCTGATTGGGAAGCAACTAAAGGAATTTTCTTAGCTCTTTTCTTCTTTGGAGCGACAGCAGCAGCAGGAGCATCAGCAGGAGTAATAGCACTAAAAGCATTTTTTGCTATTCTCTGCCAATCTTTAGCATTATAGGACTTTAGCTTGCTGAAGGCAATGCTGGAAGGAAAACGATCTGTAGCTACTATGTTTATATTTCTCCTTAAGATCATGCTGATTAACAGATAATGGCAACCTTTCCCAGGATTGGGTTTGTTCTTCAGCCTATCAGAAGACCATTTATCAGCAGCAGTGGCAATGATTTTGAATATGTAGGCACACCAGTTGAACTCAATCTGCAGAACAATGGCGGCCATAGCTTCAAACTGAACGTCAGTGACATTACTATAAGATCCAGATCGGCAAATAAGACATCTATCAACTATCTCAGCCAAAGCATAGTGTCGGCGAGGATAATGAATCTTCAGCAACTAAAGCACTCAACCCTTCATTCCCGAGAGAGGGAAAAACTTCAGAAATAGAAGAGGGAGTAAGAGAGACTTGCACGCCCAAAACAGAGGAGTTGATGGAGACGATGACTGAAGAGTCAGCACGAGAGCGGACAACAGAGGAGTTTGAGAAGAATTCTTTGACGAGATCCAAGAACACTAAATCAACTCCAGATGGAGTGATGAATGAGTCGAGCAGGGACCCAATAAGAAGATTCTTCAAGAAAACCCCGCCGGCTTCATCGTTGAAGTAGTCGGAGTCAACATAGCCTCCGTAGATATCTTTTTCGCCGGACATTTTCTGCAAGATTACTCAAACAACTCACAATGTTAGAAACAAAGACAAATCAAACCAAGAATGATTATAAATGAGCAAATTTTAAACATTAACACTTACCAGATTAAGAAGATATAAGCAAATAAAACGGTGATTCAATAAACTGGTTAGAGGAGTGAGAGAGATAGAGTAGAGAAGAAAAATGGTGAAGAAAGCTTAAAGGAATTTTGAAAGGCGTTATATATGTTATGGGGGAGAGAGAGAATATGAGAGGGCAAGGAATAGAGAGAAATAACTGTACCTATAATCTCGGAGAACGTGCGCACACAAAATTTAATGCGCACACAAAACGGTGAGAAATGAACAGTTAAAAGAAAGAGAGAGAAAGGGTAAATTAGTCAAAATTAATAAGAGAAGTGATGCTGACCTGTTACCTTGCTGATGTATCGCATTAAATGGAATACATCTTGACATGATTTTGGGTAAGAAAGGTACACACGTGTCAGGGAGATGGTGTGACCGATGTACCTTTGATTTGATTGCTTACATCATGTGTCAGGAATCTTATCTTTTTGCAGAGACGTGCTGATTTGATACTTTTTAAATATCGGCAAGATAGTTTGAATCGGCAAGATAATTTAGTCGGCAAGATATGATGATCGGCATGATGTTGTTAGCAATATTTTGTCGGCAATATAATTTGGTCGGCAAGATTTTCACACTTGCTGATGAGATCGGCAAGTCTAGCACAATAGGTAGAGTTAGCACAGTTTTAACCATAGAAATCAATCATACCTAGTTCACCTCTTAGGAATTCAAATCTTTTCTGGTCTAAGGGCTTTGTCAGTATGTCTGCTCTTTGGTAATCGGTATGAACTTTGAGCAGCACTACATTCCCTTTTTCAACATGTTCCTTCAGAAAGTGATACTTGATGTCTATGTGCTTGGTTTTGGAATGCATGACCGGGTTGTTTGAAACTGAAATTGCTGATTGGTTGTCACAATAGATGGGACAAATTTGAGATGGAACTTCATAGTCAACAAGCTGCTGCTTCATCCAAAGGATCTGTGAACAGCAACTGCCGGCAGCTATGTACTCAGCTTCAGTAGTGGAAGTGGAAATTGATGCTTGCTTCTTACAGGACCAAGTGTGAATACGTGTGTTTGAATTTGAGAATATTTATAGTAACATTAAAATTATGAGAGTCGCCACGCCGTTTTAATTATAGCCAAAACATTGAGAAAAAGCATGTTTAATGGGTTCGGGGGTCAAATTACAACAAGAGAAGAATATTGAACGTTATCACTCCTATTGCCCGAATTGATCGGTCTTTCTATCATGATGAATGTGTTAGTAGTGTGTTAGTGATTTAGACCGGATCCGAAGATTGCCTACGTTCCTCTCAATGTGAGAAGCTCAGGTCAGCGTAGTTCGCAGAGAATTTAGAATAGGCAGAAGGATTGGGATCATGCATAATGAGGGGGGAATTACCTAAAGATTAGGGTTTAGAAGTAGTTCCTAGATCATCCTCGGGTTGATGAACCCTCGATCATCATCGGCTATAAAATAGCATGTAATTATGAAGATCGCAACCCTAAATATAGCATAAATAAGGTTTTAATCTATGAACACGAAGAATATGCGAAGAACATATTAGGAACGTATGAATAAACATGCGAAGTATATGAAGAAACTATGAATAAACATGCAAGAACATGAATATTAAAGATCTACATTAGAAATAATGCAAGAACGTGAAGAAATAAGTTAGAAAACTTACCTATGTTGGCAAGAAATAAACCTTGATCTTCTTGGAGGTTTGAATGCTAATTAGAGAGCAAAATTGTGTTTAAGAACTCTCAAATTCGGATCCCCCTAAACCAATAGCATGAGATTGGTTTATATAGTAAACTGAGGGGAAGATCTGATGGTCCAGATCATCCGGGGCGGATGTGGCCGCGTGGCCAATATTGAGGGCGGCGGCGAAAGTGGCCGCGTGGCCAATATTGAGGGCGGCGGCGAAAGTGGCCGCGTGGCCATCGTTGCGCGCTGACTTGAAATTCAAGCTAGGGTTTTACTGTTCATACAAGGCAACCCTAAATGTCCATATTTAATGTTTTCTAGAACATTGAGCTATTTTTGGGAATCCGGGACAAGTCTTTGCAAGGTTTCTAATTCCTATAAAGTCCTTGTATATTTGGGAAAGCCCTAATAAACTCATTTTCAGGTCGGGTACTAACAGTAGCCCCTCGGCGACGCTTCTTGCAAGGCAATGTGGGGTCGACGATAAGAGAAGGATCCGTCTGAAACATGAGTTTCAAAACAGATGAAAGGTAAGGGAACGGCTGGACCTTGACAGGCGACCTACGTATCCGCGGGGGAATCAAGCCAAACGTAGTTCAAATCTGATGGGGAAATTGGCAATGATTTGTCCTCTTATGGGGAGCAACGTCTTCTGCTGGGGAAAATGCACCTGTTGGGGATGAGAGATGACCGCGTCGGTCGGGTGGCTGAACCTTTTCAGGTTTCCTACGTATCCTCCGAGGAATCAAGCCGGTCGTAGTTCAGATCTGATGGGGAAATTAGGAGCCATCGGACTTCTGCTAGGGATAATAAACCTATGGGAACTATCCTGTATGAAGAACGAACATTCGTTAGGAAATGAAGTTATTTGGGAAAATTAAAGACTACGTTGTCTAAATAATCCCAAGATGAAATGGTAAACGCAATCAGGATCGCCGGGGTTCCTGCCGATCGCGCTAAAGTAATAGATGATGGATCTCTCGCGAACAGAAACGCCGAGGCTTCTGTCAACCACGATTAATCTAGGATGCATATGTCATAGAGGCGCCGAAGTCTCTACAATCATACGAATCCTAAAATAGATGCTGGATCGCTCGCAAACAGAAACGCCGAGGCTTCTGCCCATCGCGATCGATCTAGGATGCGTATATCATAGAGGCGCCGAAGTCTCTACAATCATACGAATCCTAAAATAGATGCTGGATCGCTCGCAAACAGAAACACCGAGGCTTCTGCCCATCGCGATCGATCTAGGATGCGTATGTCATAGAGGCGCCGAAGTCTCTACAATCATATGAATCCTAAAATAGATGCTGGATCGCTCGCAAACAGAAACGCCGAGGCTTCTGCCCATCGCGATCGATCTAGGATGCGTATGTCATAGAGGCGCCGAAGTCTCTACAACCATACGAATCCTAAGCAAATATTAGGAAGTGCTAAAATAATAGATGCTGGATCTCTCGCAAACAAAAACGCCGAGGCTTCTGCCCATCGTGATCGATCTAGGATGCGTATGTCATAGAGGCGCCGAAGTCTCTACAACCATACGAATCCTAAGCAAATATTAGGAAGTGCTAAAATAATAGATGCTGGATCTCTCGCAAACAGAAACGCCGAGGCTTCTGCCCATCGCGATCGATCTAGGATGCGTATGTCATAGAGGCGCCGAAATCTCTACAACCATACGAATCCTAAGCAAATATTAGGAAGTGCTAAAATAATAGATGCTGGATCTCTCGCAAACAGAAACGCCGAGGCTTCTGCCCATTGCGATCGATCTAGGATGCATATGTCATAGAGGCGCCGAAGTCTCTACAACCATACGAATCCTAAGAAAATATTAGGAAGTGCTAAAATAATAGATGCTGGATCTCTCGCAAACAGAAACGCCAAGGCTTCTGCCCATCGCGATCGATCTAGGATGCGTATGTCATAGAGGCGCCGAAGTCTCTACAACCATACGAATCCTAAGAAAATATTAGGAATTTTTAAGGGGTTTTCCGTATTCAAAGGTAACGAATATCAGTCAAAATAGCGCTAAGGGCACCTAAAAATGAACAAAGGGAAATGTACCAGGGGTAAAACTGAAATTTTGCATGTGGAGGCAAAGATGATGGATTGTTATGGAGTCGTAAACGGGATGAACTCTCGGGGAGTCACAAAGGTGATAGACTCTCGGGGAGTCACAAGGGTGACAGACTCTCAGGGAGTCACAAAGGACTCTTTGGTGAGTCACAAGGGCAAAGGACCTTTAGGGAGACGCGAAGGAGATGGACTCTCGGGGAGTTTCTAATATGGGAAGCATGATCTGGGTTCCGCTTGTCCTAATTTAGGAGGGAATGAGGCTACGAGCCATTGAGACCAAGGTGTTAGGTAAGGGACATTTTTCTTGGTTGCCTAGAGGTAGGACCTAAGGCTTTTTAGGGAAAGGGAATAAGGAAGATGGTGATCTCCTAATCTTGAGATAGGGATGCCAAAGATGTCACGGCTTCTTGGGCTTTAGATTATGTCTTGGAGATACTGTGGGTTTCCTAGGCTTACAGGCTAGGGATAGGAGTTTATTTAAGCATAAGGAGAGTATTCTATCCTAGGCTTAGTGCTAGGGCTTGGAAAGGTTGAGGTTTGGGAACTTCCTAGATGTTAGGGTTTCGAACAAGGGTTTGGAAACTGGTGTTTAAGGACCATGACTCTCCTAGGTTTGGGACTAGGGTTTAGGAATTTCCTAGGTCTAGGAGGCTAGGGCTTGGAGTTGTGGTAGGCTCAGAGGTTGCAAAGGCGTTGGCTTTTAGACATAAGGCTGGGAGTTGGAAAGGTTGTGACTTCTTAGGCTTGAGACCATGGACCGTTGGGAAGAGGGATTGCTTTCGTGGAAGGTCCACTAAGCTTGATGTTAGGGTTCACCATTTTCCGGGATTGGTGACTATGGCTTGGAAATGTTAGTGGTAACCTAGGCTTTAGGCTAGGTTCTAAGGCTAAGGACTGTAAACTTCCTATATTTTGAGACTAAGGTAAAGGAGTTTCCTAGGTATAGGACTGGGGTTTGAAGGGAATGTTGAATCCTAGGCTTGATGATAGAGTTTAAAGAGGATAATTTCTACCTAGCCTTGAGACTAGGGCTTTAGAAAGAGTGCGACTACCTAGGCTTGAGGCTAGTGTTTAGATCGAATGCGACTACCTAGGCTCGAGGCTAGGGTTTAGAGTGAATGCGACTACCTAGGCTCGAGGCTAGGGTTTGGAAAGAGTGCGACTACCTAAGCTTGAGGCTAGGGTTGATTGAGTTTTGGACAGGGCATTATATCCTAGGCATAAGACTAGGGTTCAATAAAACAGAGAATTGAGATTGTAAATTTCCTAGGTTTCGAGACTAGGGTTTCGGGAATTTGGAAATGATGTTGCATACGGGGCTTTGGAAATTCCCTAGAATTTGGGCTAGGGTTAAAGGGGATGTTGTGGTTTTCCTAGGCTTAAGGATAGGGTTTAGATAGGATATGTGACTACTGAGGATCAAGGCTAGGGTGTAACTACCTAGGATCAAGGCTAGGGTTTAAGAAGGATGTAACTTCCTAGGCTTTAGGCTAGGGTTTGAAAGGATGTAATTACCTAGGCTTGAGGCTAGGGTTCAGAGAGAATGATATGACTACCTAGGCTCGAGGCTAGGGTTTAGAGAGGATACGTGACTACCTAGGATCAAGGCTAGGGTTTAGGAAGGGTGTAAATACCTAGGCTCTAAGGTAGGGTTTGGAAGGGATGTAACTACCTAGGCTCGGGGCTAGGGTTTAGGAAGGATGTAATTACCTAGGCTTGAGGCTAGTGTTCAGAGAGAATGATATGACTACCTAGGCTTGAGGCTAGGGTTTAGAGAATGTGTTTACCTAGGTTTAAGGCTAGGGTTTGGAGACCGAAAGCATTTGAAGGTTTGTCTTGGTTTAGACCGAGCAAGTTTGAGGTCTAAGAGTGTTGCGGTTTGGGTCAAATGAGCTTGATACCTCGTGGCTGGATAGGATCGATAGATTAGACCTAGGCTAAAGTTCTAGGGTTTAGCTAGGGTAAGACTCAGACATGTGTTGAGGAGACCGGGCCTAATGGAATGGTAGGCGTGAGATCTAGGAGATCGAAGGCTAGGCAGGGTAGCGTTGGGACATAAGGCTTTCAAGCGGGTAAGTCTTTTGTCCTAGAGAAACCGCGTTATGGGTTAGGACCAAGCAGGCTTGAGGTCGGCCAAGGAGCAATGGATTGGGATTGGATGATACGCATGTCGGGCTTGGATCCTAGAGCGTTCGAAAGTTTAGGCTAGGTGCTAACCATAAGTGCGGGAAATGGTTTTGGATATATGACCATATTGGCGCTTTAGGTAAATGGATCGAGTGTCTAAGACTTTGCTTTGAGTACAATAGTGTGCCTAACAGGATTGGGTATGCTTAGGACTTAATTTTGCCTTAGAGGTCATGCGTGTGACTAAGCTCGTTTGGCAATTTCGAAGGTAGGTTAAGGATGGGACCAAAGGTGTTTAAGGACATGGGTTTTAACCTGATGGGTATTGAGATCCCTATGGTATGGCGTGGTTCGCAGGAGATCCTATGTACTTGAGCAAGGTTTGAGATTTGGACTCGTTGGGGGAGCGATGTTTGAGATCCATAGAGTTCAAGGGTGGACCTTGTAGGTGGCGAGGTTTGGACTCGGCTTGGATTAAGTAGGTTAGAGTCCTTAAGGGGTTGAAGGTCAGACTAGGAAGTCTTTTGAGGCTAATGGGTGACACTAGGTTGATACTTGGTAGGTTTAAGAGTGGTAGGGTCATGGCTTGGACATGACGGGAGTCGGGAGACGTAGATGTTGTCGCTTTTTGTCGGACCAAGTAGGCTTGGGAATTACAGAGTCCAAAGGGTGGAGATGTAAGGTGAGAGACCTAAAGGGCAGAAAGTCTTGTGACCTAAAGGTTTAGGGGTTGAGGCCCTAGGTATGGATCAGATATTCTAGAGACCTAAAAGGTAGGTGTTTGGTAGACTCGAATGGTCTTGGGCCCTCAGGGCTCGCTCCACAGGTTAGACTATGGGTGGACCTTAAAAGTTGGACCGAGGAGGATAAGAGAGCTATGACTTAGACAGGGTAAGGACGAGTATGTGTTGGTAGGTTTGAGATCTAGGAGATCGGGTAGGCTCGAGACCGGTAGGTTCGGGACCTAATGGGTCACCCTAAGGATTTGGCTTTGGTTAACTGGTTTAAGGTCTGAAGTTTTGGGTAGAACCGGTTTGAGGCCGAAGGGGTCATGCTACGAACTTGCGGAAGGTTGATCTAAGAGGTTATGATGTAACGTAGGTAAGACTCACCGGGTAGGTTTGGGGCCTAGGTAAGACCGATCGGGTAGGCTCGGGACCTTGAGAGTTTATGGTGTAACTTAGGCAAGACTGACCGGGTAGGCTTGGGACCTAAGGTTTTGAACCAGGTAGGTTGGGACCTAAGGGTATCCTATTGTGTAGGAAATAGGGCGAAGGACCGAGTTAACTCAGGAATCACGGAGATGGGTCTCAGATGGATCGATGATGTTTTTACAATTTTGTGGAGACCGAGCGTGCGGGTTTATAAACAAAGTGTCGGGGAGGAGAAAACTTTATGAAAGTGTTATGATCTTATACAGATGCCTTATAATTAATTATGATTCTAATCAATCCAAATAGGTCGTCGCGTGCCGAGTTTGACGATGAGGGGTGCCCTTCTTCTAAGTGTATCCTTGTTGACGCCTCGGTATTCTCTGGGAAACCACATAGTCGACCCTTTCTGTTGGGGAAGCCCCAGTTCGATAAGGGTGTAGAGCGGGGTATCCTACCTCCTTTAAGACGCACCTTTTTTTCTGCCTAGACCGCCCTTTCGGGTTTTCAATCTAGCGGGCATCTCTTTTGCGTCATCTCCTTTTTTTTTTTTTTTTTTTTTTTTGAAAATCATTCAGTCGACTCAAAAAAGGAAAAATAATTGTTTAAACATGCGGGGGCATTTTGGTGAGAGTAAGAGAGAGAGAGAGAGATAGTACTCACATTTTGACTCTTTGAGCAACTGAGGGTATATATGTACAAAAGGGAGGAAGCCCCTGCTTTGACAGAAAGTAAGTGTTTAGCTCTTTCCTAGATTGTAGAACGGAAGACTTGTCGAGACATTTGAAAATTGTTTTATTCAAGATTCTCATTTGATTGCTCGAGAATGGACCTCGTTGATTAGTTAATGAGTTATGGTTAATTGGTAAACAAGTAGCCTCAAATTAATAAATGTTTTGATCAATTGTGAGTGAAGAAGTCAGGAGTAGAAATATGGGGGAAGAGAGAAGAGAAAGAAAATTGGCTCGAGGTGGGTTGTGTATATTTTGGACCGAACCGGGAGGTTGCCTACGTTCTCCTCAAGGTGAGGAGCTCAGGTCCGCGTAGTTCGGGGATGACCCGCTTAACGATGGTGTCAGGTTTCAGTGGGTATGTGTGGGAGGAAAGAAAAGAAAGAAAGTTGACCCAAGGTAGGTTATGTTTGGCTTTGAGTGGTTGCCCGGTTGACGATGAAGTTGGGTTTTGAGTTTAAGGGTGTGAGGTTCGTTTGAGGTGAGTTGTTCTTTGTAGCTCATTGCGGTGGATTACTCCTTTGTAGTTGTTGCAGTGGATTGCTCCATCGTAGTTGTCATGGGTTGCTGCTGCCGTGTTAATCTTCTTTGTAGGGAAAGAAAGAAAAATAGAACATTTGAAGTGAAAATATTCTGTGGTGATAGCCCCTTCTATTTTTCTTTATTTATTTTATTTATTTTTTTATTTTTTTAATTTTTTTTTGTGCACACCCTTTTTTTTTGCCTAGGCCGCCCTTTCGGGTTTTCAACCTAGCGGGCTTCTTTTTGTGCAATGCTCTAATTTTTGCCTGGGTCGCCTTTTTGGGTTCGACCTAGCGAGCTTTCATTTTATATTTGTACATGAAACATTGGGCAAGACGAGCCCCTGGTTCGTTTTCGCATTTGTTGATTGCGAAGTAGCTTCCTTATAGTTCAAGCGGCTTTTTGCTGGCGGCGGGCATCGTAGCCCCTTGTCCTTCATCGACGGAGCTCCATCGGATCGTCACGTGGCACCCATGAATGGTATAAACAACTTCGTGCACTTGGCATTTGCGATGGAATACAGACAGCCTCAGTGTATCGGCATGTAATACTCATGAATGGGAGAAACATCCCTCTTGAATCGTGGCAGCATGGGTGCCTGATGATGAGCAACCGCAGTCTATTTCTTTGCATGACCATGTGGAAAAGGGGTTAATGGTGAGACGGGAGGTGTATGGGAGAAGGTGTATGGAGAGAGTGTTCGTGAAAAATGTACACGGGGTGAGTGTATAGCGGGTATTATATGGATAGGTATATGGAGGGTGTACACAGGGGGAAGTGTATATAGAGAGTGTATGGGGGTAGAATGTAGAGAGAAGAGAAAGTGATTCGTTCATCCCAATTGATCGAAGCATTCGTTATTTTAAGATTAATCGTTTACTTAATTATGTGAATGGTTTGTGGGTCCATTTACCTTTTAACGAGTCGCCATTAATGAGTAAGATTAAGATTAATTCATCATATAAAGATATAGCAATCAAGCGAAAAGGGTGAATAAGACAATTTTCATGGAATTGATTTATGCAAGATTATGTCTCAAGTCTAGAGAGAAAAGAAATAAAGACTCTTTTATTATTTGAAAGAAAAACGACTAATCCGGGGTGGACTTTTACTTAAAGAAACAAAAATCATCCAAGGTGGACTTTTGACTAAGGACACTCTAGAACCTACGAAGACTGAATGACCCTTTTCTTTTCTTTTATTTAAAGGAGGTAGCCCCAATTTCCTCTTTTGCCCATGCCCATGTATTCCGTTGGCGGGTGATGACTCCACTGTTAATGAGGCTTTGAATCTTTCTCCTCAATTGGAGGCAATCTTCGGTGTCATGTCCAATGTACTGGTGGTATTTGCAGTGTTTGGAGGGATCCAAGCCTTGCTTCACCCTACTTGGTTCATAATTGAACAAAGGAGACAACTTGCCGGCTTGAACTAGACTTTTGAAGAGTTTGCCCAAGTCGTCGAATTCGCGCTCGTCCTTCCTTTCACGAACTGTCTTTGAGGGTAATTTAGGTACCGGCACCCCTTGTTGATGAGTAGTCATAGGGGGCATCCCGACGGGGACAGTCTGTGGCGGCCCGTACATTTGAGGAGCGTACGGGTGTTGACATTGAGCAAGAGGGATAATTCGACTGAGGTAATCATAAACGCCACGAATGTTAGACAAATGGCGCCTCTCGATATCTCTTAGGGTCTTATGCATCTCCTTCTGAAAGTGTGTTGCTTGCTCGTTGAGAATGGCCTTAAAGTGGATTGCTTGTTCATCGAGGATGGCTTCGAAGTGGGATGCTTGCTTACTGAGAGCAGTACCGGTGTAGAGGATTGTCTCGGGATCTTGGGTAGCAGCTTCAGTTGCAACTTCGATGTTCCTTGCAGCCGACATGATGCAGAACTCTAGTCATGAAAGAGTTAAGCCTCTTAGTTGAATTAAATTAGATTCGTATTTAATGATAAGGCATCGTTATAAAAATCATTTTTTGGAAAAGAGTCGGTCTCCACATTTTTGAAATGCATTTTGGTAAAAAATTGAAAGTTTGACCGGGCCGAAGTTGCCTACGTTCCCCTTACCATGAGGGAGAGGTCCCACATAATAAGAGGCTCAGGTCGCCGTAGTTCGAATCAAGTTAGACCTTTTTTTAAAAAGAGGTGAGAGGTGACCATAGGGGTCAATTTGATAGAGTCTTTTTAAGATAAAGAGCGATCTTGAGGTCAAAAGCCGGAGATGACTCGGTCCTTGGTCAAGCATGGGTGAGGAAGACCTATAGGAGTTGGTTTTGATTGAGTCGGGTATGGTTTGACTTATGGTTTGACCTAAATTTGACCTAAGGTTTGACCTAAGGTTTCAGACAAGAAGTGGTTCAAGCTAGAATGCGATGATAATGGTGGGTTGACCTAGATGGGTAATGGATAGGTCGACCTAAATGAGAAGGGTTGGATTGACCTATATGGTGAATGAATCAAGATAGCGGGTTGTAGCGGGTTGCCTATGGGATGATCTAAGCGGGATAGACATGGTTTGACCTAAGCGAGTCTAAGGTTGACCTATTCGGGTTGGTGGACCAAGGAATGTTGGAGATTGACCTAGATGGATCCAAGATAGGTAAGTCGACCTAAGCGGGTCACGGGTTGACCTTGACGGGTCGAAGGTGAAGGGGTAGTTTTAACCTAAGACGGACAAGTTGGACCTAAACGGGTTGACCTAGGTTGGTCTGGACGACGGTGGGTCAAATAATGACCTAGGTGGGTCAAGATGACCGCTCGACCTAAGGGGGTTAGGACCAAAGGTAATTGGGTTCACCTATGGAATCAAAGATTGACCTAAGAGGTCGAAAACGGATAAGGTTGACCTAGGAGTCCAAGTTTGACCTAAGAGGTCGAAGGTGATTGGGTTGACCTAGGAGGTCAAAGGTTGACCTAAGAGGTTAACGGATGATAATGTTGACCGAGGGGGTCAAAGGTTGACCTAAGAGGTCAAAGGTGGATGAGGTTGACCTAAGAGGTCAAAGGCGGATGAGAATGACCTATGGGGTTAAAGGTTGACCTAAGAGGTCAAAGACGATAAAGTTTACCTAGGGGGTTAAATGTGATAAGGTTGTCCTAGGAGGTCAAGGGTTGACCTAAGAGGTCGGAGGTGGATAAAGTTGACCTAGGCGGTCAAGGGTTGACCTAAGAGGTCGAGGGGTGACCTAAGAGGTCGAGGGTGATAAGGTTGACCTAGGAGGTCAAGGGTAGACCTAAGAGGTCAAAGGCAGATAAAGTTAACCTAGGGGGTCAAAGGTAGACCTAAGAGATCAAAGGTTGGTACGGTTGACCTAGGGGGTCAGAGGTTGACTTAAACGGATAAGATTGACCTAGGGGGTCAAAGGTTGACTTAAACGGATAAGATTGACCTAGGGGGTCAAAGGTTGGCCTAAGAGGTCAAAGGGTGGTAAGGTTGACCTAGGAGGTCAAAGGTTGACCTAGGGGGTCAAAGTTTGGCTTAAGAGGTCAAAGGTAGATAAGGTTGACCTTGGAGGTCAAAGGTTGGGAAGGTTGACCTAGGTGGTCAAAGGTTCACCTAGGAGGTCAAAGTTAGGTAAGGTTGACCTAGGGGGTCAAAGGTTGACCTAGGAGGTCAAAGGTAGGTAAGGTTGACCTAGGGGGTCAAAGGTTGACTTAGGAGGTCGAAGGTGATAGGGTTGACCAAGGAGGTCAAAGGTTGACCTAAGAGGTCAAAGGGTGATAATGTTGACTGAGGGGGTCAAAGGTTGACCTAAGAGGTCAAAGGTGATAAGATTGACCTAGGAGGATGAGGTTGACCTAAGTGGTCAAGGGTTAACCTAAGAGGTCGGAGGTGATAAGGTTGACCTAGGAGGTCAAGGGTTAACCTAAAAGGTCGGAGGCGGATAAAGTTGACCTAGGCGGTCAAGGGTTGACCTAAGAGGTCGAGGGGTGACCTAAGAGGTCGAGGGTGATAAGGTTGACCTATGGGGTCAAAGGTTGACCTAAGAGGTCGAAGGTGATAGGGTTGACCTAGGAGGTCAAGGGTTGACCTAAGAGGTCGAAGGTGATAAGGTTGACCTAGGGGGTCAAAGGTTGACCTAGGGGGTCAAAGGTTGGCCTAAGAGGTCAAAGGGTGGTAAGGTTGACCTAGGGGGTCAAAGGTTGAGAAGGTTGACCTAGGCGGTCGAAGGTGAAGGGTAGACCCAAATGGATAGCAATGATGGCCCAACGGATGAGCGATGGACCTTAGAGGTCGCCTAGATGCAATGCACATTTTATTTTGCGAAAAGTTTTGCATTTATTTACATCCTAAATGGGTGGTCCGAGGAGTGTCCTAATCTCTATGTGTGGGTTGACACGGGTTAGGTTAAAGGTTCCCACCGCTCGCGGAACGTACACGGTGAGTGGAGTAGACGAGTGACTCGAAAAATGTGAGGCAGTAGCGCACAAATTCCTGCACATCGAATACTCCGGGTAGTAGAGACCTGTGCAGTGCTGACACGGACTAGTGGTAGTGTGTGGTAAAAACTAATTCTTTTTAGGAAGAAAAGAGAGAAGTTTTTAATGTTAGGATGATGCAAATGCAATGCATGATAGAGAGAGAGAGAGATAGAGAATAATGTACAGGGGAGCATGGCAGAGTTTTGTTTGACCCTAATACTAAAGCGAAAATAACAAAGGTACAAGGATACAAGGTATATACAAAGTACAAGTATTAACATTGCGGGGTGCGCGGGTGCATGTGTAAACATGGCAAGTATGTGAGGTGCATGTATAAACATGGCAAGTGTGTGCATGTGTAAACATGGCAAGTGTGTGTAGGGTGCATGTGTAAACATGGCAAGTGTGTGAGGTGCATGTGTAAACATGGCAAGTGTGTGTGAGGTGCACGTGTAAACATGGCAAGTGTGTGCATGTGTAAACATGGCAAGTGTGTGCATGTGTAAACATGGCAAGTGTGTGTAGGGTGCATGTATAAACATGGCAGGTGTGTGTAGGGTGCATGTGTATACATGGCAGGTGTGTGTAGGGTGCATGTATAAACATGGAAAGTATGTAAGGTGCGTGTGTAAACATGGCAAGTGTGTGCATGTGTAAACATGGCAGGTGTGTGCATGTGTAAACATGGTAGGTGTGTGCATGTGTAAATATGGCAGGTGTGTGCATGTGTAAACATGGCAAGCATCATGATGTAAACGAAAGTTAGACCCACTAAGTTTGAAAAAGTTTCAAAGCAGTCCCCAGCAGAGTCGCCACTGTGAATACGTGTGTTTGAATTTGAGAATATTCATAGTAACATTAAAATTATGAGAGTCGCCACACCGTTTTAATTATAGCCAAAACATTGAGAAAAAGCATGTTTAATGGGTTCGGGGGTCAAATTACAACAAGAGAAGAATATTGAACGTTATCACTCCTATTGCCCGAATTGATCGGTATTTCTATCATGATGAATGCGTTAGTAGTGTGTTAGTGATTTAGACCGGATCCGAAGATTGCCTACGTTCCTCTCAATGTGAGAAGCTCAGGTCAGCGTAGTTCGCAGAGAATTTAGAATAGGCAGAAGGATCGGGATCATGCATAATGAGGGGGGAATTACCTAAAGATTAGGGTTTAGAAGTAGTTCCTAGATCATCCTCGGGTTGATGAACCCTCGATCATCATCGGCTATGAAATAGCATGTAATTATGAAGATCGCAACCCTAAATATAGCATAAATAAGGTTTTAATCTATGAACACGAAGAATATGCGAAGAACATATTAGGAACGTATGAATAAACATGCGAAGCATATGAAGAAACTATGAATAAACATGCAAGAACATGAATATTAAAGATCTACATTAGAAATAATGCAAGAACGTGAAGAAATAAGTTAGAAAACTTACCTATGTTGGCAAGAAATAAACCTTGATCTTCTTGGAGGTTTGAATGCTAATTAGAGAGCAAAATTTTGTTTAAGAACTCTCAAATTCGGATCCCCCTAAACCAATAGCATGAGATTGGTTTATATAGTAAACTGAGGGGAAGATCTGATGGTCCAGATCATCCGGGGCGGATGTGGCCGCGTGGCCAATATTGAGGGCGGCGGCGAAAGTGGCCGCGTGGCCAATATTGAGGGCGGCGGCGAAAGTGGCCGCGTGGCCATCGTTGCGCGCTGACTTGAAATTCAAGCTAGGGTTTTACTGTTCATACAAGGCAACCCTAAATGTCCATATTTAATGTTTTCTAGAACATTGAGCTATTTTTGGGAATCCGGGACAAGTCTTTGCAAGGTTTCTAATTCCTATAAAGTCCTTGTATATTTGGGAAAGCCCTAATAAACTCATTTTCAGGTCGGGTACTAACACCAAGACACCAGTCTATCACCAAGAAATTGGCAAGTCCCATTTGTACTCTTTCTGGTCACCCTACAAGCTGCAAAGTCTGCATCTGAATAACCTATTAGATTGAAAGATGAATCTCTAGCATACCATAATCCAAGGTTAGCAGTGCCACAAAGATATTTAATAATACGTTTTACAGCCTGCAGATGGGATTCCCTAGGGTCAGCTTGAAACCTGGCACAAACACAAACAGCAAACATAATATCTGGTCTACTGGCAGTAAGATAGAAGAGTGAGCCGATCATACCTCGGTAGACAGTCATATCTACTTTCTTACCAGACTCATCCTTATCTAAATGAATGTTAGTGCCCATAGGTGTGCTTTGAGAGTGAGCATTTTCAAAGCCAAATTTCTTGATCAATTCTTTTGCGTACTTGGCTTGACTGATGAATATTCCCTCATTGGATTGCTTGACTTGAAGTCCAAGGAAATATGTTAGTTCGCCCATCATGCTCATCTCGAACTTGCTCTGCATTAGCTTCTCAAATCTCTTGCAAAGTGATTCATTAGTGGAACCAAAAATAATATCATCGACATATATTTGAACAAACAATGAATGACCCTTATGCTTGGCAACAAATAAAGTAGTATCGATTTTACCTCGAGTGAAGCCTAAGCCATCGCTAAGTAAAAACTTAGATAGGGTTTCATACCATGCTCTTGGAGCTTGCTTTAGGCCATAGAGATCTTTCTTCAATCGATAGACATGATCAGGCTTCTTGGAGTCCTCAAAACCTGGTGGTTGTTCAACATAAACTAGTTCTTGGAGTTCTCCATTCAGGAAGGCACTTTTCACGTCCATTTGATACAGTTTGAATTCTTTGAAGGCGGCATAGGCTAGGAAAAGTCTTATAGCTTCCAATCTTGCAACAGGAGCAAATGTCTCATCGTAGTCGATTCCTTCTTCTTGTCGGTAGCCTTTAGCAACTAACCTTGCTTTATTCCTTATGATCTTCCCTGCTTCATCCAGTTTATTCCTGTAGACCCATTTTGTACCAATCACTTGTTGAGATGATGGTCTTGGCACTAGTTCCCACACATTGCATCTTTCAAACTGATTTAGCTCCTCCTGCATAGCTTCCACCCAGCCAGGATCAGCAGGAGCTTCTTCAGTCTTCTTTGGTTCTATATTGGAAACCATAGCAGATGAGAAGAGACTCTCGGCGAATGCTCTACTAAGGTTTCTTGTCAATCTTGGTCCAAAGACATCACCAATCACATTTTCTAATGGATGATCACGAACTGTTCTAACCTCCCTTGGCACATCTTATCTGACTGTATCTTGTTGTAAAGATTCGAGAGGAGGGTCAAGATCAGCAGGTGGAGTAGGAGAATTAGAGTTTTGGGTGAGAGGTGGATTAGATTGAGAGCTTGTTGGGAAGGTCCTTATAACAGAAATTGGTTGAGGGCTAGGTCTGTTTTTATAATGATCAGCAGAGTTTGCATCGGCAAACGGATTATGAAATTCATCAGCAGGTTCTGGTTCTGCCGATGAAGGAAAGTACGGAACATCTGCTGATTCTTCTGCTGAAATGACTGGATCAGCAGCTGGTACTTGATCTGCAGGGTTAGTATTACTGGATTCACCTGTCTCATGAGAACTAGACACATTAGTACTATTTGGAGCCTTATCAGACTCTAGCAAATCAAATTCATCAAAGGTTACATCAACAGATTCAATAATTTTCAAAAGTTTCTTATTGAAAACTCGAAAGGCCTTACTGTGTTTAGCGTATCCAACAAAGATTCCTTCATCAGCTTTCTCATCAAATTTACCTCTGTGCTCTTTACCGTTGTAAAGCACGTAACATTTGCAGTACCGTTGTAAAGCACGTAACATTTGCAGCCGAATATTTTGAAGAATCTGATGTTGGGAATTCTGCCTCTCCAGAGTTCATAAGGAGTCTTGTTATGGAATTTGTTGATGAGAGATCTGTTCTGAGTGAAGCAGGCGGTATTGATGGCTTCAGCCCAAAAATATTTCGGCAACCTGGCTTCAACAATCATGGTCTTACCAGCTTCAATGAGAGTTCTGTTCTTTCTCTCAACGACACCATTTTGTTGTGGTGTATAGGCAGCTGAGAAGTTGTGGTCTATGCCATGATCATCACAGTACTGAGCAATACCATTGTTCTTGAATTCAGTGCCGTTGTCTGATCTCATACTGATGATATCGCTTTCTTTCTGAGTTTATAGTAGTCTGAATAACTTGGTAGCAACGGCATAGGTGTCATCTTTGTGACTGAAAGTTTCTACCCAAGTATATCTAGAGAAATCATCTACTACAACCAAAGTGTATCTACTTCCCCCAATACTTGTAGTGGTTGTGGGGCCAAATAGATCCATATGTAGCAATTGGAGGCACCTAGAAGTTGACATGCAGGGCTTGCTTCGGAAAGATGACTTATGTTGTTTTCCAAGCTGGCAGGCCTTGCATTTCTTTGCATGATCAGCAGACACTTGAGGCAGACCGGTTACCAGATTTGAACCGGCAAGCTTGGATAGATACTTGAAGTTCAAGTGACTGAGTCTCTTGTGCCATAGCCATGAGTTCTCACTGATGTTCTTAGCTACAAAACAAACATTAGCAACACCAGTAATAGCACTTAAGTCTACTGCATAAATGTTACCTTTACGTTTGGCAGTGAGAAGAGTTTTATTGGAAGCAATGTCTTTCACATAGCAACTGGAAGTAGTAAATACACATTGCATTCCTTTATCACAGAATTGTGATATTGATAGAAGGTTATGTTTCAGACCATCCACTAGAGAGACCTTCTGTACAGTAACTGCACCTCTCTTGATGGTACCAATACCGATGATTTTTCCTTTGGCATTATCACCGAAAACCACTGGGGGACCTGATGGTTCTGAGATATCGGCAAGTAGATCAGCAAATCCACAAATCTTTGCTTGCACCAGTTGAGGCCATGAAGCATTCCTGAAATAAAATGGTATGCTTATGGTCCCCCTTATTCTTGGGTCCGAGGGTTAGTTCCTCTTTGGCAACCACATCTGGCCACCACTAGAGGATGTAACCTCAGTGGGTCCAGATAGGTGCTTCAAGAGGCATTCATGAGCCTTGTGACCATAATCAAAACAATTAGAACATCTCACTTGACTGATAGGCTGTGGAGTCGGTAGAACATCATTCTGTTTAGTCAGTGCATCGGCAGAACTAGGGAATTGAGCAGGCACAAACTTAGTAGGTTTAAAGGTGCTAGTGTTGCCTTTCTTTCCATTCTGTTTACCTTTGGCAGTTACCTTTTTAGGTACTTGTCCATCGGCAGCAGAGGAGGTTAGATCGGCAGCATTTGCTCTGCTGATGTATTCACCAAGAATACCGTTATCGGCAGACTCAGTATCAGCAACCTTAACATATCTTTGTTTGTGCTTATCATTCCTTTTGTTCTGGTTCTTAGGATACTTCATTGCCACAGCACTGTATATTGGCTTAGCATCCTTATGTACTGAGTTAACAGGACTACATTCAACTTTCTCATCCCTTTTCTCGGTCGCACAAGTTTCAGTAGAGCTACTGCTGCTGGAATCAAATCCTAACCCAGATTGGTCCTTATATGACATTTGGTTCTGTAGGATTGTTTCAACAGCAACTCTAGATTTTGTGTAAGAATCAACAATCCTTGAGAGATAATTGTTTCTTTTCACAAGATCTTCGATCTGAGCTATCAATACTGCTACTTGGCATTTGAGATCCAGGTTTTCTTTCTTTAGAGAAATAGACTCAAGCTCGTGTCCTTTGAGAACTGAAAGTTCAGACATAAGCGAGCTATTCTCGTTAGAAATTCTTTTGAAATCAGCAGCCATCACTTTATGAACGCTATTCAGCTTCTCATAATCAATAAAAAGTTCATCCATTGTCTCTACCATCTCAGCCTTAGATAATTCTGGAAGAGGGTCGGCTGAATATTTAGGAGTAGAGAGAATGGGTTCAGGTGAGAAGTCAGGTAGGGAAGAGATGGGTTTCGAAAGGGTTTTGGCAATATTGGGATGTTCGGTGAATGAGAATTTTCTTGTCATCGGCAAGGGTTTTGTTTTAGAAGCATTGAAGTGAGAAGAGTTACACTGTCCATAGAGTGAAGTTCCCACTTGATGAACCGTGTATCCTATTGGATTTCCTGCTTTGATGCTTACTTCCTTGAAGTATGGTTGAGCTCTTCCAGTTGGTATTTCTTTGACTGGAGTCTTTGGCGGCGAGGGATCTCGGTAGATTGGAGTCGGCAAGGATGAAAGATCGGCATCATCTAAATCTAATGCCATGAAACTTACATCGGCATCCGCATCTTCATCGGCATCTTCGTCTGAATCAGTTTCACACCAGACCGGCAAGGCTTTTTCTGTGCTATCATCGGCAACATAACTTCGAGACTTTAGGTATCTCTTGTTTACTGATTTCCTCATGTATTCATACTTTGGCTGAGGACATTTTGAGGCAAAGTGACCAGGTTTTCTGCAGTTGAAGCAGACAAGATCACCTTTGCTGTTTTTGCCATCGGTAGCACTGGTACTTGGTTTGTTGTAGCTTGCTGATTTTTGAAATGGTGGTGTAAAATATTTTTGTTGCTGGTGACTTCCTTTTTGCATCCTCTTGAAGTCTTTGAACCTCTTGTAGTTTCTGGCGAAGGCGGCAAATTCGTCTTCTTCCATTGTTTGTTCTGAAGGTGTTTCTGAGGTTTTTGAACAGCAGGGTGTTTGATGGGGATCTATAGGAGGGAATTTGGTTGAAGGGAAGGATACCTGAGATTGAGCTGATAGAGACAAGTTTTTGAAATTTTATCGAGAACGTTAAGTTTTTGCAGTTCTCTCTCATACAAGAACAGACTAAACACAAGATTCTGAATAGAGGTCTTGTTTAAGTCTCTAACTTCTCTAACAGCAGTGACCTTAGTATGATACTCATTTCCTAAATAACTTAGAAAATGAATATTAAGATCTTTCATAGTATACACTTTACCTAATGAAGCACATAAATTACTTACCTCGCAGAATCTGTCGTAGGCACTTCTTAGAGATTCACCATCTAGTTTCTTGAAAGATTCAAACTCAGCAATTTAGTCGTAGAGTCTGTTGTCTTTCACCTGCTCATCTCCTTCAAAGTATGCAAGGAGTTTGTTCCAGCATTGTTGAGCCGTGGAGCACAAGTCAATCAGTTTATATTGCTTGTCGTCCAATCCACATGAGATAATGTGGCATACCTTTCCGTCTAGAGCAACTGAAAGTTTGTCTTCATCAGTCCATTCTTCTCTAGGTTTTTCAATCAAGGTTTCATCAACTTGAACATGCGTTTCTTGTTCAGTGTCTTGATCAGCATGAGCAGTCAGAGGAGTGGAAGGAATTGGTCGGTAGGTGGTTGAGACCTTTAGAGGAATGATTGGACCACCTTCTATTACTTGTATTAACCGGTCATCGATTGAGTTCATATACTTTATCATATGAGATTTCCAGACACCAAACTCATTGACGTTCAACAACGGAATGGTAGTGATGTTGAACGACTGCATGATTTTTCCTGCCATGGTATCGGCAATACAAGCTGCAAAGCTTGGAAATTTCTTTCAAAATTCCAAGCTCTGATAGCAATTGTTAGGCCCAATTGGTAGGAAAATAGGCTAGAGGGGGTGAATAGCCTTTTTAAAACTTTTACAAAGAAACACTTATAAATGCAAAATCACTTATCAGTTTGCAAACTATTATCAGTAAGCGCAGCGGGTAAAATATGACTTAGTTTTAACTCACACAAAATCAGTGAATAAAAGATTTTCAGAGCTTAGTTTAAACACAAAGTTGTTTCCAAAAGTTCAATGCAGTTTCAAGAGATTGGTCAAAGGAAATAATGATGAATCAGCAAGAACAATAATGATTTTCCGGTGATAGAGTTCCAACCGGCAAGGACAGTAAGTAACGGAAGACACAGAGATTTGGAGAGGTTCACAATGTAAATACTGCTACGTCCTCTACCAAGTTTGGTCAGAACTTGGATTTGGGTTAAGAGCACTATTAAATATCCCTAGTCTATTACAAGCGCGGCTTTGCCGGTTACAAAGACTAAATTCTAGAGATAGTTAATGAATCGTAAAACAAATATCTGACCAAGTGTATTTGAGCGGCAAGTTCAAAAGAACTTGTCTCACTCAGGTGGGTGTGTGAAAGACTCAAACAACGTATTCCTTAAAATGATCTAGTTCGGGAATACTAACAATGTTGTTGAGTTTGTGCACAAGTGTATATCCTATTAAATGATCTAATGATTATCTGGACACGGAATGTTTGAGCTTCAATGAATGCTGCAAACAACCAACTCTCTTCAATGCACTAAAATCACCAACCTTCTTCAATGCACTGAGTCCTCTATTTATTGGAGGAGTTAATGTCTTAGCTTGTTGAAGAAGGATAATATTTGAATTTCCAGCTGGGTAGGTGAGGAGCATTTAATGCAGTATCCTTGGCATTAATGGCGAAGATACGCGTGCCTTAAAAGTCTGATGGGTAAAGACCCCTTTGTCTCAACCGGTTACCTGCAAAAGCAAGTAGAGACAGAGTATAGCTAAAAGTAGCTATGTGTCAGATGGCGCAGTAATCATTACAGAGCAGGTAAACTACTTTATGATAAAACAGTACAGAGACAATCAGCAAGGTTGACTTTAATGAAATGATGTCACCTGACTGACAGTGCAGACTGTCTATTATATCGGCATGTTGAGAATGGAGTTGATCGGCAACTTCTTTAATAAGTTGATCGGCAACTTGTGTAGCAAGTTGATTGGCAACTTGTCACATGTTAAGAATAGAGTTGATCGGCAACTTGTTTACTGGTCTGCTGATTTGCTTCCTCTGCTGGTTTGTCTTGTTTTTGAAGAGTTGTAATACACCTGTGCTGGTCACAAAGAATCCTAAGGGTTCCTAAAAAGGTTCTAATAAAATTGGGGGATCCTAAGTGCAAACATGATTGGGATTAAGTAATTCTATGATCTAGGAATCTATTTGAACAACAGCAGTATACAAAAGTAAGGGTCGAACCAAAGAGACTCGTGGATAAACAAGTTGATTTAATTAGTGTAAAGAGTAACCAGGGGTTTTTTTTTATTTGACTTGATTAACTAAATTAACTACTAAATACTCAAAATAAACTAGAAATTTAAGATCACAAAAGCAGGCAAAGATTGAATTCAAGATTGACGAAGATTCACAGATTGGGGTTCACAACTATCTTCACTCTATGCTATTTTTAATAATAAAATTACCAAACTTGTTCAAGAAATCGTTCGCTTAATTAAAGGTTGGGACGGTCTGGTCACCGGATTGAAACTCTATTATTACCTCTATGTGATGTATTCTGCTAGGTCAACAACACACACAAATAATTTAGTAAGATCTTAAGAACAAATGATTTTAGATCCTTTTGATTTCCGCTAGGTCCTCAATTAAATCTATTCAATGAAATCTAGGTCAATGTAAAAACTATCCAAGCTAGTGCCATAATTTTAAACCCTAATGATTTAAAGACCAACAATATCTATCTATAAGGTTGAAATCTCTAAATGAATTAAAATTGATTCCAATGAACAAGAACAATATTGATTTTAATTAAGCACAATTTAGCATAGAGTTTCTGTAACGACCCGAAACTAGGTCACATTTATTATGGAACCCAATCTTAAGTCTGTTACTCATTCCCTTATAAAATAACTAAATCGTCTCAAATACATCAATAACATTTAATTTTCATAAACTTATTTCAAACCAACTGTCTAGGGTTACAACCCAACCGTCATACTTACAAGTAATTAAAAATAGTCTTACATCATTATTTAAATACTACATAGCTCGACTTAAATAATAAATGTTCCCAAGTAATTCTCCATTTAATGCTTACCTGTAAGAAAAGGAGAATAAGAGAAGGGTGAGCGAACAATGCCCAATAAGTTCATATACGGATCCCTTCGAATACTAAAAAGAGGTGACCAACAAAAGAATATATTTTTCAAAACAATTTTAACAATTCGAATACAATCAATGGAAAGAGATTTCAATTTTTTTCGAAGGTAGAAATGAACAATCAAACAATAAGATATTATCTTTCGATAATAAACATTCAAAGATTCATGATCACATAAGCAGTCTAATGACCTTAACAAACCAAAAGCTCACAAGGAGCACAATACAAAACAGTGATTCCGGAACACCCCACTACTAATCATCAGTAGTGAAAATGCCTAAAAGGCCAATACAATTTTTACCCTGTTAATACGAGTTGTTTAACTTAAGTGATCATGCGGGTCAAAAGGTCAATTCCTGTTGAAGAAAATATTCAGTTACTCAAAACGAACGAATATCCTTTCATGTACAATTGAACTTTAACATGAAATCAAACAAAGGTGCGATGTCAAAATATAGATTTTTATCAAAGAACGTAATACGACGGAGTCAAAGCAATAATCAACTCAAGGTTGATTTTAGGGTTTTCAAAGACAGACATTTCCAATAAATTTAACGGAAACCTAACAACTGAAACGGAACATCAAATACCTAATTAGAGGTATAATCCCTTACCTCAAACGAATGTCTTTTCTAAAATCTGAAAATACAGTAAAACCTTCAAGGACACATTCCAAAAAATTTCCTTTCTTCTTGCTCTATCAGCCGAGATTCTTCTCCCTCAAATTCTATTTTTATCTATGTAAGAATCCTCCACCAACCCTTCTATTTATATACATACCAAAAATTGTAACGTCAAAAATAATTAATGCAATAATTTATTTTTGTATTAAAACTCTATTATTATTACTCATAATTACCAATTTAAACCTATATCATTATTACCTTGGTTAATACGTATTAAATACAAATTTTAAAACTAATTTATTACTATACAATTATCACTCATTAATGTGTAATGAATACATTATTATATTATATATATTTTTTATTGTAATTGTTTAATTTTTTCTTGGGATATTACATACTTACCCCCTTAAAAGAAGTTTAGTCCTTTAAACTTATTGTACGTACCAACTTTCAACTATTATCCTAGTTAACTTTAAATCACCATTGCCATTGCTCTGACCCAAATTCAATAACACATTACAACACCTCTTGTTATTTAAGTTAGAGAGAAATCTTCAATGATTCATCTCACAATATAATTTCTCACTCTTATTAGCCACCGAAGAGCTACTAGGTGCCCACCTAATGTATTTTTCTCTCCATCATCACAAGACAATTACTCAAACGATTTGATACCAAATAATCTGTGTTTTCTATCCCATTTATACTCTTTCCAAAAGTATAACTCACACAATATTTATTTTTCCTCTTAAAATTCACAATTAACATCCAATTGATTTTTTTAAAATTCTAACCCCCCAATTCAATACTCTCTTAATGTAACACTATAAATAATATTTTTATTGACATCTAAGTTTAAGAAAATTTATCACCATAACTTTTGGTGTACACTATAATAACCTTTTTTTCCTGAATAAACCATCAAATATTAATTATTTGAAGATAATGTATAAAAGAGGCACTAATTCTAACCTCATAATATCATTCCAAAATCAATTCTTTTAAAACCTTTAATCCATCATAAAATCAACGCACTTAATAAGACCAAACCTATTAAACAAAAGTTAAACCTAATTTTGGTAAATTTCTAAACTCAAATTTGAAACAATTTTGAAAAGACTTGTTATAATGAACTACATATCTTAAATTTATAGTCTAAATGATAGGCCAAACCATATCAACTCTTCAAATTCTATGCAAGAACTTGTTCTTCCGACGTAAAGAATTCTTTCAATAATTCCGAGCCAAATCGTTTCAAAAAAGCCCTTACAGTACTTTTGTGTTTACGAGCTAAAGTTCTAGCACAAGAAAGTTGAAGTATATACTTTATTCGTTTGGGGCTAACCACCGATCCTAAGGTTTGAGACGACCCAGAAAGCACTTGATCATATCACGATTGACTTTGTAAGCCTACTTGGGTATTGAGTATTTCCTTGTAAGAACCGAATTCTTTTGGGGATAGTTGCAAAAAGAATCCAGTCAATTGTTCTTACGTAAAACCATTCATATCTCGTATATGTATGTGTCTAGATACCCTATCGATTTTAGATGGATTCGTTTGGTTCTTTTGATTCTTGCTCGAGCCGGATGATGAAAAATTCTCATGTCCGGTTCCTTCGGGGGATGGATTTCTAATAATTCACCTATCCCAATAACAAAAAAACCTGACTTGCATGATCCTGTATTAAGAGCTAAATTGGCTAAAGGTATGGGTCATAATTATTATGGAGAGCCCGCATGGCCTAATGATCTTTTATATATTTTTCCAGTAGTCATTCTCGGTACTATTTGTAGATACCTCGGGGGAACCACGGCTTGGCTAGAGCGGTGAATTATCCTAGGATGTCTAACTTGTTTTTAGAGTCGCCACCTATGTTTTGAGGAACATAAAAAAAACCTATTGATTGTAGCCTAAGTTTGATTACGAAAACAAAGATTCTTTGTTTTGAGGTTCGGGGGTTAGATTACGAGATGGGAAGTACCGAAACACCCATCTCGCCCAACTTAAGTTGGTCTTGCTTGATCAAAATCTACATGAATGAAAATGTTCTTCTTCTTCTTCTTTAAGTCATGAAAAGGGGGGATTTAAAATAGGATTTGGAATGTAGGAGATAACTCCTTAACCAACCTCAATAAGATGAGGTGATCGTTAGAGTCATGTCCCAAAATGATTTGGGTGATTGCACATTTGATTAAAGTAAAAAGAGAGAGAGGAGATGAAGTAGAAAAGAAAGGAAAAGATGGACTTTTACCTACAATTTGAAGACCTTCAAGTATTGCTTGATGAAATCCTTGGAGAGCTTTTAGAAAGTGATTTTGGTATAGTTTTTGTAAGTTCAATTTTCGGTCCTTGAAAATGGAGGTAAAGAGAGGTTTTTATAGGTGAAAGAGGGGTGTTTTTGGTGCCAAAACTCAGTCACCAAGAAATCCTTCCCGGGCAAAATCTTGTAAATTGAGCAAGGGAGAGAATCCTGGCCAGAAATCTGTAACTGACGCCCAGAGGCGCGCGCTTCCTGCTTTGGGGGCGGGAGGCGCGCGCGCCTGGATCCTTCTGTCGGAGGTGCGCGACTCAGAGAAGGCAATTTTGACAGAATGGACTAGAAAGTCAGCCCTGTCATTCAGTTTAGTCCCTGGACTTAACGAAGTCAGTCAGGAACTTAACGGAAGTGACAGAAACTAACAAGAAACACTTAAAATAGGGAGGAACACAAGATCAAATGTGCAATCGGGGTGAGCGGTCCAAGGAGGGGTGTCTACAGAGCCCCTCGACGACGTGGACTGCAAAGCAAAACGCGTCGACGAAAGTTAAAAACACCCGCCGAGGACATCACCAAGAAAAAGCAAAGACTCGATGAAAGCAGGAATTTGAAATTGTGAGGGATAGTGGTGCGCTCCCTGTGTGAGCGGCTTTTGTTGATAGAGGGGGTGGCATGATCCGTTGGGTGAACCAGCCGGCTGAATGTTTTGAATGAGGCCATTAGTGAACCTTTTGATGAATCCGTTAGTGAATCCCTTGAGTGAGTCCGTTAGTGAACCCTTGTTGACGAATCCGTTAGTGAATTCGTTTGATGAATCCGTTAGTGAATCCCTTGGATGAGTCCGTTGGTGAACCCTTGTTGACGAATCCGTTGGTGAATCCGTTTGATGAATCCGTTAGTGAATCCCTTGGATGAGTCCGTTGGTGAACCCTTGTTGACGAATCCGTTGGTGAATCCGTTTGATGAATCCGTTAGTGAATCCCTTGGATGAGTCCGTTGGTGAACCCTTGTTGACGAATCCGTTGGTGAATCCGTTTGATGAATCCGTTAGTGAATCCCTTGGATGAGTCCGTTGGTGAACCCTTGTTGACGAATCCGTTGGTGAATCCGTTTGATGAATCCGTTAGTGAATCCCTTGGATGAGTCCGTTGGTGACCCGTTTGATGAATCCGTTAGTGAATCCCTTGGATGAGTCCATTGGTGAACCCTTATTGACGAATCCGTTGGTGAATCCGTTTGATGAATCCGTTAGTGAATCCCTTGGATGAGTCCGTTGGTGAACCCTTGTTGACGAATCCGTTGGTGAATCCGTTTGATGAATCCATTAGTGAATCCCTTGGATGAGTCCGTTGGTGAACCCTTGTTGACGAATCCGTTGGTGAATCCGTTTGATGAATCCGTTAGTGAATCCCTTGGATGAGTCCGTTGGTGAACCCTTGTTGACGAATCCGTTGGTGAATCCGTTTGATGAATCCGTTAGTGAATCCCTTGGATGAGTCCGTTGGTGAACCCTTGTTGACAAATCCGTTAGTGAATCCGTTTGATGAAATACTGCTTTGAAGCCTCGTGCCATTTGGAGTCACACTTGACTTTTTTGAATTGTGGGGTACGGGCATAGTCGACCGCGACCAGAAAAATGTTCCTGCTGGGGATGAAATGTTGAGATTGACTCTTGAGGAGGGTGTGGCACCCGTGACAGAACTTAGGGAGTTCGGAATCCGTGGGGAAACCTTGATACGATGCATGGACTTTTGCATGGAAGACTGCTTCTGAACCTGCCTGATGATGGGAAGAGCGCGCGTCCGGGACTCGTTATGGGACGCGCGCGCCTCAGATGAGTATGTCGGGAGGCGCGCGCCTGGCGCATAAGTTCAGCATATTTAAACAGGCTGTTCGCTGTTTTCGGCCATTTTTTCAAAAATTTGAAGAACCCTCCAAATTCCAAGCCCAATTTTCGTAGAGAAATCACCCCAAAACACTTTCTTGCTGTTCTAGGATCAATTCCGTCAAAGAAACGATGTCGGATCGTCAGCAATCACCTCTGTTTGAGATGCTACAGGGCGAGGAGCCCGAAATTGGGGTTGAAGCTATGGACCCGAGCTTGCTTACTTTCCGGCCTCATACCCACATTTCTCACTTCGTGACTTCGGGTTTGGTAAGAATGCCTCACCCTTCTTGTCGATTTCGGGTTTTATGAAGTTCTGTTTTCTTTACCCGAAATATTACTGCAGCAGCTTTATTGATCATTCTTTGCATGTTATTTGTTGTTGCTGATTTGTTGTAAGAAACATGTTGGGATGTCCATTTTCACGTTCACACACTTGCTTGTACATTGTTCTGTCGTTGAAATCTCTGTGTTGAGTTCATCCGTTTTTCTAGCAGTCATGCTGATGAAATTTTTGTTGTTCCTTTTTTCCTTTCAGGAGTGGACCCGTTTGACAGAGATTCGCGGTGGGGCTCATGGGCCCATCTCTATATGGAAGAGGTTGCCCGAGAATGTTCGGGCCCGAGTCACAGGGACTCATTTTGGTCTTTTTGTCACTAGCCTCCCAGCTTTGAAGAATGACCCTGATGTGGTTCATGCATTGAGGGAGAGATGGTGGGATACCACCCATACCTTCCATTTACCCATGGGCGAGGTGACTATGACGCCTACTGATTTCACAGCTTTGACGGGCTTACCGTTCATGGGGGTGCCTGTCCCTTTTGGTTTGAGAGGGGCTGTTCGGACTCCAGATGAGTTACTGGCCTTGGTTGACTGCCGGTTCAAGGTTAAGAATTCTCGAGTGACATGGGGGAGAATCCGGGCTTATTTCAGCATCTTGATGGCTGAGGCTCGAGGTGTTACTGCTGATCGGGTTGATGCTGTGGCCCGTTGCTTCCTTTGGTACTTGTTATCCCACACTCTGTTTGCCAACGGGGGATCTTCGGCCTCTTTAGCTCTGCTTGACTTGTTAGTGGACTTGGACCAGATCGGTCAGTATAACTGGGGCGCAGCGGGCTTGGCTGCTTGTTATCACGGCATGGATTTGACCAGCCGCTCGACTACCAACTCTGTTACGGGCTTCAGCTTGCTGTGGGAGGTATACCACTTACTGTCCCTTTTATATTCTCCTTGCCTTAGTTATAACTGCCTTTTCCGTTGACTGTCATTAACTTTGTTTCTGCCTCTTGTCTACAGCTTTGGGCTTTTGCTATCCTGAATCTGAGGGATTTCAAGATTGCCAAGGAAGGCCAGCCCCAGTATCCGGACTGCGCACGGTGTGCGTATAAGGAGAGGAATGTGAAGACTGGCATGAATCCCATTAGTCTTACTTCGGCCCGACGGCACTTGGACACCCTGAGGCCTGAGTCGGTTGCCTTTTCTTTGTATCCGTGGAGATCAGTTCAGCACTGGTTTGAGCACACTCTTATTCCTACCCGTTCTCGGCTTTTGATGAGTTCGGGTGAGTGCATGGCTCTGTACTTGGGAGACAGAGTATTTTGGCAGCATGGTACCCAGGTGACAGACTTTTACACCCCTCCTCGTCCTGCAGTTCCAGACGTTCCTCCTTTCTGCCCTCGTAACTGGAGGTCACTTTCAGAGGCTGATCGTGCGGCATATATGGTAGGGGTTGATGCCGTCCCTTATATTCACTTGGATCAGAATTATGGCCTCTTCAGGGAGAACAACTTGTTGCAGGGCTTTATGTTCGCTGATCCGAGGAGATCACAGGCTGCTCCTTCGACCTCCGCTCGGTTTTATACTACCGGTGCCGGGTATTGTTTTGATCCTCCTTTGCCTCCTCCTTATTACACTTATTCAAACTTCGGGGTCTTTGAGGAGCAGAGGGAGATTGTTCCCGAGGATATGTCACCGGAGAGAGAGCCTCCCGCTCAGGCTGCTGTGGTATGTTTTTCTGACCATCTTTGCATTTTCTCAGCTCCAGTCTTGTTTTTCTGTCCTTTGTATTGATGTAATTTTCTTTCCCCGTTCTTTGTTGCAACAGGTGCCCGTAGCTGCTTATAGGCACTTGGGTAGGCAGAACAAAGGGATGAGGCGGAGGCTCCGTCAGCTGGAGGAGAGGGTGCTGGAGCTGTGCAGGGATATTGCTGCCATGACTAGAGATGCTGCTGGTGCTGTCTCTGGTGCTGCGAGAGGAGCTGCCCGAGGTGCTCGGGGCATGGGACGAGGCTGCAGGGATGCTGCACTGGACATTGATGAGGCTGTCTCTTCGGCAAGGCAGTCGCTGAGCAGGAGTCTGAGCCATAGTAGGAGTCTGAGCCGAGAGGGTAGCCAGAGCCGGGGCGGCGCCAGTTCATCAGGGAGAGCTGCCAAAAGAACCCGTCCTGATGTTGTGATTGAGACATCTGAGTCTGAGGATGATGATGACGATGATGATGATGTGGATGATGATGACGATGAGGAGACCGAGAGCGGTAGCAGGGGGTGAGCACAGTGTTGGTGATGACGTGCCCGAGCTGTTGTGGCTGAGAGGATGAGGGATTGAAACACTTTTACTTTTGCCTGTAATAACATTTAACATGTATTTACAATCCTAGTTATCTTACTACTCATTTCATGTTCTATTAGCGACTCGATCTTAGATGTCGACTCTTTACAAACAAATGTGTGCCCAAAGGATGCTTGTTGTCGATGCTTGAACTCCTTTTTGTTGCTGGGATTTGATTTTACTGCAGGTTGGATATGTTGAAGTGCCTGGGTTCTGTTCTGAACTGACAAGGGCTGTTTCTGTCTGAACTGCTGTCAAAGGCGCGCGCGTCGGGCCTTGCTTGTGGGAGGCGCGCGCGTTGTGAAGCCTTGGTCGGAGGCGCGCGCTTCTGGCCTGCTGAATTACAGCCCCTTTCTTTTCTGATTAGAATGTTCCAACAGCTATAAATTTGAACTATTTTCGACCAGAATGGTCACACAGCATTCTTTTGCAAACACTTTCTCCTCCTAAATCACAAAATTCTTGTCATAATGGCCCCAATGACTTTCTCCTTTGAAGTTAAGGTTTCCGTCCCCGAGGGTGAGAAGTCCGTTCCAATGGTGAGCGCCGTTCCAGCTGTGGGGTCCGTCTCGATGGTGGAGAAGCGTCCGAGCGTTTTTGATCGTTTGGGAAGGCCCAATGACGATGTTATTGACCCCGTGAGACCGGTGGTTCATGTGCGGGACTATAGACCCCGTCATTTCCCCAAGAATTCCTCCTATGTGTGGAAGCATCCCATGGTTGTCCCCGCTAAGGCTCCGCTTGATAAGGGTAAAGGGAAAGCCGTTGATGAAGCTCCGTCCCGTCCTAGCGTTTTCTCCCGTCTTGGCGGTCCCAAGAATGTTCCGTCCCCGTCCAAGAAGACTAAAGGACATAACAAGAAGCAATGGGTTCCCAAACCTAAGAAAGATTAGATTTTTCTTTGTACCCCAAGAGATTGCAATTAGACCACTTTGTTTTAGGATTTAATATTTTGATGTCTTTTGTTGCTCAATAAATCCGTTGTAATGGTTTGAATAATTCATTGAATGAATAGGAAATTGCATTTTGTTATTTGAAGTGAATTGGGTATTTTTGATAAGTTTTAGACCGCACCCGAAGGTTGCCTACGTTCCTCCAGTTGGGAGGCTCAGGTCTTCGCAGTTCAAACAAACAAAGACCATTTTTTTTTTTTTTTTTTTTTTTGTGCACCCTGTTTTTTTGCCTAGACCGCCCTTGCGGGTTTTCAATCTAGCGGGCTTCTTTTTTGCACCTGCTCTAATTTTTGCCTAGGCCGCCCTTGCGGGTTTTCAACCTAGCGAGCGATTTTTTTTTTTTTTTTTTTTTTTTTTAATGGTCTTTGTTTATTAAGCGTAGAACCTCTTGAGCTTGTCGAGGTTGACCTCCTTTGGCAGCTGGTCACCATCTAAATCCACGAGCCGGACTGCACCACCTCTTAGTATCTTTTTGACCACGTACGGACCGATCCATCGGGGTCCCCATTTCCCCAGGGGATTCATGGCATTTGGAGGATGTTGTCTTAAGACCAAATCTCCCACATTGATGTTTCGAGGCTTCACTTTTTTGTTGAAGGCTCTTGCCATCCTTTGCTGATATGCCCTCGTGCGTTCGAGTGCTCTTAACCTTTTCTCGTCGAGTAAGGCTAGCTGTTCATATCGACTTTGCATCCAGTTGACCTCGTTGACTTGATTCTCGAGGAGGACCCGTAGAGATGGGACTTCAAGTTCGATAGGGAGTACGGCTTCAGAACCATAGACCAATGCATAAGGAGTTTCTCCTGTTGCGGATCGTATTGATGTGCGGTAGCCCCACAATGCTAATGGTAGCTTCTCGGGCCAATCCCTTCCTGTTGAGGCCATTTTCTTGACGATGGTCTCGATGGTCTTATTTGCTGCTTCGACTGCACCATTTGCTTGGGGCCGGTAAGGAGATGACTTGTGCTTGGTGATCTTGTATTCTACCAAAAGTGCATCCATTTCCTTCTCAAAGTGAGGGCCGTTGTCGGAAATGATTTCATGAGGCACGCCGTATCGGCACATGATATTAATCTTTACAAATTCGGTCACTTTCTTGGCGTTGAGGGTTCGATAGGCTTGTGCTTCGACCCACTTTGTGAAGTAGTCGACTGCCACTAGGACGAATGACTGCCCATTGCTCCCGGCAGGATGAACTTTACTGATGATGTCTATCCCCCAACAAGAGAAAGGCCAAGGTGTGACCATGTTGTAAAGTTGTGAGGGTGGAGCATGTTGCAGATTAGCGTGGAATTGGCACTTGGCACACCTTTTGACTTTCTCGATACAGTCTCGTTCCATAGTGCTCCAATAGTAACCAATGCGAAGTATCTTCTTGACTAGCATAAACCCATTCATGTGGGGTCCACATTCTCCTTCGTGCACTTAACACATTATCTCTTGAGCTTCGGTCTCATTGGCGCATAGGAGATTGATCCCGTCGTCCGTGCCTTTTATAGACTCGGTCTCCAATCAGTACGTACCGAGAGGCTAACCTTTGCAGAGCTGCTTGAGACTTCTTATTGATGTTCTCGGGATAAGTGTCGTCTTTGAGAAAGTTCATGATATCCGAATACCACGGAGAGTTTGTTTGAACCTCGTTGATCTCGATACTCATGCAATATGCCGGACTGTTCCTTCGAGCAATTTTGAAAGGCTTCACCATTTTCCCTTTGGGCATTTCAACTAATGAAGCTATAGTGGCCAGTGCATCGGCGAAGCGATTCTTATCCCTTGGCAGGTAGTTGAAAGTGATCTCTTGGAATTGTTCAACCAGTTCATCAAGGTGCTGACCATACTGTTGGAGAGTCGGGTCTTGGGTTCGCCATTTACCCGATTGCTGATTGATAAGGAGCAAAGAGTCGCCGAACACTTCTAGTTCCGTGACGTTTCTTTCGAGAGCTGCTTCGAGCCCCGCTATGCATGCTTCGTACTCGGCAATGTTGTCGGTAGCTTCGAATTCCAGGCGTATGGCAAGGGGAGTGTAGATGTCTTTTGGATCGACAAGCAATACCCCTATACCAAAACCGTGTTTATTGGCGGCGCCATCGAAAAAAAGTTGCCACTTGTCTTCCTCGGTTGCAGTGCAAATTAAATGCTCGTCGGGGAACTGTACATCTTCCCCTTTCACTTCGTCACATGGGAATTCGGCAAGCTGGTCACTGAACACTTTCCCCCTGACGGATTTTAGTGTGACGTAAGTGATATTATAGCCGGCGAGCATGAAGTACCATTTGGCTATTCTTGTTGACATGAAAGGCTTCTCGAAGATGTAGCGGAGCGGGTCCACCTTTGCTACTAGCTTGATCGGAAAAGCTTCTATATAGTGTTTGAGCTTTTGAGTGACCCAAACCAATGCTGCACATGACTTCTCTAAGACAGAGTAGTTCTTTTCGCCTCCTTGGAATCGGCGACTGACAAAATAAATGGCGTTCTCCTTTGTGGACTCTCGTTGCTCTTGTGCTAACATAGCCCCTAGGGCTTCATCATTGACAGTGAGATAAAGCAACAGAGGTTTCTCCTTGTGCGGCGGAACTAGAACAGGAGGGCACGTCAAGTAATGCTTTACTTGATCGAAGGCTTCTTGGCACGCGTCGGTCCATTCTAGAGCCACATTCTTCTTGAGTACCTTGAATATTGGGTCGCACATGGAAGTGAGTTGGTGCACAAACCGACTGATGTATTGTAGTCTTCCCATGAAACCTTTAATCTCTTTCTGCGTCTTTGGAGGAGGCATGTCAATGATTGCCTTGATTTTGGAGGGGTCTACTTCGATTCCCCTTTCAGTGACCATATAACCAAGAACTTTGCCTCGGATAACCCCGAATGTGCACTTTGCAGGGTTGAGCCTCATCTTGTGTTGATGAAGCCTTTCGAAGAACTTGCGGAGATCGATTAGGTGTTGACCATCGGTTCCTTTGGAGTGAATGATCATGTCGTCCACATAGACCTCGATTTCTTTGTGAATCATATCGTGGAACAAGTCTGTCACGGCTCTTTGGTAGGAAGCCCCAGCATTTCTTAACCCAAATGGCATGACTGTGTAGCAAAAGGTACCCCACGGTGTTGTAAAGGCTGTCTTATGTTGATCTTCCTCGGCCATGAGAATTTGATTGTACCCAGCGAACCCATCCACGAATGAGCGAACCTCGTAGGTAGCAGTGGAGTCGACTAGCATGTCGATATTAGGGAGTGGAAAATCGTCCTTTGGGGAAGCTTTGTTTAAATCCCGGAAGTCTACACAAACTCGAACCTTGTCGTTTGCCTTCCTGACTGTCACAATGTTGGCTAGCCATGTCGGATACTCGATGACCTTGATGAAACCCACACTAAGGAGCTTCTCAATCTCTTCTTTGACCTGTAGAGACCATTCTGGCTTGATCTTTCTGAGCTTCTGCTTTACTGGCCTGGCATCTTCTCTGATCGGAATCCTGTGCTCCGCCACCTTTCTGTCTAAACCTGGCATATCTTTGTATGACCATGCGAACACATCCATGAACTCCCGTAGTAATGCAGTCAATCTGTCTCTGTCGTCTCCCTTGAAGAAGCTTCCAATCTTGGTTTCTTTTGGCTCTTCTTCGGTACCCAGATTAACAACATGCAATTCTTCGTCAGCCTTTGGACCATTCTCGCCACGACTACGGACTTGTTGAGCAAGTTCATTTAAGTATGTTGTGTTTTCGTGGTCTATTTCATCATAATTTGAATCGTTATTAACTTGTTTGTTAAGTTCATTATTAGTTAATTCATCATTTATGATGTTTGCAATCTCAGGGTACTCAGAAATATCAAATTTTTCATTAGCAAAGAAAGGAAACACACGCTCGGCTATGGCCTCCAAATCCTCTTGGGTGAGGGTATTAGAGACACTCTCGGACTCGAAAGTAAGTGTGAGCTGCTCTTCCTTTGTTGCTGTGCGGGGTATGCAACCCATTTCTTGGACTAAGAATTCCTCGGATACCACGGGCCCTTTTGTTGAATACCAATTGTTGATCGGCTCAGAGCTTGGCGGAATCTCACTGATAGTCTCGTTCATGATGACGGTGTCATGGATGGCGTTAACTTGGCATTCATTCATCATGGCAAGCTCTTCAAACATGGAGGCTAAGTCGGTCAGTTCTTCCCCCACGGTGATTTCTGTCTCGGACTCTATAGTCATCTTCCTCCCCCACCATTCACGGGGCGACATGGGAGTTGGTTCCCTTTCGGATTTCTGGATCTCACAATCGGAGAAAATTTCGAGGCTGGGCTTTTTGACACCTTTATTGTTAACCCACGGCTCGGGAAAGATCATGTATGGAATGTCTTCCCCTTGGCGGACAAAATAACCATTCAATGTCTTGCGGTAAGGCCTTAGATTAGGGACTTCATAGTGACGGCCTTCTTTACGAGCTCGGGCCTTTTCGTTCTTGATTGCTTACTCTTGTTTCAAGTCTTCTTTGGAAGGCTCATACCCCAAACCGAAGGTGTTCTTGACAAATGGGACTTGCACGGGATGTAGGATTCCTTGTTGATATTTCCCTAAGCCTAAACCAGGGAAGTAGTCCATATTCCTCATCATGCGGAGGACTTTGTGATTGCTGGGGGTCCATGATCCGTTTCCCCCTTCTTTGTCAATGGCGTTGATTGAGACGCCGGAGAGAGTGGAGTCTGGTAGACCATGCTGAACTTGGTGGACGGGCTCACCTTTTCTGTGGATAGTGATGTTTTCAGCCATTACGGTCACTATTTCATCACCATTTCAGATCTTGACACATTGGTGGAGAGTTGACGGTACGGCATTAGCGCTGTGAATCCATGGTCGACCCAAAAGTAAGTTGAACGAGGCCGGGATATCAAGCACTTGGAATGGAACGGACATGACCATGCTCCCAAACTCAATGTCTATTTCGATCATACCCATGACTGTACGGGCGGTGCTGTCATAACCTCGGATTACTTGAGTAGAAGGCTTCAAATCAGAATCCTTAAGCCCCAGTATGCCCATGATTCTACCAGGCATGAGATTGAGTGCGGAACCACCGTCCACTAAGACTCTTGAGACGGGCCTCCCCCTTGCTCGTACCTTGAGGTAAATAGCTTCGTTGTGGTCGGAACCAAACGGTGGAGGTCCATATCGGCAAAGGTGATGACGTTGCTAAAATGAATGTGACCAATCATTGCCGTGAGGTCCTCGGGAGTAGTATCGGGAGAAATGATGTATCATCGAGATTGCGGATGACAAGATCTCGGTGTTTCTTCGAGGATGCAATGAGGTCCCAAATAGAGATGTTGGCTTGAGTTTTCTTGAGTTGGACAAGTAGAGGATCTTCGGGAGCGTTGTGAGCTTGCGGCTTTTGAGAAGAGGAGCTCGGTGCGGAAGTGGAAGGTTGCTTGCTATGACTCGACCGGATCGAGTTAGCATGTTGACGTTCCCATCTTGCTTCTTTTTCCTATTCTCTAGTACTTCCCTCATTACCTCATCGTAAGTCACTACATAACAAGAATTGTCAAGTTTATTCATAACATTGGGGCCCCCATTCACAATTGGGATTGAATGGGTGGTCCCCTCGAGTTCTCCTATCTCTATTACATTGACATGCTCGTCATTAGTCACTACAAATTCTTTCTTATCTATGAGATCTTGAATGACATTGCGGAGAACGAAGCATTCCTCGGTGGTGTGGCCACTATATTGGTGGTAGCCACAATATTTGTGGTGAGCATGATTGGGGTGGATCGTCTTGGGTTGGTACCCTTGCACGGGTGTGACTTGACCCTTTGCCTTGAGGACCTCGAACACTTCGGTTTGAGTCATGCCTTGGAGAGGCGTGTAGACACGGTCACTTCGGGACTTCTTCCCTTGAGGTGGAGGAACCTTTTTGTAATTCCCCTTGTCAATAGTGACGGCGTTGACCGAGGCCTCTTTTGTGGAGTTGGAAGCGGCCTTGTAGCGGTAAGTAGGAGTGGTCTTCTTAATCTCCTTGAGCAAGTCATCCATGCGTACCCCCGCCTCATACATTTGGGAGAAGTCGGAGTAGCAAGCCCCACTTAGGTGAGTGCGGAGATCAATCTTGAGACACTTGAGAAATATGTCCATTTGCTCTTTTGTGTTCGGCCTCTCAACAATTTCAGAGAGTTTGTCATTCCATCTCCTTGTGAAGTCGATGAAGGACTCATTGTCTCGTTGAGTAGTGTTCTCTAGCTCTTTCCTTGTGGGCCGGTGAGTGGTGTTGCCTTGGTATTGGTTCTTGAAGGCAAGCATGGCGGAGTCCCAATCAAGACGGACAGTGAGCGGGAGAGTAGCATACCAATCTTTTGCCGCCCCCTCGAGAGTGAGAGGAAAGCATTGAGCCATCACCTTGGTGGAGACCTTCTTTGGAACCATTGCCCAAATATAAGTCTCAATGTGAGCCATAGGACAAGAGTTGCCCTTGAATTTGCTTATGTCGGGCATCTTGAACTTATCGGGAAGAGCGGCCATAGTACTCATGAGGATGGATGATTGATAAAGGCTTGTGTCGGAGCCTTTCCCCATGTTGAGCCCATTGAATTTTTGGTCGATGTAGGCCATGATAGAATCCACCATTTTGGGCTCATTGTTCTCGGAACTTGGTTCCCCCATTTTCTTGGTGCGGGTGTTGACATAAGGACTCTTGAACAAACCCTCGGTCCATTCGGATTCATCATCATTGTTCTTGTTCTTTCCCTTGGCAAGGTTGGTGAGCTTTTCCTTTCATTAGCTCCATTTCGGCCTCGTGGGCCTCCCTTTGGCTGTCGAGGTGGGATTGCCAAATGTCGTCTTTGCTTTGTGCCTCCTTGTTAAGGGTGGAGACTTGCTCTTGGAGGAGTTGGACCATAGTTGAGAGCTGTTCGAGAGACATGGTGTTGCTGCTGCCGGTCATGGTTGATGTTGGAGCTGTTGGAGTGATCTCTTCACGGACTAACCGATTTGCTGAATCCCGGTAGACTTTGTAAGTACCAATTGAACCTATATTACAGAAGAGGCCCTTGTCAGTCTTGAGTAACACTTGCGGTCCATGAAGAGGCTTAGAACACACAGTTGGGCACACGACTCGAACCACATAAGAAAAAACTCTTTTTTTTTTTTTTTTTATAAGTCGGAGGGAATGAATCCCTTTTGGGGTTTCTAAGAAAATAATGGAATCGTCACACTAGTATATAGACCATCTCGCGGTCCCATATACTCATCGGATTCCATCGCGCTTGTGAATCCTACATGTATCGGGATTAGACTAAATTAATGTAGTAAAGCATACATGCGGGGACGGATTTTTATTTTCGTCCAAAATAACCACTTTTTGGGGACGGATTTTTATTGCGTCCCTTTCAACAAGTTGGCATGTATGATTTGAAGACATTAGTTTAGGGAAATCTCGGTACATGGAAACCGACTTGAGTCACGGAGTGTTAGACCCTAACTAGAATTGTGTGGTTTGTGCTCGGCTTGAATATGAGGCTCAAAGGTCACCCCCGGCATGTAGTCTTGAACTACGCCACGGGCTGAGGTTTACCGCTTCGAAAGAGCCAAGGTCTGGTGGAGCTTGAAACTTTCTAGGACGGGCCTCGACGGGTTTGGGGTTGGACTTGTGCGACTCGATAGTGAGCAGTTCATAGGAATATGTGCATGTAGTGTGAGGTCTAACAAGTGACAAAATTTTTATTTATTTTTTTTTTTTTTGAAAAGAAAGAAAAGCACACAAAACACAAAACACATAAGCACATAAAATTACAACTCCCGAATCACCCGTGTGACCGGTAAATAAAACACAAAATTAAAACAGTCCGAGGGTTCAATTCTGTTCTGATGCAGGCAACTGTGCCCACACCCCACTGTACTGCTCAGTCACTGAAACCTGTTTCTGTTCTGGAAACCAACCCAGAAGCGTGCGCCTCTGAGTGCTGATGTGGGACGCGCGCGCATGGCGCAATGCTTATGGGAGGCGCGCGCTTCTGGTGCACACCTGTCAGAATGTCAGACTTTGGACTCAGGGGATTGCCCTGGTCCCATTTTCATATTGTAACCCCTGCAGAAGTGATTAGTGCAGAATAACAGAAGAAGAAGATGAAGAACATGAAGAAGTGGGCGATTCTGGTTCTTGATGCGGGATGCGCGCGCCTTAGGCTTAAAAGGCCAGACGCGCGCGCCTCCCCCATCAGGAAACAGAATGCCCAAAAAAGATGTAGATTTCGATCAGAATGCAAGTTTAACCCTCAAATAAGCATCCCCAGCGGAGTCGCCACTGTAGATACCCCGGGGGAACCACGGCTTGGCTAGAGCGGTGAATTATCCTAGGATGTCTAACTTGTTTTAGAGTCGCCACCTATGTTTTGAGGAACATAAGAAAAACCTATTGATTGTAGCCTAAGTTTGATTACGAAAACAGAGATTCTTTGTTTTGAGGTTCGGGGGTTAGATTACGAGATGGGAAGTACCGAAACACCCATCTCGCCCAACTTAAGTTGGTCTTGGTTGATCAAAATCTACATGAATGAAAATGTTCTTCTTCTTCTTCTTTAAGTCATGAAAAGGGGGGATTTAAAATAGGATTTGGAATGTAGGAGATAACTCCTTAACCAACCTCAATGAGATGAGGTGATCGTTAGAGTCATGTCCCAAAATGATTTGGGTGATTGCACATTTGATTAAAGTAAAAAGAGAGAGAGGAGATGAAGTAGAAAAGAAAGGAAAAGATGGACTTTTACCTACAATTTGAAGACCTTCAAGTATTGCTTGATGAAATCCTTGGAGAGATTTTAGAAAGTGATTTTGGTATAGTTTTTGTAAGTTCAATTTTTCGGTCCTTGAAAATGGAGGTAAAGAGAGGTTTTTATAGGTGAAAGAGGGGTGTTTTTGGTGCCAAAACTCAGTCACCAAGAAATCCTTCCCGGGCAAAATCTTGTAAATTGAGCAAGGGAGAGAATCCTGGCCAGAAATCTGTAACTGACGCCCAGAGGCGCGCGCTTCCTGCTTTGGGGACGGGCGGCGCGCTCGCCTGGATCCTTCTGTCGGAGGCGCGTGACTCAGAGAAGGCAATTTTGACAGAATGGACTAGAAAGTCAGCCCTGTCATTCAGTTTAGTCCCTGGACTTAACGAAGTCAGTCAGGAACTTAACGGAAGTGACAGAAACTAACGAGAAACACTTAAAATAGGGAGGAACACAAGATCAAATGTGCAATCGGGGTGAGCGGTCCAAGGCGGGGTGTCTACACTATTGCATGTAACGTAGGACTTGCAGTTCTAGAACCATCAATGATTGGGGAACCGGCAGATCCATTTGCAACTTGTTGAGGTTATGCTTGTGTTGACCCAGGGAATTTTCGGCCTCCATAGCTTCCAATCCAGAAACGATGTCTTTGAGGTGAGAGAATCTCGATCTAATATCCCAAACAAAAGACATCTTAGTTCCAAGAAATGAGCTTAGACATTTTTTTTTTAAACAAGACAAATAGAGCCGGCTTGCGACTACCCATTTTTGATGAGATCAGGAAGGTTAGAATGCTGCAGTCACATCATCTCGAATCTAAAAGGAGACCAGGCTTGGAAACTGGAGCCCGCTTTGATCATTATAGGATTGTGCTCAGAGATCGATGAATAGTGCTCTATCTAGGCATGTTAGCTCCATTTTTGGAAAGCAGATTCGTTTTCACGCCTTTACTCCTAAGTGATAAAAGACAGAAGATGAGTTCTTCGTTCTTGTTTGATTACCTTCCTCGCGTATGTATAAGACTGAATCCATTCTATTTCTAAAAAGGATTTCTAATCCTTAACTTTTCGAGGAATCCTTGATCAGTGGTTGTGAATGACTGATTTTTTCAATCTTTTGGATCTTGGTTGGGTAGGAACAAGTCAGAAAGATTGAAAAATAGAACCATCTGATTTGATTCGTTCTCAATAGCCATGAGATGATCATCTTAGGGTGATTCTTGAACCCCTTTGGCACTCATGTCACGTCGAGGCGCTGCAGAAAAAAAAAACTGCAAAATCCGATCCAATTTATCGTAATCGATTAGTTAACATGTTGATTAACCGTATTCTGAAACACGGAAAAAAATCATTGGCTTATAAAATTTTCTATCGAGCCGTGCAAAAGATTCGCCAAAAGACAGAAACAAAAGACTGTCGATTAAAGCAGAAGTGATAGATCCATTCCAGCTCACCTGGCCAACGAAGTGGAATAGACCAGAAATTCCACAACGAAAATGAGAATTGTCTTCCAGAACGATTATCCAATCGGGAAAGAATCTACTCATCCGAAATCCAACTCTGCGACTACTTCAACCTCTATCAGCACAAATGATAACAAGAACTTCTTCAGCCAGTATGCGACTACTTCAACCTCTATCAAAACCTCTGTGAATATCGTTCTCATCATCTATCTGAAGGGGAAGGCGCCCCTGCTTATATAAAGATAGAGTTTTTTGATGGATGGTCTTGATCTTCCTTTCGCAGAGGGCGAAATGCTTCTCGGTCGATCTCCATTCTTTAGACGAAAGAAGCTCTTTCCACTCCCTTTGTTCCTTTTCGTTCTTCCTTTCCAACTCATCCCAAATATCATTTTGGGATACTTCGCCCATTTCCTGGTCTTGTCTCAGTGAATCCGCACCTGATGCAGAAATGAAAACTGAATTCCCAGAAGGACCTGGGGGTGGGTTGAATCCCCCTCATAGTCCCCCCGATGGCGGAGAAAACTGCTCCACAGCTCGTTCTAATTCGTTTATTAACAAATAAGAGCCCATTCCAAAGACAACCTTGTAAATGAGTAGGAGGAAAATGACGTATAAGAGTCTCCTATTTGGAAAGGAGACCCTCCTCATCAGTGGGAGAGAACTAAAAAGAGTCCACAGAATTAGAGGAGTTTTGATTGGGCAGGTTCAACGAAAAAGAAGGATTTTTTTGTCTACGCCTAGCATATGAAATGGGTGCATAAGAATGTTGTGCTCAGACTGGAATACAATCATGAAGTTAAAAGTACCAGAGATTCCTAGAGGCATACCATCAGAAAAACTTATTTGTTAATAAACGAATTAGAACGAGCTGTGGAGCAGTTTTCTCCGCCATCGGGGGGACTATGAGGGGGATTCAACCCACCCCCAGGTCCTTCTGGGAATTCAGTTTTCATTTCTGCATCAGGTGCGGATTCGCTGAGAAATGAAAATTCTTGTGTCAGTGGTTCGAATCCACTTCTGAGCGGTCGAAGGGTCCAAAGGCCAGGAGCGCGCGCTTCTCCATGGGTATTTGGTAACCATGTATGTAGAGGTAAAATTGGTGATTTGACAGCAAAAGCAATAAAAAATCCACTATAAAATAGTATTTCTAAGGACATAGGATACGGCTGATTAATTAATCTTTCAAAATCTAATGTTGGCTCATTCAAACCATATAAACCCAGACCCCAATCACGATCTTATAATAAGAACAAGAGATCTTTCTCGATCAATCCCCCTGGTCCTCATTCTTCGAGAATGTATAATTGTCCCACCTCCAGAGCTTACTTAGAACATGATCAACACCATAAACTGTTGCAGTTTCTGATGGGAATCAATGATGGACCCTATGCTAGCATCACTAAGACTAGCAACTGCACAGCAACAATCATGCAACATCCAGGCAAATGAAAGAAAATTTGTAAGAAAAAGGACGAATACGTACCTTGAGTGCCCCCTTTTCCTGCTTTAGAGTAAGCAAAGACTTCACCAATTCTAGGTCATTCGGTCGAAGTTCGATATTCTTTACACTCACACACGTACGCATATAAATAGGCAGTAGAGCGCCGTCTCTCTTGGGAGTTGCCAATAAATAAGGACTTCTGTTCGTTATCTTTAGCTGCCCAAGCTCGCCTTTCTTTATACCCGATACACGGAAGCCCGATTGTACTCACCCTCTCAAGTGGGACTTCCTTTTAATCAACACAATCGGGCTTTCGTGTATCGGGTATAAAGAAAGGCGAGCTTGGGCAGCTAAAGATAACGAACAGAAGTCCTTATTTATTGGCAACTCCAAAGAGAGAGGGCGCTCTGCTGCCTATTTATATTCGTACGTGTGTGAGTGTAAAGAATATCGAACTTGCAGGCTATAATGTAGAATATGCGCGGGATGCGATCCTTAATAGTTCACTGTTGGCGGAAGCCAATGTCCTGGGATCCCGGGGACTCATTCTGACTGAAACAAGGGGCCGGTCTTTACCAACTTTAAATCTTCTTAGGGAAGCCAAAATTTGAAAAATTGGCTCTATATCCAACAACTCAGACTTACCAAGAAAAAGTATTTTGTTTTGATTCGACCTAGACAGGAGAGGAAGAGTGGGAGGTTGAAGCGCTTATATCACAGTAGTAGTAGTAGCAGGTCCCAAAGCAGCCGTAGCGACATTGGCCTTTCTTTCTGTTGGAGCATGTGTGGTATAAGATGCCGGGAGAATGCCTAGGGTCATTTTGGCTATACAGATATAGCTCTTGGCGACTGGCGACGCCTCGGTCTATTATGAAAAAAAGAGATGGAAAAGGACCCACAATTGTATTCGCGAGCTCCTTATCCAGGTCTTTGAATAAAAAAAGTGCTCTGTCTCGATAAAGTCGTTCGATTAGGGTCAAATTCTATTCCTTAGGAACCGTACAGGCGCCTTTTGACGCATGTCTATCTCGATTTCCTATTTGTCCATGTTATTATTATTGATAAAGATATCTTCTTATAAGAAAATATTGGAATTTTTTTGTATGAATATCGATTCGATACTCACTTAGTATAGATTTAAGTATCTATCTAAGTGAGTATATGTTATCAACAAAGAAAACTCTATTCGTCTGATTTTGACATAAAAAAAAAAAGTCTTTAAACTTAAAGTGCCTTACATCCTTCAACAAAATCCTTGAGACCACATTTAAGTGTCTCTCACATTTTAACAAAATCAATTGTCCACAAAAAAAAAAAAAAAAAAAAAAAATCAACCTTAAATGATGCTTCTCAAGTCGAAATTCATTAACGCCAAAATAACACTTCCGAGCACCTAATGTATAAAGAAAATATCTCTTCTCTGTCCCAAATAAAAATTATATATGCTAAAATAAGAAGTAGAATTATTAAATCTTTCACCACCGACTTAAATTTGGTCCAATATTTTTTTAATTAAAAGTACTTGTCTAAAAGATGTAACACCATCACACTTCCGTTCCGCAACACACTCTTATATTAATCTTATTACTTATGAGTGAGTCGTTAAGTATCAAAACTAACTAATGATGATTAGCTAAAACATACTTTTTAAAGATATACAAACTATTCCACCAATTTCTAAGATGTACACTTCAGACATTATAAAACCACACCCTAGTATTAATCACTCTAATACCTTGGACTAATCATAATTTTGTTCATCCAATAAAATAATAAGTCAAAGTTTCTATTTCAAAGTCACAACCAAACATATCGATTCTATACCCTAAGCCAGAATTTCGAAAGCCACATTAATGAACCAAATTCCTTATTTGTTGAAACCTAATGAAACCTTAAAATTAGTGCTTTGCAGCTAATGTAATATCTTAAACAAAAAAAAAAAAAAAAAAAACTCAAATGCTTAAAACTCTATAATCCTCAAAACTCGAACTCCCTTCAAGATCTAAATCCCAAAGCTCTGATACCATTCTGTAACGACCCAAAACTAGGTCACATTTATTATGGAACCCAATCTTAAGTCTGTTACTCATTCCCTTACAAAATAACTAAATCGTCTCAAATACATCAATAACATTTAATTTCCATACACTTATTTTAAACCAACTGTCTAGGGTTACAACCCAACCGTCATACTTACAACTAATTAAAAATACTCTTACATCATTATTTAAATACTACATAGCTTCGACTTAAATAATAAATATTCCCAAGTAATTCTCCATCTAATGCTTACCTGTAAGAAAAAGAGAATAAGAGAAGGGTGAGCGAACAATGCCCAGTAAGTTCATATACGGACCCCTTCGAATACTAAGAAGAGGTGACCAACAAAAGAATATATTTTTCAAAACAATTTTAACAATTCGAATGCAATCAATGGAAAGAGATTTCAATTTTTTTCGAAGGTAGAAACGAACAATCAAACAATAAGATTTTATCTTTCGATAATGAACATTCAAAGATTCATGATCACATAAGCGGTCTAATGACCTTAACAAACCAAAAGCTCACAAGGAGCACAATACAAAACAGTGATTCCGGAACACCCCACTACTAATCATCAGTAGTGAAAATGCCTAAAAGGCCAATACAATTTTTACCCCGTTAATACGAGTTGTTTAACTTAAGTGATCATGCGGGTCAAAAGGTCAATTCCTGTTAAAGAAAATATTCAGTTACTCAAAACGAACGAATATCATTTCATGTACAATTGAACTTTAACATGAAATCAAACAAAAGTGCGATGTCAAAATATAGATTTTTTATCAAATAACGTAATACGACGGATTCAAAGCAATAATCAACTCAAGGTTGATTTTATGGTTTTCAAAGATAGACGTTTCCAATAAATTTAACGGAAACCTAACAATTGAAACGGAACATCAAATACCTAATTAGAGGTATAATCCCTTACCTCAAACGAACGTTTTTTCTAAAATCTCAAAATACAGTAAAACCTTCAAGGACACATTCCAAAAAATTTCATTTCTTCTTGTTCTATCAGCCGAGATTCTTCTCCCTCAAATTCTATTTTTGTCTATGTAAGAATCCTCCACCAACCCTTCTATTTATAGACATACCAAAAATTGTAACGTCAAAAATAATTAATACAATAATTTATTTTCGTATTAAAACTTTATTATTATTACTCATAATTACCAATTTAAACCTATATCATTATTACCTTGGTTAATACGTATTAAATACAAATTTTAAAACTAATTTATTACTATACAATTATCACTCATTAATGTGTAATGAATACATTATTATATTATATTATTTTGTTTATTGTAATTGTTTATTTTTTTCTTGGGATATTACATACTTACCCCCTTAAAAAAAGTTTAGTCCTCTAAACTTATTGTACGTACCAACTTTCAACTATTATCCTAGTTAACTTTAAATCACCATTGCCATTGCTCTGACCCAAATTCAATAACACATTACAACACCTCTTGTTATTTAATTTAGAGAGAAATCTTCAATGATTCATCTCACAATATAATTTCTCACTCTTATTAGCCACCGAAGAGCTACTAGGTGCCCACCTAATGTATTTTTCTCTCCATCATCACTAGACAATTACTCAAACAATTTGATACCAAATAATCTGTGTTTTTTATCCCATTTATACTCTTTTCAATAGTATAACTCACACAATATTTATTTTTCCTCTTAAAATTCACAATTAACATCCAATTGATTTTTTTAAAAATTCTAACCCCCCAATTCAATACTCTCTTAATGTAACACTATAAATAATATTTTTATTGACATCCAAGTTTAAAAAAAATTATCACCATAACTTTTGGTGTACACTATAATAACCTTTTTTTTTCCTGAATAAACCATCAAATATTAATTATTTGAAGATAATGTATAAAAGAGGCACTAATTCTAACCTCATAATATCATTCCAAAATCAATTCTTTTAAAACCTTTAATCCATCATAAAATCAATGCACTTAATAAGACCAAACCTATTAAACAAAAGTTAAACCTAATTTTGGTAAATTTCTAAACTCAATTTTGAAACAATTTTGAAAAGACTTGTTATAATGAACTACATATCTTAAATTTATAGTCTAAATGATAGGCCAAACCATATCAACTCTTCAAATTCTATGCAACCTCAAAACCCCCAAATATTGTTGTTATACTATTATACTTGCCCGAATAAAAAAAATTATCTTTACCATCCGACCCAAATTAGCATAGTAACATGAATGTTTAACTAAAAGAATTATTTACCACAACTATTTTTTTTATAGACCCAAAATATAATTAAAATCTTGAAATAAAAAAATTGGTAAATCATTAAGTTATTATACCATAAAAAAAATCTTTTAAACTTAAAGTGCCTTACATCCTTCAACAAAATCCTTGAGACCACATTTAAGTGTCTCTCACATTTTAACAAAATCAATTAGTCCACAAAAAAAAAAAAAAAAAAAAAAAAAAAAAATCAACCTTAAATGATGCTTCTCAAGTCGAAATTCATTAACGCCAAAATAACACTTCCGAGCACCTAATGTATAAAGAAAATATCTCTTCTCTGTCCCAAATAAAAATTATATACACAAACACTTGTGTGAGAACACTCTAACCCGTCTCATGGGTGAGACGGGTCATTTTTTTGACCCATTACCCGACCCACAACCCTGCTCCAGGACCCATGGGGGGACCCTGCCACGTGGCAGCCCCTCATTGGCCCCAAATTTTTTTATTTTTTATTTTTTTATTTTTTATATTTTTATTTTTGGTTTTTTTCGGTTTGTGAAAAGTAATAGTTAACATCTCTTAAAAAAGTAATAGTTACCATCTCTTAAAGTAATAGTGTATATTCCTATGTTTTCTTCGTTTGCCAAAAGTAATACTTATTATAACTAAAATGTAACAAACGTGTTATTTATATGTAATAGTATTTGTAAATAATTGTAATACATATGTATAGATATCTATTTGTTTTCAAACAATAAGTTACAATGGGGTCAAATTTATCATGATACATGTAAAAGTATTACATTATCTATAGAAATCTGTTACAATTTCGTCAATCAAAGTGTTACATTTACTTGTATAAACTTACTATTACATTCATATACATAAGTTATTACTTTTCAAATGGGTAAAAACGAGCTTTTGTTTTTTTAAAACAAGTATTACGTTTACTTATGAACAATGTTACTTTAAGAGATGGTAACTATTATTTTTTGCTAAACCACTGAAAAGCCGAAAAAAAAATATAAAAAAAAAAAAAAAAAAAAAAATTCGGCCAATGGTGGGTTGCCACGTGGCGGGTTCGGCCCATGGGTCATGGGGCGACCCGTCTCATGCATGAGACGGATCCCCTTGTTCTCATGGGAGACCACCTCAATTATATATTCTAAAATAAGAAGTAGAATTATTAAATCTTTCACCACCGACTTAAATTTGGTCCACTATTTTTTTAATTAAAAGTACTTGTCTAAAAGATGTAACACCATCACACTTCCGTTCCGCAACACACTCTTATATTAATCTTATTACTTTTGAGTGAGTCGTTAAGTATCAAAACTAACTAATGATGATTAGCTAAAACATACTTTTTAAAGATATACAAACTATTCCACCAATTTCTAAGATGTACACTTCAGACATTATAAAACCACACCCTAGTATTAATCACTCTAATACCTTGGACTAATCATAATTTTGTTCATCCAATAAAATAATAAGTCAAAGTTTCTATCTCAAAGTCACAACCAAACATATCGATTCTATACCCTAAGCCAGAATTTCGAAAGCCACATTAATGAACCAAATTCCTTATTTGTTGAAACCTAATGAAACCTTAAAATTAGTGCTTTGCAGCTAATGTAATATCTTCAACAAAAAAAAAAAAAAAAAACTCAAATGCTTAAAACTCTATAATCCTCAAAACTCGAACTCCCTTCAAGATCTAAATCCCAAAGCTCTGATACCATTCTGTAACGACCCAAAACTAGGTCACATTTATTATGGAACCCAATCTTAAGTCTGTTACTCATTCCCTTACAAAATAACTAAATCGTCTCAAATACATCAATAACATTTAATTTCCATACACTTATTTCAAACCAACTGTCTAGGGTTACAACCCAACCGTCATACTTACAAGTAATTAAAAATAGTCTTACATCATTATTTAAATACTACATAGCTTCGACTTAAATAATAAATATTCCCAAGTAATTCTCCATCTAATGCTTACCTGTAAGAAAAAGAGAATAAGAGAAGGGTGAGCGAACAATGCCCAGTAAGTTCATATATGGACCCCTTCGAATACTAAGAAGAGGTGACCAACAAAAGAATATATTTTTCAAAAAAAATTTAACAATTCGAATACAATCAATGGAAAGAGATTTCAATTTTTTTCGAAGGTAGAAACGAACAATCAAACAATATGATTTTAACTTTCGATAATGAACATTCAAAGATTCATGATCACATAAGCGGTCTAATGACCTTAACAAACCAAAAGCTCACAAGGAGCACAATACAAAACAGTGATTTCGGAACACCCCACTACTAATCATCAGTAGTGAAAATGCCTAAAAGGCCAATACAAATTTTACCCCGTTAATACGAGTTGTTTAACTTAAGTGATCATGCGGGTCAAAAGGTCAATTCGTGTTGAAGAAAATATTCAGTTACTCAAAACAAACGAATATCATTTCATGTACAATTGAACTTTAACATGAAATCAAACAAAGGTGCGATGTCAAAAAATAGATTTTTATCAAAGAGCGTAATACGACGGAGTCAAAGCAATAATCAACTCAAGGTTGATTTTAGGGTTTTCAAAGACGGACATTTCCAATAAATTTAACGGAAACCTAACAATTGAAACGGAACATCAAATACCTAATTAGAGGTATAATCCCTTACCTCAAACGAACGTCTTTTCTAAAATCTCAAAATACAGTAAAACCTTCAAGGACACATTCCAAAAAAAATCCTTTCTTCTTGCTCTATCAGTCGAGATTCTTCTCCCTCAAATTCTATTTTTGTCTATGTAAGAATCCTCCACCAACCCTTCTATTTATAGACATACCAAAAATTGTAACGTCAAAAATAATTAATACAATAATTTATTTGCGTATTAAAACTCTATTAATATTACTCATAATTACCAATTTAAACCTATATCATTATTACCTTGGTTAATACGTATTAAGTACAAATTTTAAAACTAATTTATTACTATACAATTATCACTCATTAATGTGTAATGAATACATTATTATATTATATTATTTTTTTATTGTAATTGTTTATTTTTTTCTTGGGATATTACAGTTTCGATAGTGTTACACCCAATCCATGAACAAAGAAATTAGCTACTCATCGACATAGCAAGAATCACAAGAATATAATTAAAATCCATAAACCTGGATATTACGCTTGTTGATGGAAGAAATCCCAAAATCTTGATTACAATATTCAATACTAAGAAAACCTAAAAGAAAGCATAAGAAAAATGATACTAAAAATCTAATCTATTTTATACAAGAGAGAGGAGTCCAAAATAGGGAAGGAAACAACAAAATATTGGAAAATAAACAAATCCCGTATTTCCTGGCGGATGACCAAGCGGGCGCCTGGTATAGACCAAGCGGGCGCTTGGTCTTTACAGAAACTGACGTTTTCAGAATTCAAGAGTAAGCAGGCGCCTGGTATCTCTTCAAGCGGGCGCTCGGTGACTGGTCAAGCGGGCGCCTGGTGACTTTGCAGGCGGGCGCCTGCCCTCTGGTCCAGCTTCCTTCTTCTTTCCTTCCTTCTACTGTTGACTGTTGACTTTGCCTGTTAACTTTGACTTGGGCTTGACTCTAGCAATGATGGTCTTCAGCACTCTAAACATCTAGGACTTTGCAATAAACAAAATAACACTAAAAAGTGTCTCAAAACAAACATATTCTCACAAAGTTCCTCAAATAAATAAAGACCAAAATTACATCAAAACTATTCTAAATTACATCAAAAAGTCACTAACAATAGTACGAAAATGTAGAGATAATATATATAAATTCCAATCCATCAGACACTCAGATCGCCCCAACGGGCAATTAACAGTCATTCAGTTGTGGCCTATCCAGTCGACATTGGATCTTTCCAAACATGACAGATAATACCGGTGTGTGTTGATCTTCTAACCGTGGCTTGCCCAATTCCCTCCCGCCTAGAGTAAAACGCTGCCCCACCTTCTTGTCAACACCCTCACCTATCTCAGAACCTTGGATGATATACAAGGAACTTTTTCTCTCGCCCTTCAATATCACATCTGAACCATCGTAGACATCCAGAACTCCAGCTTCACCTTTGAAACTGTATCCCTTCTTGTCCAACCGACTAAGTGATATCAGATTCTTTGCTACTTGTGGAACATGTCTCACCTTGTTCAATGTGAGAAATTTATCACCCGAAGTTCTCACCTTTACGGAGCCCATGCCAACTACCTCGCAGACAGATCCATTAGGCATACAAATATGGTCTACATCCGTCTGCTCGTACGTTGTAAACTGCTCCTTGCGCGAACACATGTTATAAAAGCACCCGAATCTAGAACACATGCAACTTCCTGTTGGGTTTCGATCAAACATGCGCAGCGGAATTTAGCATTTAAAATTTTTAAGAAACCCAAAGCCATGGATCCGTTCATATGATTAAATCAAATACAACATAAGAATAAAGGAATAAACTAACCCTTGATGGCTATCAAATTTCTCTTGGTCTTTTGTGGAGGTTTGAAGACTTGATCACGATCACAAAGCTTGAACACGAACTTTGAAGATGATGATTTTCACCCTCTAGCGGTATCCACACTTCGAACGAATATCAAAGTAGCTTCTTTGATCTTGGTTGCTAGACCAAATTGTGAAACACTTTTTCACAATCAAAAGAACTATATGGAATTTATTTTGTGTATTATTTTGTTCTTCAACCAAGAATGTCTTAGAACAAAATAAACCCTCTCTCAAACTCTTTGAGACTCACAAAATCATTAGCCTTGAGTGCTGGCCGAATTTGGTCTTTTATACACAAGTATGACCTATTCCAAATAGGAAACTTGTGTCAAAATCCTTCCAAAATTCGTTTCCAAATCAAATTAGGAATCTGCCACCCGACAGCACTGTGCGGCCGCCCAAAAACCTCTGTGCGGTCGCACAACTATCTGAAGCAAAACTGGTACAAAACTGTCCTAAGTGTGCGGCCGCCCAGCCAATACTGTGCGGTCGCCCACTCTTCAGAATGTCCAGAATTTCCAAAATTCCAATTTAGTCCTTTTAAAGATTCGTTCTATTGTGTGTGACCCTCTAGGATTATACTAAGTTGGCAATGGATTCAAACATGAAACCATAAGATATGATTAGGTTCTAGCAAACCGTCATACCTACCCAAATAGTATAACTAGATACAAGTTCGCATTCCTCTTAGAATATGTCACAATCCCTTTGTCCACGATGTCATTGAACACAAGTCATGGTCAAACAGTCAACTTGTTTTGTTCAATACTTTCTCGATTCCGAATATGTTGATAATTCAAATGCTATTGATCCAATCAATTCATCTGAGTCCGGCCGAACATTTCATCAACATCATTCCTACGAGTGGCCCAAGCTTGACATCTCTCCGAGGAGGGACAAATCCATTTAGCTTATTATTCTTCCCAACGGGATTCCGATTATGCCAATCATACCCTTTATAACTACTCTGTTAAAAGTAGCGTTTGAATATGTCAAACATAATGTTCATCAAGTGGAAGACTATAATAACTTCATGTCTAAGGATTCAAATGACATAACTAATATGAGATATATGTACGACATAGACCATGACATAAATCTCATAGAGCGGGTCATGTCCAGTACCTTGTTCCAAACAAGTACCCATAAATCTAACATGATCATCCCATGACCATTTAGCCTTTATACTAGTGCTTAACAAGTACTAGGGACGGGGATTATTATAAGTAAACATGAACAACAATAATAATCAAAACATCTCTTTATTGATATGAAATAAATGATAACAATTACAACATTTATTAAACGTGCCTAGGGCACCACTACCAACACTTCCTTTCAGGCTTCTTCTTCAGCCACTAGGGCATAATCACAATCCTCATCCAGATTTTTCACTGCTCGCCATCGCTGTATCCGACTCAAAATTCTTCAGATGCGGAGTCAGATGTACAACTCTGAAATCTAACCAGATTATTGCCTCAGGCAATACAGATTTTGTATCTACTTTTAGATCACTAGAATAGACTACACCAGATGTTAGATCTTTAGATTATACCAAATTGCTAACTTCTGATCACAAAACTCTAGCTTCAGATCTCCGACTTCAGATGCACATACCAGACACCGAAACGTTCCAGGTGCGTTCTTGGATCACCAACGAACACCAGATGAACTTCAAGATTCAGATCTACCAGATTTGCTATTGCTAGCACTAATGAGCAATCACTAACTGCTTTCAGATTTATTGATTCTCGATCCTCTACAGTGAAGAGTTTCAGAATAACAAGGAAAATCCCAAACTCAAATATGTTAGAGGCAACAGAATACAATACCAGATGTGTCCAACCTAGACACCTAGATTTCTGCACGGACCCTGCACGCGGACTGCACGCGCGATGCACGTTTTCTGCACGCGGATTGCACGTGCAATGCACGTTTTCTGCACGCGATCTGCACTTTCAATGCACAATCTTCTACCATAAAATAAATCTGTTCTTCCCGTCAGACTTGTCAATTTTCTTGTCCATCCCGGAATCCATCTCTTCTTCTGCAGCGGAATGCCCTGATCTTTCTAGACTAACCAAGCTCTGTTGCCACTTGTTACCAAAGCTTTGATGTCACTTGTTAATAAATCAGACCCAAGAGATAGCAGATAATAATGAATGCAAATAAACAAGTAAGAACATAGATTTTACGTGGTTCACCAACAACCTATTGACTACGTCCACGGGCAAAGAGAAATATATATTATTATGGCGGAGAAACAATTACAAGAAGATGATCACACTAATCTACATTTGGATGAACTTTGATCACAAAGTTCCTAGCTATGCAATACCCTAGATCTAGAATTATTGACCTCTCTCTATCTCTCTCTCTCTCTCTCTCTCTGTCTTTGATCTCGCAGAGACTATTAATTTACAACTAGTATTTATAGGCTAGAGACCTAAACCTGAAGACAGAAGAAGTCCTTAATTAAATCCCAAAAGGATTTAATTACTTTCCTTTTTCTTCTCAAATTTGACTTGTTCAAAGTCACTTTGTCTAACACTTGTCCTCATAAAGTTTGTATATTACAAAAAAACCATCACTCACACATCTATTTTTCACTCACTTACTTTATGAATGAACAATTATATCCTTCACACACTACTTTTGTTGATTCAAATTTACCATGATTTCTTAAAAAGCGTGCAAAATCAAACTAAGAATCTTAAACCGGGACGCAGGGAGTATATTACAGTAAAAACTCTATAAATTAATAATATTGGGACCGATAAAATTTATTAATTTGTAGAGTTATTAATTTATCGATAAATTAATAATTATTAATTTAAAGAGTTTTACAAGGTTTGATGAGCTTTAGATCTTCGTATCCACTAAATTCATTGTGTATATATGTACGTAAAATGTTGAAAAGCATTCGAAGTTGAAAATTTATTTGAATTCATTGTACACAAGAAGAATAGCTACAACCTAGGCAAATACTTGTATGCGACCGTCTCACGCCGTGAGACGGCCGCCCCCCTCCTTTTTCCCAAAATCCAATCCACGTGTTTCTTGAAAAAAAAAAAAAAAAACCCTCCAATAATTTTAAAATGCTATATCTTGAGATTTTGAAGTTGTTTTTTTTTTTTTAAAAATACCGTTGTGTTCGTCTCGACGAGACGAATAAAACTACATAGGTCATGATATGGTTAATTTTTTTTAAAAAACAAAATATTTTTTAACATGCAAAACAAGTAAGTTGCTCGTCATAATAAAATGTAACACTTTCTTATGAAGAAAGTAACAGATTGGTCTTAAAAAAATAACACTTTATTTGTAAGATGTAACATCAATTTCGTAAAATAATATAAATAGTTTTTTTTTTAAAAGTGTTACGTATGAGAAAAAAGTGTTACATTTCATTATAAAAAGTGTTACATCTTGGTATAAAAAGTGTTACTTCTGTTGGCGAGTAAAAAAATGGCGGGCCAAAAAAAAGTGTTACATTCCTCATAAAAAGTGTTACTTTTGCTGGGAAAAAAAAAATTGGCAGGGAAAAAAATGAAAAAAAAACTAATAATTGAAAAGGCTGGCTGGCACCGTCGCACAGCAGTCCTCCTCTAACTAGTATATAAACGACATGAAGATTTTAAAATATTCAACAAATTTTATACAATGGCTTATCACTTAAAAGGTGATGCAAAATCAATATATTCACTAAATTGTAATATATATTTTTCAGTTTCTAAGAATTATTAATTTATAATTTTGGTGAGACATAATATTATATAGGGGTTTTCCAGAAAATTATTATCTTATTAGTTTATCGATTTTTGTAATTTTTACAACTGGCCCAATTTGGGACTGGTCAAATTTATTATTGCAGAGAGTTTATTAATTTATCGAGTACTGTATTTTCATTAGTTTAGTAGTTACTTAAATGAGTGTAGAATAAAGTCACATAAACAAAATTTTGCTTGTAAAAGTTTGTTTCTCCTTCTATCTTTAAATGAATGTTCAAAATTTATTTTAAAATATTTTTAAAAATCTCAATATTTCATACAATTTAGTGGCAGAAATCATATATATATATATATATATATATATATATATTGCAAGGATAAGGAGACTAATAAATAACATTTGGTAAAAAAATATATTTTAATAAAACATTTATTATGAAACAAAAATTTCTTATTCGGAAAAGAAGAGTAAAAAATTTGGTCATTTGAAAAAATCGAGAAATGTATTTTTTTCGTCCCTCAACTAACTTAAGTTTTACCTTTTAGTCATTGAACCAATTTTTTTTACTTAAGTCATTGACTTTTTATTTTCATTGATTATGTCATCCTTCCGTTATATAGGCGTTAATTTCACCGTTAAATTTACTGATGTGGCATGTTGACTCATTATTTTTGCTTATTTGGCAATGTCATTACACAGTTGGCATACACCAAATGATTATGAGGGGTTTAAATGTTAAAAGCGAAACTGCAGACTCATAAAATATCTCCCATAATACTAAAAGGATCAAAATTTAAACAAAAACCCTTTTCACAATAACAACCCCCAGCCCCCATTTACGTAACCCTAAAACCAATTCTTCTCAACTTTCTCTCTCAACAGAACAAGCCGCCCCTACTCTTCCCTCCAACACCGTTCTGCCTCTTTTATTTCTTAGTGCCCACCCTCTACCATGGCGACGCCTCCACCCACGACCACACCTCCGTCATCTCCCTCATCACCACACCTCCGTCTCTCTCGTTCTCTCTACCTGCAACAGAGCGGCCCTCTCTCCGCCGTAGATTCTTCGCCGTCGCCTCTCCGCCGCTTAATCTCCGCCTCTTTGGCTTTCTGCTAATCTGTCCTCTCTCCATCTTCTCAGTTATACGAAGATCTCGATTTTCAATTCGAGTGTCCGCGTGTTTTTTTTTTTTTTTTTTACAGATCTGTATTTCTGAATTTTTGAACCTGATTTTCAATTCTGGGTTTGAATGTGTGCGTGTGGGTGTAGTGATTTACAGATCTTCATTTTTCGAGTTTTCAGTTTTGTTTTTCAAATCTGGGTTTGAATTCGTGTGTAAGTACAGTGATGAGGAGGATTAATCAAACCCAAATTTTCAGATTTGTATTTTTGTATCTGATTTTCAGATCTGGTCTAGGTATTGCTGGGTGTGGTGAGGAGGTTGATGGTGGTGATGGAGGTTGATGGGGGAAGGTTGTGGCCAATGGAGATGGAGGTGTTGGCGATTCTGGTGATGGGTATTACTTAGAGCTGCGTTCTTTATTTCTGGGTGTGTTGATGGTGGCATTTGGTATTGATGGCTGGTGAGTGGTGTTGGTGGTGGTGGTAATTAGATGCAGTGATGATGAAATTGAGCCGATATAGACCTGGTGGTGATTGGGTGTGGGGATAAAACAATAATATTGTTATAATTATTCTATTTTCTTTCTTCAAAATATAATTTTCTATACTTTGTAGTTTTAATTAATAATGTTTTTTTATTGTGAAGCAATTTATTAAGATTATTAAAAAAATTGAACAACTTTTTTTATCAAATCATTATTTTTTGAAGTATTTATTGTTTGGTAAATTAATTATTTAGTTTCTTAAAAAAATAAAAATTAAATAAATTATTTAGAGTAAGAGGCCAAAAGTTTATCATTTTACATTTAACCCCTTCATTCTTTGTGTCAGCAAATTTTCATAATGTACCATACCAAGTAAGCAAAAATGCCACATCAGCATGACACATCAGCAATTTTAACGGACTTTGAAACAGCAAACAGACGGAAGGACCACGTAATCACCGAAAACATTAGCTCAAGGACTCTTTAAGTAAAAAAAAATTGGTTGAGTGATGAAAAGGTAAAATAACAACTAATTCAGGGACGAAAAAAGTACTTTTCTCGAAAAATTCCATCGGAATGGACAAATTGAAAGCAAATTTGAAGATAGATATTACTATTTCTGTCCCAGTTTAAAGGTTTTTACTTTCCTTTTTGTTATGTCCCAGATTAAGGTTCTTAGTTGCTTTATTCCTTAAATGGCAAATGATGAATAGTGTTTTGGACATTCTTGTCCTTATAAAGTTCATATATTACAAAAAGTCCATCACTCACACATCTATTTTTCATCCACTTTATGAATGGACAATTATATCCTCCACTCTCTAGTATTTTTTACTCAAGTTTGCCTTAATTCCTTAATAAGCGTGCAAAATCAAATTAAAAACCTTAAACTGGGACGAATGGAGTATTTCAATTTGCTTAAATTGAGGATAACAAAAAACACGCATCCAAACGTCCGGTCAAGGATCATAAATAAACATAGAAAAATTACAAAAGCGATGAACCAAAATCCAAAAGATGCCAGTAGTTATTGACCTTTTTGCAAAAAACCAAACAATTACTTCAAACAGTAAAATAAAACGAAAGGGAGGGACAAAGTCGTCATTCCTTCCGAATGTGCCCAAACTGCATTCATTTGTCTTCTTGTCTTCTTCGATAACCATCAAAAGCAGGTGGATACCCGTAACATCTTCCTCCTTAATTTCTCTCCAAAAGAGGGAGAGAAATGAATCAAAGATCACAATTCTTTTTTTCTCAATCTTTCTCTCTCTAGATTGATCGGAGTGATGAAGAGAGCAATCAGCGACGGTGGAGATCCGACGACAGTTGACGACGTGAAGATGAAGAAGTTTAAGGCGGTGGCGGTGGGGGAGGCTGTGGAGGAGGTTGCGGAGTCGGTTTTATTGGATGAGAATTTGCTGTACGAGGTGTTGAAGCACGCTGACGCGCGCACGTTAGGTTCGGCAGCGTGCGTTAGCAAACAATGGCACAGGACGGCGCATGATGAGCGTCTCTGGGAGCTGATCTGTACACGGCACTGGGCGAATACCGGCTGCGGTAAGCAACAGCTCCGGTCTGTGGTCCTCGCGCTTGGTGGTTTCCGCCGCTTGCACTCTCTATACTTGTTACCTCTGTCGAAGCCGTCCGTTACTTCGTCGGCTGCGTCCACTTCGAGTTGGCCGTGTCTACCGGCGCCGCCACGCGTCCCAGCGAATTCTGCCTTCGCTGGTAAAACACGGTGGGGGAAGGATGAGGTTCACCTGTCGCTCTCTCTGCTCTCAATTCGTTACTATGAGAAGATGAATTTCAGCAAACCGAGGGAAACGAAATAACTTATCAAATCAGCGAGGCCAGTGGTTTCAAAATTCGCCTTTTGGTTTTCCACTTTGGTTGCTTGCAATTCGTCTATGGTTGGTTTGTAGTGAGTTTATCAGTTCTGCAATGTAATTCTTCATCCCTAACAGATTTCTGTTATGATGAACTGTTGTGTTCTTCTGAATCCAGTGCGTGTGCTGTAAATTGAAAATGATTTGATTGATGATCGGTTATTGCCTACTGCTGTGCTGATTCAATGTTTTATTTGATTGATCTAATTGCTGACTATTTGTGTATAGCCAGAGGGCAATGCTAGGTGCGCAAAAGAAAAGTTCACAAAATGATGGATACATAACGAGGTGGCGATATTTTATTTGTTACAGCGATAGTGGACCCAACATAATCTAATTAAAAACACCAATAAAATTTTGACATATCATTTTGTAAACCAAATTTTGTGGCAGTTGTGATTTTACATTAATCAATAGCGAAATTAGGATCCGTGATATTAGGTTTCATCTGCGTGAAAAGAGTAAAAGGGCCAGGATAGTTGAGGGAAGTGTGAAATGGAAATTGATAGCTACTGTATTTTATAAGAGCGAGAATGAGCGGGGTTAAATATTTTATAAGAGCGAGAATGAGCGGGGTTAAATGTTAGAGTTGGTTGAATATAAATATATTAAAACATTTTCATTTTAAGTATTCTTAATTGTTTTGGGATGACCTAAATGAGAAAAATTTATGTTGGGACGGAGGGAGTATAGGAGTACAACTTATGTGCACTAGAATAGCTTCAAGTCCATTCCGATGGTGAACGAATTTCCTCACACCAAATGAAGATTATTTGTAAAACAATGAGTGTTGTAATGAGGAATGAATTATCGCTCAAACTTACTTAATATTGTTTTTTTCTACCTCAGATTAAGAGTCTTATTTTTTGTTTTCATACATCTCAGAGTAAGAGTATCGTTTTTAAAAGAGTGCTACTATTCACACCCGCGTAATTGCTGAATAAACACGCATTACTAAGTTTACCTAAAATAATTATTTACTATGCCATATGTTTTTCAATTATACCCTTTTAAACCCATAATTATACACCCACCCACACACACGTATGCTTCACACACAAAAATACACACTATACAAGAAAGAAGAATGAATACACTGCGTGTGCTCTGCTGCCACTAATACAACCACCCCACTGTTGGTCCAAAGACACAACAAGGGTATGAAAAGAGGCTAGAGGGGGGGGGGGTGTGAATAGCCTATTTAAAATTTCAACCATTTTTTCAAAATTTAACCTTTATGCTTACACTTGAATTTTGCGGTAGATGAAATACCACGCGGTCAAGTATAAAATGCATAGTGAAAGTTTTCGTTAAAACAAGTTGAGTTGATTTTAGATAAGTAGAGTGCGGTAGGATATATGCGGTAGGATATATGCGGTAGGTTAAATACGTGGTAGGTAAGGGTGCGGTCGGTTGATATGCGGTAGGTTTGAGTGAGGTAGGTTGAGAGATTGAAAACTTGTGTCTTAGAGATTTTTGGCAAATGATAAGTTAGTCAGATTTAGGCTTAGGCAATGAGGTAGACAAACAAACACAATTCACAATTGTTCATAAATCTGAAAGATCAAACACTAAAAAACAAAAAAGATTAATATGAACAATAAGAACAAGATGAACAAGACTTGAAAGTAAAGTGCAGAAAATAAAGAGCAGTAAGTAAATGACACAATGATTTGGAAATGTTTGATCTGTAAAAGATCTACGTCCTTTACCAAGATGGTCAGTCTTGGATTTTGAATGAGGTATATTTTTGATTCGTTTGTGTACAGATTATAGAGATGAAGTATTTGAATCAACACCTATTTCTATGAAGAACAATCCTAGACTTAGACCAGTATATCCCTAATGATTCAATCTATGTGATTGATCAATCGGAGTGAGTGTGTGTTAAGAATCAAGAGCTCTTTGGAATTTATATGATTTTAGAGCCTAATGAAACTTGTGTGATGAGGCTTGAGATTTGATCTTGAAGGTTGCTGGAGACTTGTTGAAGACTTGAAGGTTGAGTGCTTGAAGATTCGAAGGATTCTGGAAATCTTGAGTATGATCTTCAATCACCAAGAATTTCAACAGCAATTTCTCTCTTAGAATCTCAGCGTAAGTTCAATGAAGAACTCAAGGACTATTTATAGCCTTGAATGAGAAACTAGCCGTTTGAAATACTTGGGGTCCAAGTTGAAGGACAATGAGTTATTGATTTCTGATTGGAGCTCAGTCTGAGTTGTCCTTTTGTTGCAGAGTCATGGTGGTCCACCTGTACTATGATGACAGTTGTATTCAAATTTGAAATTTGAATTTGCAACGTTCAAAACTAACCAAGGTGTAGACACCCCGCCTTGGACCGCTCACCCCGATTGCACATTTGATCTTGTGTTTCTCCCCATTTTAAGTGTTTCTCGTTAGTTTCTGTCACTTCCGTTAAGTTCCTGACTGACTTCGTTAAGTCCAGGGACTAAACTGAATAACAGGGCTGACTTTCTAGTCCATTCTGTCAAAATTGCCTTCTCTGAGTCGCGCGCCTCCGACAGGAGGATCCAGGCGCGCGCGCCTCCCGCCCCCAAAGCAGGAAGCGCGCGCCTCTGGGCGTCGGTTATAGATTTCTGGCCAAGATTCTCTCCCTTGCTCAATTTACAGGATTTTGCCCGGGAAAGATTTCTTGGTGACTGAGTTTTGGCACCAAAAACACCTCTCTTTCACCTATAAAAACCTCCCTTTACCTCCATTTTCAGAGGACGAAAACTTAAGACAAAAACTTTGACCAAAAGACCTTGACTTTACCAAATTTCCTACTCTCAAAGCATTCTTCAAAGGATTTCTCCAAGTAATTCATCAAAGTGCAATCACCCAAATTATTTTGGGACATGACTCTAATGATCACCTCATCTCATTGAGGTTAGTTAAGGAGTTATCTCCTACATTCCAAACTCTATTTCAAACCCCCTTTTTATGACTTAAAGAAGAAGAACGTTTTTATTCATGTAGATTTTGATCAAGCAAGACCAACTTTAGTTGGGCGAGATGGGTGTTTCGGTACTTCCCATCTCGTAATTTAACCCTCGAACCTCAAAACAAAGAATCTCTGTTTTCATAATCAAATTTAGGCTATCATCAATAGGTTTTTCTTATGTTCCTCAAAACATAGGTGGCGACTCTAAAAACAAGTTAGACATCCTAGGATAATTCACGCGCTCTAGCCAAAGCCGTGGCTCCCCGGGGTATCTACAGTGGCGACTCCGCTGGGGACGTTTGGGGGTTAAACTTGCATTCTGATCAAAATCTACATCTTTTCTGGGCATTCTGATTCCTGATGGGGGAGGCGCGCGCTTCTGGCCTCTTCAGCCTAAGGCGCGCGCATCCCACTTCAAGGACCAGAATCGCCCGCTTCTTCATGTTCTTCATCTTCTTCTTCTGCTATTCTCCACTAATCATTTTTGCAGGGGTTACAATATGCACATAGGACCAGGGCAATCCCCTGAGTCCAAAATCTGACAATCTGACAGGTGTGCCTAGAAGCGCGCGCTTCCCAATAGCATTGCGCCACGCGCGCGCATCCCGTATCAACACTCAGAGGCGCACGCTTCTGGGTTGGTTCCCAGAACAGAAACATGTTTCAGTGACTAAGGAGAACAATGGGGTGTGGGCACAGTTGCCTGCATCAGAACAGAATTGAACCCTCAGACTGTTTATTTTTATGTTTTTATTTATCGGTCACACGGGTGATTCGAAAGTTGTAATTATGTGCTTATTTGTTTTTTTTATTTCTTTTTTTTTAAAAAAAAAATATAAAAAAAATATTTTGTCACTTGTTAGACCTCACACTACATGCACATATTCCTATGAACTGCTCACTATCGAGTCGTACAAGTCCAACCCCAAACCCGTCGAGGCCTGTCCTAGAAAGTTTCAAGCTCCACCCGACCTTGACTCTTTCGAAGCGGTCAACCTCAGCCCGTGGCGTAGTTCATGACTACATGCCGGGGGTGACCTTTGAGCCTCATATTCAAGCCGAGCACAAGCCACACAATTCTAGTTAGGGTCTAACACTCTGTGACTCAAGTCGGTTTCCATGTACTGAGATTTCCCTAAACTAATGTCTTCAAATCATACATGCCAACTTGTTGAAACGGACGCAATAAAAATCCGTCCCCAAAAGTCGTTATTTTTGGACGAAAATAAAAATCCGTCCCCACATGTATGCTTTACTACATTAATTTAGTTTAATCCCGATACATGTAGGATTCACAAACGCGATGGAATCCGATGAGTATATGGGACCGCGAGATGGTCTATATACTAGTGTGACGATTCCATTATTTTCTTAGAAACCCCAAAAGGGATCCATTCCCTCCGACTTTTAAAAAAAAAAGAGTCTTTTCTTATGTGGTTCGAGTCGTGTGCCCAACTGTGTGTTCTAAGCCTCTTCGTGGACCGCAAGTGTTACTCAAGATTGACAAGGGCCTATTCTGCAATATAGGTTCAATTGGTACTTACAGAGTCTACCGGGATTCGGCAAATCGGTTAGTCCGTGAAGAGATCACTCCAACAGCTCCTACATCAACCATGACCGGCAGCAGCAACACCATGTCTCTCGAACAGCTTTCAACCATGGCCCAACTCCTCCAAGAGAAAGTCTCCACCCTTAATAAGGAGGCACAAAGCAAAGACGACATTTGGCAATCCCACCTCGACAGCCAAAGGGAGGCCCACGAGGCCGAGATGGAGCTAATGAAAGAAAAGCTCACTAATCTTGCCAAGGGGAAGAACAAGAATAATGATGACGAATCCGAATGGACCGAGGGTTTGTTCAAAAGTCCTTATGTCAACACCCGCACCAAGAAAATGGGGGACCCGAGTTCCGAGAACAATGAGCCCAAAATGGTGGATTCTATCATGGCCTACATCGACCAAAAATTCAATGGGCTCAACATGGGGAAAGGCTCCGACACAAGCCTTTATCAATCATCCATCCTAATGAGTACTATGGCCGCTCTTCCTAATAAGTTCAAGATGCGCGACATAAGCAAATTCAAGGGCAACTCTTGTCCTATGGCTCACATTGAGACTTATATTTGGGAAATGGTTCCGAAGAAGGTCTCCCCCCAAGGTGATGGCTCAATGCTTTCCTCTCACTCTCGAGGGGGCGGAAAAAGATTGGTATGCTACTCTCCGCTCACTGTCCGTCTTGACTGGGACTCCGCCATGCTTGCCTTCAAGAACCAATACCAAGGCAACACCACTCACCGGCCCACAAGGAAAGAGCTAGAGAACACTACTCAACGAGACCACGAGTCCTTCATCGACTTCACAAGGAGATGGAATGATAAACTCTCCGAGATTGTGGAAAGGCCAAATACCAAGGAGCAAATGGACATCTTTCTCAAATGTCTCAAAATTGATCTCCGCACCCACCTAAGTGGGGCTTGCTATGCGGATTTCTCCCAAATGTATGAGGCGGGGGTCCGAATGGACGAGTTGCTCAAAGAAGTGAAGAAAAGTGCTCCTAGCTACCGCTACAAGGCCGCTTCCAACTCAACAAAAGAGGCCTCGGTCAACGCCGTCACTATCGATAAGGGGAATTACAAAAAGGTTCCTCCACCCCAAGGGAAGAAGTCTCGAAATGACCGTGTCTACACGCCTCTCCAAGGCATGACTCTAACCGAAGTGTTTGAAGTCCTCAAAGCAAAGGGTCAAGTCACACCCGTACAAGGGTACCGACCCAAGACGGTCCACCCCAATCATGCTCACCACAAATATTGTGGCTACCACCAATATAGTGGCCACACCACCGAGGATTGCTTCGTTCTCCGCAATGTCATTCAAGATCTCATAGACAAGAAAGAATTTGTAGTGACTAATGGCGAACATGTCAATGTAATAGAGATAGGAGAACTCGAGGGGACCACCCATTCAATCCCAATTGTGAATGGGGGCCCCTATGTTATGAATAAACTTGACAATTCTTGTTATGTTGTAACTTACGATGAGGTAATGAAGGAAGTACTAGAGAATAGGAAAAAGAAGCAAGATGGGAACGTCAACATGCTAACTCGATCCGGTCGAGTCATAGCAAGCAACCCTTCCACTTCCGCACCAAGCTCCTCTTCTCAAAGGCCGCAAGCTCGCGACACTCCCGAAGATCCTCTACTTGTCCAACTCAAGAAAACTCAAGCCAACATCTCTATTTGGGACCTCATTGCATCCTCAAAGAAACACCGAGATCTTGTCATCCGAAATCTCGATGATACATCAGTTTCTCCCGATACTACTCCCGAGGACCTCACGGCAATGATCGGTCACATTCATTTCGGCAACGTCATCACCTTTGCCGATATGGACCTTCCACCATTTGGTTCCGACCACAACGAGGCTATTTACCTCAAGGTACGAGCAAGGGGGAGGCCCATCTCAAGAGTCTTAGTGGACGGTGGTTCCGCACTCAACCTCATGCCTAGCAGAATCATGGGCATACTGGGGCTTAAGGATTCCGATTTAAAGCCTTCTACTCAAGTAATCCGAGGTTATGACAGCACCGCCCGTACAGTCATGGGCATGATTGAAATAGACATTGAGTTTGGGAGCATGGTCATGTCCGTTCCATTCCAAGTGCTTGACATCCCGGCCTCGTTCAACTTACTTTTGGGTCGACCATGGATTCACAGTTCTAATGCCATCCCGTCAACTCTCCATCAATGTGTCAAGATCCGAAATGGTGATGAAATAGTGACCGTCATGGCTGAAAACGTCACTATCCACAGAAAAGGTGAGCCCGTCCACCAAGTTCAGCATGGTTTACCAGACTCCACTCTCTCCGGCGTCTCAATCAACGCCATTGACAAAGAAGGGGGAAACGGATCATGGACCCCCAGCAACCACAAAGTCCTCCGCATGATGAGGAATATGGACTACTTCCCTGGTTTAGGCCTAGGGAAATATCAACAAGGAATCCTACATCCTGTGCAAGTCCCATTTGTCAAGAACACATTCGGTTTGGGATACGAGCCTTCCAAAGAAGACTTGAAACAAGAGCAAACGATCAAGAATGAAAAGGCCCGAGCTCGTAAAGAAGGCCGTCGTTATGAGGTCCCTAATCTAAGGCCTTACCGCAAGACGTTGAATGGCTATTTTGTCCGCCAAGGGGAAGACGTTCCATACATGATCTTTCCCGAGCCATGGGTTAACAATAAGGGTGTCAAAAAGCCCGGTCTCGAAATCTTCTCCGATTGTGAGATCCAGAAATCGGAAAGGGAACCAACTCCCATGTCGCCCCGTGAATGGTGGGGAAGGAAGGTGACTATAGAGTCCGAGACAGAAATCATCGTGGGGGAAGAACTGACAGATCTAGCCTCCATGTTCGAAGAGCTTGCCATAATGAATGAATGCCAAGTCAACGCCATCCATGGCACCGTCACCATAAACGAGACTATCAGTGAGATCCCGCCAAGCTCCGAGCCGATCAACAATTGGTATTCAACGAAAGGGCCCGTGGTATCCGAAGAATTCTTAGTCCAAGAAATGGGTTGCATACCCCGCACAGCAACAAAGGAAGAGCGGCTCACACTTACTTTCGAGTCCGAGAGTGTCTCTAATACCCTCACCCAAGAGGATATTGTGGCCATAGCCGAGCGTGTATTTCCTTTCTTTGCTAATGAAAAATTTGATATTTCTGAGTACCCTGAGATTGTAAACATCATAAATGATGAATTAACTAATAATGAACTTAATGAACAAGTTAATAACGATTCAAATTATGATGAAATGGACCATGAAAACACAACATACTTAAATGAACTTGCTCAACAAGTCCGTAGTCATGGTGAAAATGGTCCAGAGGCTGACGAAGAATTGCATGTTGTTAATCTGGGTACCGAAGAAGAGCCAAGAGAAACTAAGATCGGAAGCTTCTTCAAGGGGGACGACAGAGACAGATTGACTGCACTACTACGGGAGTTCGTGGATGTGTTCGCGTGGTCATATAAAGACATGCCGGGTTTGGACAGAAAGGTAGCGGAGCACAGAATTCCGATCAGAGAAGATGCCAAGCCAGTAAAGCAGAAGCTCAGAAAGATCAAGCCATAATGGTCTCTGCAAGTCAAAGAAGAGATTGAGAAACTCCTCAGTGTGGGTTTCATCAAGGTTATCGAGTATCCGACATGGTTAGCCAATATCGTGACAGTCAGAAAGGCAAACGGCAAGGTTCGAGTTTGTGTGGACTTCCGGGATTTGAACAAAGCTTCCCCAAAGGATGATTTTCCACTCCCTAACATCGACATGCTGGTCGACTCCACTGCTGCCTATGAGGTTCGCTCATTCGTGGATGGGTTCGCTGGGTACAATCAGATTCTCATGGCCGAGGAAGATCAACATAAGACAGCCTTCACAACACCGTGGGGTACCTTTTGCTACACAGTCATGCCATTTGGGTTAAGAAACGCTGGGGCTTCCTACCAAAGTGCCGTGACAGACTTGTTCCACGATATGATTCACAAAGAAATCGAGGTCTATGTGGACGACATGATCATTCACTCCAAAGGGACCGATAGTCAACATTTAATCGATCTCCGCAAGTTCTTTGAAAGGCTTCGTCAACACAAGATGAGCTTCAACCCTGCAAAGTGCACGTTCGGGGTTATCCGAGGCAAAGTCCTTGGTTATATGGTCACTGAAAGGGGAATTGAAGTAGACCCCTCCAAAATCAAGGCAATCATTGACATGCCTCCTCCAAAGACACAAAAAGAGATCAAAGGTTTCATGGGCAGACTGCAATACATCAGTCGGTTTGTGCACCAACTCACTTCCATGTGCGAGCCAATCTTCAAACTACTCAAGAAGAATGTGGCTCTAGAATGGACCGACGCGTGCCAAGAAGCCTTCGACCAAGTGAAGCATTACTTGACGTGCCCTCCTGTGCTAGTTCCGCCATACAAGGAGAAGCCTCTTTTGCTCTATCTCACTGTCAACGATGAAGCCCTAGGGGCTATGTTAGCACAAGAACAACGAGAGTCCACAAAGGAGAATGCCATTTATTTTGTCATTCGCCGATTCCAAGGAGGCGAAAAGAACTACTCTGTCTTAGAGAAGTCATGTGCAACATTGGTTTGGGTCACTCAGAAGCTCAAACACTATATGGAAGCTTTTCCGATCAAGCTAGTAGCAAAGGTGGACCCGCTCCGCTACATCTTCGAGAAGCCTTTCATGTCAACAAGAATAGCCAAATGGTACTTCATGCTCGCCGGATATGATATCACTTACGTCACACTAAAATCCGTCAGGGGGAAAGTGTTCAGTGACCAGCTTGCCGAATTCCCGTGTGAATAAGTGAAGGGGGAAGACGTACAGTTCCCCGACGAGCATTTAATTTCTACTGCAACTGAGGAAAATAAGTGGCAACTTTTTTTCGATGGCGCCGCCAATAAACACGGTTTTGGTATAGGAGTATTGCTTGTCGATCCAAAAGACATCTACACTCCCATCGCCATCCGTCTGGATTTCGAAGCTACCAACAACATTGCCGAGTACGAAGCATGCATAGCAGGGCTCGAAGCAGCTCTCGAAAGAAACGTCACGGAATTAGAAGTATTCGGCGACTCTTTACTCCTTATCAATCAGCAATCGGGTAAATGGCGAATCCAAGACCCGACCCTCCAACAGTATGGTCAGCACCTTGAAGAATTGGTTGAACAATTCCAAGAGATCACTTTCAACTACCTGCCAAGGGATAAAAATCGCTTCGCCGATGCACTGGCCACTATAGCTTCATTAGTCGAAATGCCCAAAGGGAAAATGGTGAAGCCTTTCAAAAATTGCCCGAAGGAACAGTCCGGCGTACTGCATGAGTATCGAGATCAACGAGGTCCAAACAAACTCTCCTTGGTATTCGGATATCATGAATTTCCTCAAAGATGGCATTTATCCCGAGAATAGCAATAAGAAGTCTCAAGCGGCTCTGCAAAGGCTAGCCTCTCGGTACGTACTGATTGGGGACCGAGTCTATAAAAGGCACCACGACGGGATCAATCTCTTATGCGCCAATGAGGCCGAAGCTCAAGAGATAATGTGTGAAGTGCACGAAGGAGAGTGTGGACCCCACAAGAATGGGTTTATGCTAGTCAAGAAGATACTCCGCATTGGTTACTATTGGAGCACTATGGAACGAGACTGTATCGAGAAAGTCAAAAGGTGTGCCAAGTGCCAATTCCATGCTAATCTGCAACACGCTCCACCCTCGCAACTTTACAACATGGTCACACCTTGGCCTTTCTCTTGTTGGGGGATAGACATCATCGGTAAAGTCCATCCTGCCGGAAGCAATGGACAGTCATTCGTCCTAGTGGCCGTCGACTACTTCATAAAGTGGGTCGAAGCACAAGCCTATCGGACCCTCAACACCAAGAAAGTGGCCGAATTTGTAAAGATTAATATCATGTGCCGATACGGCGTGCCTCATGAAATCATTTCCGACAACGGCTCTCACTTTGAGAAGGAAATGGATGCACTTTTGGTAGAATACAAGATCACCAAGCACAAGTCATCTCCTTACCGTCCCCAAGCAAATGGCGCGGTTGAAGCAGCAAATAAGACCATCGAGACCATCGTCAAGAAAATGGCATCAACAGGAAGGGATTGGCCCGAGAAGCTACCATTAGCATTGTGGGGCTACCGCACATCAATACGGTCCGCAACAGGAGAAACTCCTTATGCATTAGTCTATGGTTCTGAAGCCGTACTCCCAATCGAATTTGAAGTCCCATCTCTACGGGTCCTCCTCGAGAATCAAGTCAACGAGGTCGACTGGATGCAAAGTCGATATGAACAGCTAGTCTTACTCGACGAGAAAAGGCTAAGAGCACTCGAACGCACAAGGGCGTATCAGCAAAGGATGGCAAGAGCCTTCAACAAAAAGGTGAAGCCTCGAAACATCAATGTGGGAGATTTGGTCTTAAGACAACATCCTCCTAATGCCATGAATCCCCTGGGGAAATGGGGACCCCGATGGATCGGTCCGTACGTGGTCAAAAAGATACTAAGCGGCGGTGCAGTCCGGCTTGTGGATTTAGATGGTGACCAGCTGCCAAAGGAGGTCAACCTCGACAAGCTCAAGAGGTTCAATGCTTAATAAACAAAGACCATTAAAAAAAAAAAATCGCTCGCTAGGTTGAAAACCCGCAAGGGTGGCCTAGGCAAAAATTAGAGCACGTGCAAAAAAGAAGCCCGCTAGATTGAAAACCCGAAAGGGCGGTCTAGGCAAAAAACAGGGTGCACACAAAAAAAAAAAAAAAAAAAATACCCAATTCACTTCAAATAACAAGATGCAATTTTTATTCATTCAATGAATTATTCAGGCCATTACAACGGATTTATTGAGCAACAAAAGACATCAAAACATTAAATCCTAAAACAAAGTGGTCTAATTTAATTGCAATCTCTTAGGGTACTAAGAAAAGTCCAATATTCTCTTAGCCTTCAAAGGACCACCCGATCGTCTCTCAATCCTATTCTTCTTGGATAGCGGAGGAGCACTGATACGCACTGAAACTTTCTGTGTTGCGGTACGGCTCCTAGCATAAAAGTCATCCAAAGGAGTACCGAAAGGGTCAGCCAGAATGTTACTCGAATCAACAGCAGCCTCCCTATATCTCAAAGCGCTGCTAGGCTCAAAACCCTTTCCCAACAACTCGGCACGAAGCACATCGACCCAAGTGATGCCACGGTAAAGGGTGCCAAACAAATAATCCAAGTAGATCTCGGGAAGGAAGACACTCCCCCGATGCAGAGAAGCAAAAGCCCAGCGGTTGCGATCATCTCCCCAAGCCGACTGAAGCTCACTCGAGAAGTCCGGACCCATGTAAGCAACTGGATGAAGCCTTCCGTCCCTCGAAAAATGAATTATCTGTTGGCGACCAAACTGCCGCAGAACCCGCTCTGGCTGGTAAAATGAAGAATCTCTCAAGCCGGGTACAACCACGTGCTGAAAACCAAGAGTCCATTCCACAAAAGGACGAAGACCCCAAGAAGGAGGGCACCACTCAATATCGACGGTTACCCGAGAGGCAAAGAATTTCTTGCAACCGTCTTCAGATAAATCCCTGATCAACAGCTTCCTCCTATGAACAGCAAAAGGAGACAAATCACCATCCGGGGAATAAATCTTGAAATGTTCTCGGAGCCATATGGTCAAGAGCAAAGGGCTTCCCCGACACATCTTGTCCGTCCTGTATAACTCATCAAGGCCGTGCAACGTCTCCCCTACAATAAGAGGGATTATACTAAATTGTTGCTCTTTGGGTTGCAAAACAATCTCAGCCAACTGCACATCCGCAGTCCCGAAGGGTGTGATAAACAGTACTTCACTAAAAAGACAAACAGCCATGGCATTCTTTTGAAAGATTGAACCACCGGATCCTCCGAGTGTAAACTGAAGAACATCGGCAACTCAGTTATGTCAATCACAGTACCGTGCAACATCTTCCTCACGTCCTCAACAGGGAGATTCAGTGACTCAACCCAAGAGTCAATGGCACCACGGTGATATTTAGGGACGGCAATCCGACCGGCCAAAGGCATGCCAAGGATGGCCCCGAAATCATCAACACTCGGCACCATTTCATTAGCTGAAAAGTTGAAGGTATGGCTGTCGCAATCCCAGAAAGCCGCAGCAGCTCTCAACAAATCCCAATCCGGCTTCAACGTCCGCAAAGTGAAAAGAATACGGAACCCGAAGTCTTTAATGAAGGCCTTCTTGGGATGGGTCTTGAAAGAATACACAAAAGTGCCCAAGTCCTTTTCATACCCACTAACAACCTTGGCATCAAGAGCAAAAGAATTGGAAGCCATGGAAAATGTTGATCACAAGCAAAGTTGAGCAATAATATGGTGTTCAAAAATGGTAGAAAGGAGCTGTGAGAATCAAGTGATCGAACAGAAGCTGATATTATAGCTGTTGGGATCTTTTGGCCAGCAAATGTCAAGCCCAGAATTCCGCCTCCCAGACGCGCGCGCCACTCGCCAGCGGTCTGAAATGCGCGCGCGTCCCAAGCCTACAGAGGAAAGCGCGCGCCTCCCAAGTCTAGATCACTTCAAAAAAGGCCTTGTCAGAGATCTCCAGCCTAAATCAAGACACCCAGTTGGGCACACCTTCTTCTGGTCCGCCCTCAAGGCATGTCAAAGATTGAAAGCAGGATAGAAACTCCCACTCAAAAGTAGGCTGTCCTTCCCCACGGATTCCAAACTCCCTAAGTTCTGTCACGGGTGACATACCCCCCTCGAGGGTCAATCTCAACATTTCATCCCCAGCAGGGATATTTTTCTGGTCACGGTCAACTGTGCCCGCATCCCACAATTCAAAAAGTCAAGTGTGACTCCAATTGGCACGAGACTTCAAAGCAATACCTCATCAACGGATTTCACTAACAGATTCGTCAACAAAGGTTCACTAACGGCCTCCTCAAAGGTTCACTAACGGCCTCTTCAAAGGTTCACTAACGGCCTCCTCAAAGGTTCACTAACGGCCTCTTCAAAGGTCCACTAACGGCCTCCTCAAAGGTTCACTAACGGCCTCCTCAAAGGTTCACTAACGGCCTCTCCAAAGGTTCACTAACGGCCTCATTCAAGGGTTTAACGGCCTCATCAACGGATTTCACTAACGGATTCGTCTCCAAAGGTTCACTAACGGCCTCATTCAAGGGTTCACTGACGGCCTCATCAACGGATTTCACTAACGGATTCGTCTCCAAAGGTTCACTAACGGCCTCATTCAAGGGTTCACTAACGGCCTCATCAACGGATTTCACTAATGGATTCGTCTCCAAAGGTTCACCAACGGCCTCATCAACGAATTTCACTAACGGATTCGTCTCCAAGGGTTCACTAACGGCCTTATCAACGGATTTCACTAACGGATTTGTCTCCAAAGGTTCACCAACGGCCTCATCAACGAATTTCACTAACGGATTCGTCCTCAAAGGTTCACTAACGGCCTTATTCAAGGGTTCACTAACGGCCTCATCAACGGATTTCACTAACGGATTCGCCTCAACAAGGGTTCACTAACGGCCTCATCAACGAATTTCACTAACGGATTCGTCCTCAAAGGTTCACTAACGGCCTCCTCAAAAGTTCACTAACGGCCTCTCCTAAAGGTTCACTAATGGCCTCGTTCAAAAGGTTCACTAACGGCTTCATTTAACATATTCAGCCGGCAGGTTCACCTAACGGATCATGCCACCCCCTCTATCAACAAAAGCCGCTCACACAGGGAGCGAACCACTATCTCTCGCAATTTCAAATTCCTGCTTTCATCGAGTCTTTGCTTTTTCTTGGTGATGTCCTCGGCGGGTGTTTTTAACTTTCGTCGACGCGTTTTTCTTTGCAATCCACGTCGCCGAGGGGCTCTGTAGACACCCCACCTTGGACCGCTCACCCCGATTGCACATTTGATCTTGTGTTTCTCCCCATTTTATGTGTTTCTCGTTAGTTTCTGTCATTTCCGTTAAGTTCCTGACTGACTTCGTTAAGTCCAGGGACTAAACTGAATAACAGGGCTGACTTTCTAGTCCATTCTGTCAAAATTGCCTTCTCTGAGTCGCGCGCCTCCGACAGGAGGATCCAGGCGCGCGCGCCTCCCGCCCCCAAAGCAGGAAGCGCGCGCCTCTGGGCGTCGGTTACAGATTTCTGGCCAGGATTCTCTCCCTTGCTCAATTTACAGGATTTTGCCCGGGAAAGATTTCTTGGTGACTGAGTTTTGGCACCAAAAACACCTCTCTTTCACCTATAAAAACCTCCCTTTACCTCCATTTTTAGAGGACGAAAACTTAAGACAAAAACTTTGACCAAAAGACCTTGACTTTACCAAATTTCCTACTCTCAAAGCATTCTTCAAAGGATTTCCCCAAGTAATTCAACAAGAAGTGTTTGAAGTTTCTCGAAGTCTAGGTAAAGACATTTCTTTCCCCTTCTCAACTTCATCTCTTTTCTCTTTCTTTTGTTTCATCAAAGTGCAATCACCCAAATCATTTTGGGACATGACTCTAATGATCACCTCATCTCGTTGAGGTTGGTTAAGGAGTTATCTCCTACATTCCAAACTCTATTTTAAACCCCCTTTTTATGATTTAAAGAAGAAGAAAAAGAAGAACGTTATCATTCATGTAGATTTTGATCAAGCAAGACCAACTTTAGTTGGGCGAGATGGGTGTTTCGGTACTTTCCATCTCGTAATCTAACCCCCGAACCTCAAAACAAAGAATCTCTGTTTTCGTAATCAAACTTAGACTATCATCAATAGGTTTTTCTTATGTTCCTCAAAACATAGGTGGCGACTCTAAAAACAAGTTAGACATCCTAGGATAATTCACGCGCTTTAGCCAAAGCCGTGGCTCCCCGGGGTATCTACACAAGGTAAGGACACAATTTGTGACCATGGTTGAGTTTGAATCAACTTGAGTTTCTTCAACCAAGGTTCCATGCGGCAGAGTGAGCATGCGGTAGTGTAGACACCCCGCCTTGGACCTCTCACCCTGATTGCATACATAGTATTTTTATTTAACTTATTTTTGTTAATTTCTGTTACTTCTGTGAAGTTCGTAACTGATTCCGTTAATTTTGGACTAAACTGCATAACAAAATTAACTTTAGAGTCATTTCTGTCATTCTGTCTTCTCCACCAGCGGGCGCCTCCGTCATTGCGTGTGGGCTGCGCGTGCGTCTCGTCCCTAAAGCCGGACTCGCTCGCCTCCCATTATGGCAGTAACGGATTGCACCTTATTTCCCTAATTTTTCTTGATCACAAAAACATCTTTTTACCTCCACATCCATCCCCCCTAGCTTTGTAACCTCTAATCCCATTATTCTAGCCATTTCTTTAAAACAAAATATTTCTTTTATTATTATTTGATTTTCTCTTTATTATTTATTTATTTTCTTATTGGTTGAAAAGCCATCGTTTCCTCTCTTTTCTACCTATAAAAACCCTCACTTTTTACCTTAGAAAGGGACTTTTTTATTGGACTTCAACTTTCTCTACTTTTACTATACACAAATTCTCCCAACAAGAGTTTTAGCAACAAGACACTACACAACAATTTTTTTTACAACAACTCCATCTCCAAGTTCAAGTTTGAAGTTCTTCCTTTCTAAAGGTACTTTATTATTCTTCTTTTATTTTACTTGTCTTAGTCAATGTATGCAATCCCTATCAATGGGACATGACTAAATGTCCACTTTACTACATTAAAGTTGGTTAAGGTCATCTACATATATTTCAATCTTTACTTCAATTTACTATTCTTCTCTTAATGTAATCTTTAGCATAAATTAATCAATAAAACAAGTTTCTTTTATTTATCTTTTGTAATTCCCCCTTTCTTTACATTATAATTGTTAGCACTTTTCTCATATTAAAATAAGGACATTTAGCATTAGAACACCAATAGTAGCAAGACCCGCGTAAGCGGGGCGGAGTGGGTGTTTAAGTACTTCCCACTCCGTCACCTAACCCCCGAACCCTTCTCTTCCCGAATCTCTAGTTTCGTAATATTAAAATAGGTTATTTCTTTAGGTTTTTCTTATGTTTCCTCAATAACATAGGTGGCGACTCTACAATTAAAACAAGTTAGACAACCTAGGATCCTTCCACCGCTCTAGCCAAGTTGTGGGTTTCGCGGGGTATCTACAGTGGCGACTCCGCTGGGGACAATTTAGAGGGTTAAACTCGCGTTTTCATCTTTTGGTGTTCTTTTATTCTGTTTTCTGGGCATTCTGGTAAAAAGGGTTGGAAGCGCGCTCCTCTGGCCTTCTTGGCCTAAAGCGCGCGCGTCCGAACCTAATTACCAGAATCGCCCGCCTCTCATCTCGTCCTTCAATTCCATGTTTCTATGCTAACAAATTCTATAGGGGAAAGAATTTTTATTTAGGGTCAAGGCAATCCCTTGAACCCACTGATTTGCAAGTACTGCCCAGAATCGGGCGCCTCGGCCACTCTCACTCGGAGGCGCGCGCCTCCCACTCTCACTGCCCAATGCGTGCGCTTCTGGGCAATTTTCCCAAAAACAGAACAGTGCACAGAACAAAATGTTTGACAGTGTGTGCGCACCGGGCTTGCACAGAACAATTCTTATTTTATGTTTATTTTTATCGGTCACACGGATGATTCGAAAGTTGTAAATATGTTTTTATTTGCTTTTTCTTTCTTTGAAAAAAAATATTTTGTCACTTGGCTTGACCTATGCACATATTCCTATCAATTGCTCACAATCGAGTCGCACAAGTTCATAACCCCAAACTCGTCGAGGCCCGTCCTAGAGAGTTTCAAGCTCCACCCGACCTTGACTCTTTCGAAGCGGTAAACCTCAACCCGTGGCGTAGTTCATGACTACATGCTGGGGGTGACCTTTAAGCCTCTCTTTAACCGAGCACAAGCCAACACATTCTTAGTCTAGATTCTAACACTCCGTGACTAAGTCGGTTTTTCATATGTCGAGATTTCCCTAAACTAATGTCATCAAATCATACATGCCGTTTCCAAAAGAAACAAGTGGTTATTATGGACGAAATAAAACTCCGTCCCCAAGTGGTTATTATGGACGAAATAAAACTCCATCCCCGCATGTATGCTTTATGACATTAATTTAGTTTAATCCCGTCACATGTAGGTATCACAAGCATGGTGGAATCCGATGAGTATATGGGACCGCGAGAAGGTCAATATACTAGTGTGACGATTCCACTATTTTTCTAGAAACCCCAAAAGGACTACGTCCTTCTGACTTTTGTAAATAAAATAAAAAAAAGAAGAGTCATTTTTTCCTCATGTGGTTGAGTCTTTTCCTGTTTGTGGGTTAATTTATTTTATTCAAAAAGTGTTTGTGGGGCCATCCTAAGATCAACCGTGTTCTTCCAATAGGTTCAATGGCTTCCAACGGCAACAACAATAATGGTGGGTATTTTTCCGTGTCCAACGAAAGGCTTTTCAACATAATAAGAGCCATGGGGGAACAAATGGATAGACTTTCCGAGGATGCCCGCCGAAAAGACAATTTATGGCAAGCCCGTTCTGATCTCGAGAGGAGAATTCACGAGGAAGAGGTTTCCGAACTCAAAGCCCATCTGCAAGAGTTCACTGACAACAAGACGAAGGTCAACGGTAAAACATGCTCAAGTGGCCCGTCCCTCAAAAGCCACAAAAGTACCACCGACAACCGAGTTTTCACTCCTCTCCTAGAAGTAACCCAAGCCGAAGCATTTGAAACTTTGGTGGCAAGTGGAAAGATCAAGCCTTTAGAAGGGTACAAACCCAAGAAGATGCGTCCCAACCATGCCCATCACAAATATTGTGGCTATCATCAACACAGTGGACATCTTACCGAGGAATGCTTCCTTCTCCAAAACGTCATCCAAGATTTGATCGACAATGGTGAATTTACCGTGGGTGAAGAGAAACTCATCAAAGAAGAGACTTGGTTTTAAAATGGGGCTTCAACAAGAGATCATGCTACAAGGAGGACTACAACGAACAAGGATAATGACAAAAATCTCCGTTTCTCTTTCTCTACCTAGAAATAGGATTAAAAAGAAAAAAAAGAGAGTCAAAAGTCCTCTTAAGTGTGCATTAAAGTTTTCTCTCGTCCCATGTTAAATTTTGAGTCAATTATCAAATAAAAAGTCGTTCTTGTCCTCATACACTCTTCCAAGTTGTTCAATTTAATTCTTGGCAAAATGATGAAAAGATGTCTAAGCATGTTTTGGAACGAAGGCCATCACTTGAATGCCTAGGGGCTAAACATCGTGACGAAGGTGACAACATCAAATCCAAGACATCAAGCGACAAAGAAAGGTAGAGCAACAACCATGGAGAAATCAAGCAAAGTTTTCAAAAGAGGATTAAAAAAAAAAAAAAACTCGCTATGTTGACTCTTCACAACAACATAGGCAAAAGTTAGAGCACACAAAAAAAATAAAATAAAAATCTCCCTCATTCAAAGAAGTTCACATCAAGATTAATATCATTCCACCAACGAAGGACGAAGCTACATCGACAACCATCACGACGAAGCAACAATTCCATCACGAAGAATAGAGTATTCACAAGAACTACGGTGACCTGAGCCTCTACACTGGAGGAACGTAGGCAACCTGCGGGTCCGGTCTCATGCAAGAAAGAAGATATGTTTAGCCCTAGTGCGTTATAGTGATCGTCCTTTATCTCGAACTTGTCAAGACATCTTTGTACGAGTCATTTGCCAATGAATTAATCACCTCAAGATTGAACAACTTTCTTAGATTTGGAATCGCTTTCCGTTCCTTGTCGTGTCTAGGGGCTTCTTATCTTTCGGCGACACTCCCAGTTTCTTACAATTAAATTGGGGCTTTCTTTCTATTCTCTCTTAATGACTTACTTGTCTTCGTGAGTCATTCAATAAATAAAAATACATGTCAATACTAGGGACCACTTCCCTAGTCAAGTCAATGTCACTCATCATTAGTGACAAAAGGTCTTCACCGCAAAATCACATGTCTCTCATCCTCAGCTAGAGTCAATGCACACTTCCTCATTAATCGAGTCAAAATGAAGACGCAAAAGAGATGCCCGCTAGATTGAAAACCCGAAAGGGTGGTCTAGGCAAAAAAACAGGGTGCGTCATAAAAAAAATTGAGAGAGTGAGAGAGAAAAGGGAAAGAGAAATGGAGATCCCCAGCCTCTAAAGAAGACAACCGCACAAGTTCTACATTGAATCTCCTCAGCAAGTCAATTCCCCACTGAGTCTACTCCGGAATTGCAAAGGGCTCGATAAGGCATGACACAATCAAAGGTTGTTTGGGGTTATTAGAGTAAGGGTTTTCTCTAACAATGTCCATTTTCGGGTTCATGTGAAAGAATCCCCATGGTGACCAAGATCCATCCGAGAATGAGCCCATCATTAAGGGGTACGAGGTTGCACAAATAGTCCCTAGTAAGTCAATTGGTTTGGATCACAAATGGAAACAACGTGTAACTCAGTTTTCAAGCTTCTTCAAGCATGTGTCCCTACAGCATGTCGAAAGGCTTCCCGAGAATGGAGTAGCTCTTGCCATGTCCTCTTATGTTTGTTCCCCCACACGAGGACGAGTCTCTTGCTTTGCTTGACAAATGATGACGCCCTAGGGGCTATGTGACTTAAGAATGAGAGCTTCTTTTGCTACTCTCGATGTTTAATGAGCCCTAGGGGTTATGCTCAAGAAAGATGTGTGAGACTATCCTCAAAGTCTCTCAAGAGGAATGCCAAAAAACCTTCTTGTTACGTGTGCTGGTGCCTGTTCCTCAAATCAAGGATATGCCTTTCTTTCTCCACCTATAATCAATGGTGGCACTCTAAGGGCTACACTCAAGTTTGAAGTCTCCCTTGGCAAGAAGCAATTCACTTCACCTCCTAACAAAGGCCCTAGCAAAGTCATATGCAACATTGGAAGCTTACTCAATTAGTTTGACACCGAAGGTCTCAAGGGAATTCGAAACCTACAATCTTTTGGGCTACGGCATTACAGTAATCCGAGCAAAGGGCAATATTGGGGCTTCACAATTGACAATCTTTTAGGGGGATGATACCCGAACAATGCAATTTGGGGAGTAGTCTTACGGTTCCATGAAAGCGATCAAGCTTCAATGGTCTCTTAGTACTTCACGTCATAGGTCTTTTGGTTTGAAAGGAGGGCTCCGATGTTATGAATGAATTTGATGATTCTTATGTTGTGACTTACGACGAGGTTATGGAGAAAGTCTTAGAGAAAAGGAAAAAGATTCAATATGCTAAACTCTATCAAAACAGGGTTATAGCGGGAAATGCCATGGCCAATCCCAATGTTTCCGCAATTCAGCACCCCCTTCTCTGAGATCATAAGCACAAGTTGCATCCGCACAAGTTGTATCCGAAGATCCGTTATTAGTTCAACACAAGAAGACTCAAGCAAGAATACCCATTTGGGGACCTTATCACACCAAGACCTTATCATCCACGACCTCGACAATACCACAAGACATTACTGCATTTGGGTACCGACCACAATGAGGCCATTCATCTCCCAAGTAAGAGTAATAAGGATATCTCTATCATCCGCTCTCAATATAACGCCGAGCCGATTCCAAGATAATTTGGGGCTTTAAATCGAAAGGTCTTCACATTCCACCGTCTTGAAGCTCGCAAACAACAAGTACATGACATTTGAGGCTTAGCAATCTCTCGAAGCTTGGGGCTTTCTCACATCAACAAAAGGAAATTTATTCAAATGGGCCAAAAGATGATTTATCTTGGGGCTACGCAAGTCACTCAAAGATTGGCATCAAAGGCATTCTAGGGGCTTTACAATCAGCAACCCCTTGGTATCTCGACATCAAAAGTCTATTTGAGCCCTACAATCAGCAAATCTCTTAGGGCTAGATATCAATCTTCGTTGGTCACAACGGCGACAATGACAGAATTCAACAAGGCAATCCGGACTTCGATCGAACATGACTTGATCTTGGGTTGGCTTAACAAATATACAATGCTTAAAATGGTTCACCCACGAACTAAAAAAAAAAAAAAATGACAAAAAGATTTTTTTCTTTTTTTTCTTTTTCTTGCTTGTGTAAAAAGTATGTGCTTTATTTTGCTCTTAGCTTCTTCCCCAGCGTTCTCCATCATCCCTGAACTACGCTGGTCTGATTCTCTTCAATGGATACATAGGCAGCCTTTTGGCACGACCAACCCATCATCCAGAATGTCATCTCACCGACACTCCATCAAAGTACAAGCGACTCATCTTCATCAAAAGTGTCGACATCCTTCATCAAAGTCACGGCATCAGAAATCCATCCCGAATCAATCAGCCATGGTAAGTGAAGGTATGAACATCATCCACCATAGCTCCTTTCAAATCACATCACACACAAAAGCAATTTCTCCATCTTTGCAAAATCTCTCTCTCATGCAAATCTCTGCTTTTCAAATCACATCACACCACGATCACAATTTTCTATCACAATTTCCATTTCATATCTCACACAAGTACATATATCTGCAAAGCATACGCATAACAGGTACAGGCACATAGCTCCGCGGTAAACCACTGAAATCACCACCTCATCAGCAAAGTTTACTCAACAAATTCACATTCATCTCTAGTCCTCTATACGGACTCTAAATCAGCAGGCAGACTTTCGAGTCCCTACAAATCAGCAGGCAGAATTTCGAGTCCCTCTAAATCAGCAGGCAGACTTTCGAGTCCCTCTAAATCAGCAGGCAGACTTTCGAGTCCCTTTACATCAGCAGGCAGACTTTTGAGTCCCTCTAAATCAGCAGGCAGACTCTCGAGTCCCTCCAAATCAGTAGGCAGACTCTCGAGTCCCTCTACATCAGCAGGCTGACTTTCGAGTCCCTCTAAATCAGTAGGCAGACTTTTGAGTCCCTCTACATCAGCAGGCAGACTTTTGAGTCCCTCTAGATCTGCAGGCAGACTTTCGAGTCCCTCTACATCAGTAGGCAGACTTTCGAGTCCCTCTATAACAGTTTGCAGACTTTTGAGTCCCTCTACATCAGCAGGCAGACTTTCGAGTCCCTCTACATCAGCAAGCAGACTTTCGAGTCCCTCTAAACCAGCAGGCAGACTTTCGAGTCCCTCTAAACCAGCAGGCATACAGACTCTCGAGTCCCTCTAAACCAGCAGGCATACAGACTCTCGAGTCCCTCTAGTCCTCTATACGGACTCTAAATATTGGCCACGGTGGGCCGATTTCTATCACCGCACCCCTTCTATCAGCGAAAGTCGCTCACACAGGGAGCGCATTCCTATCCCTTGCAATTTCAATAATTCCTGCTTTTTATTTAGTCTTTTTTTTTCTTTTTCGATGTCCTCGGCGGGTGTTTTTGTTCTTTCGTCGACGCGTTTTGCTTTGCAATCCACGTCGCCGAGGGGCTCTGTAGACACCCCGCCTTGGCCCTCTCACCCCGATTGCATACATAGTATTTTTGTTTAACTTATTTTTGTTAATTTCTGTTACTTCGGTTAAGTTCTTAACTGATTCCGTTAGTTTTGGACTAAACTGCATAACAGAATTAACTTTAGAGTCATTTTCACCCACTGGCGCCTCTGTCATTGCTTGTGGGCTGCGTGCTCGTCTCGTCCCTAAAGCCGGACTCACGCGCCTCCCATTATGGCAGTAACGGATTGCACCTTATTTCCCCCCTTTTTCTTGATCACAAAAAATCTTTTTACCTCCACATTCATCCCCCCTAGTTTTGTAACCTCCAATCCCATTATTCTAGCCATTTCTTTAAAACAAAATATTTCTTTTATTATTATTTGATTTTCTCTTTATTATTTATTATTTATTTATTATTTTATTGGTTGAAAAGCCATATTTTCCTCTCTTTTCTACCTATAAAAACCCTCTCTTTTTACCCTAGAAAGGGACTCGTTTTTTGGACTTCAACTTTCTCTACAATTTTACTATACACAAATTCTCCCAACAAGAGTTTTAGCAACAAGACTCTACACAAATTTCTACACAAGAGTTTCTTTACAACAACTCCATCTCCAACTTCAAGTTTGAAGTTCTTCCTTTCTAAAGGTACTTTATTCTTCTTCTTTTATTTTACTTGTCTTAGTCAATGTATGCAATCCCCATCAACGGGACATGACTAAATGACCACTTTACTACATTAAAGTTGGTTAAGGTCATCTCCCTACATTTCAATATTTACTTCAATTTACTATTCTTCTCTTAATGTAATCTTTAGCATAAATTAATCAACAAAACAAGTTTCTTGTATTTCTCTTTTGTAATTCCCCCTTTCTTTACATTATAATTGTTAGAACTTTTCTCATATTAAAATAAGGACATTTAGCATTAGAACACCAATAGTAGCAAGACCCGCGTAAGCGGGGCGGAGTGGGTGTTTAAGTACTTCCCACTCCGTCACCTAACCCCCTTTCTTCCTGAATCTCTAGTTTCGTAATATTAAAATAGGCTATTTCTTTAGGTTTTTCTTATGTTTCCTCAATAACATAGGTGGCGACGCTACAATTAAAACAAGTTAGACATCCTAGGATCCTTTCACCGCTCTAGCCAAGTTGTGGGTTTCCCAGGGTATCTACAGGTAGGTATCAACCTATGCGGTAGACATCATTCATGCGGCAAGGTAGATTACATGAGGTAACCTTAGTCATGCGGCAAGCATTATGCGGTAGGCTAAGGCCTTACCTCATATCTCCAGACTTAGAAAAAATTGAGGGTCCTAATCTGCTAAGCCTATACAACTATAAAGTGGACTATTCTAAATGAAGTACAAGTACTTATTACAAAATATCCTAAAGTCCACAAAGAGTAAAATAAGGTTATGTGATTTATCAAATTAAGGTAATAGAAGTGGTTTATAATAAGCATACCCAACAATCTCCCCCTATTTGATTGAGACCATTACCTACTATAACAAAGGCTAATTCATTGTACTTGGTAAAAACATGTTTTCAAGAATAAATATTTTATTAATATCATGTCCCAAGTCAATGCACACTCTAAGCCAATGTCATAGATTTTTATCATCCTAAAAAGAAAAACAAAATACTAATCCTAGAAGATAGAAATAACATTTGAAGCATTTCAATATAAATCGTCAAAGAAGGATAGAGAAATGCATCAAACACAATAACAACGTACTCCAAACAGAATAATCATTAATGCATCAGGAGTATAGGCAAACAAAAGAGGAATAATGTCAAGTTACAAACCCAAAATAAAGACATAAAAGTAAAATTGTTTTAAACATCAAATTTTTTCATGACCACATGCGGTCAGATCAAATGTGTTAACTTCGATGAGGTCTTCATTGAAATTTGCGCTAAGAGGAAGGGGAAGCGGTAGGATGGGAGATCCAGTCCTGGAATAATCACTGGAGTAGATATTTCATATTCTTCCTCCTCTCCTTGAGATTGCACGTTACCGTGACCTGCCACTGTTAGCTGATTTCCAGCTTGACTTTCTGTGCGGTTGAGACGAGTCAAGGCCGTATTGACTCTGTTGGAGAGAAGATCAATCTTAGTGGATTGGTCTGTAATTCTGATGTTCTGGGCCTCAATGCGGTTTGTCTGAACTTGCATAGCACCAGTTAGAGCATTGATTTTTGGGACAAAATTTTCAGCCACTGACATAAGTGCGGCATTTGAATGTATCAAAGTCTCCTCCTTGATTGATGTTTTAACTTTCTCCAACTCTTCCTTTAATTCTAACTTTTCGTGACCCATGGCCTTTGATAGTTTTGAGCTAGCTCCCTCAACTCCTTTGACCACACTCTTGCTTATGAAATCAGTTTGTTTTCTTAGCATCTCAGTCAATTCGGAAAGAGTGAGAGTATCGGTTGAGGGTGCGGCAGATGACGTTGGTGCGGTAGAGGTGGAAGTACCTATATTACCAGCTAAAGTATCCCTAATGGCCTTTGTTATGAATATACTCTCCCCCTTAATGGTTGAAATCATTTCAGAGGGAAGAGCGGTAATATCATGCCTGAGGGAGGCCTGATCAGTCTTGATCTCAATGAGTTCTTCCCTAAGGGCCACCATACCAGAGACCAGTTCAGAAACCTGAGCTTGAGTGTCTGCCTGCATCTGAGTTAAGAACTTAACTGTGGTAAGTAGCTCAGTAGAGGATGATGCGGCAGCTTCAGGTTGTGCGGTCGAGGGAGGGAGTGTGGTAGCCTCAGGACCTGCGGCAGAAGGAGGGATAGATTCCGTAGAAATATGAGTAGGAGGGATTTCAACAGTGTCAACTGTGACCAAGGTGGCAGCCTTGTCAGGAATGGATACAACCTCAACATTCTCAATAAACATATCAAGCTTTTTAGGAATCTGCTCTTCCTCCTCAACAATCTCTTCAACATCAACAACATTAACAGTTGCATCAGTGATTGGCCTATCACTAGCAGTAGAGCTATCATGCTCTTCCTCTGAACTTTCATCAATCAAACCCTTTTCAATGGGCTTCTCCAACACTTGATCATCCTGTTCACCCTTAGAGTCATCTTCACCATCTTTCTCACTTGTAGTCCCTTCACTGTCTTCCTTTGCGGTAATATCCTCATTATCATTTTCAGATTTAGAAATTTCTTCCATATCATAAACTTGAGCATCAATAACAAAGTGCTTTGAGATCTTTGGAGGAACTACCGTAATGTCTTCATCGGAGGTAAAGACCGGAGACTGAATTTTAGGGGAAGGATTCTTGGTGACTTTAGCTTTCTTGGTTAGCTTGACTGGGATAGGAGTGTGGTATCATTTCTTTAAACTCTTCTCCCCCTGACTTGGTGTAGGCTTGACATATGTAGAGGGTTTGGACTTTGTAGAGGGCACGGTAGGTTGAGGAACAGTGTACGGTTGCTTTGGTGCGGCAGGTTTTGAGGATTTGGTTTTTGGAGGAGGTGAAAGGGAAGGGGATTTAGAGGGTGCGGTATGGATGGATTTGGAAACTTTGGTTCTGGGTTGAGGTTCAGGGGATAGAGAGGGAGATATAGGTGGTGCGGTAGGCGTGACCTTGGGTTTTGAGGGTTTTGGAGCGAAATATTTTGCAGGTGTGGTTGGAGCCGAGGATGCGGCAATCTTGATTCTGGTAGATGGAGGGATGGTCTTCTTTGGAGCCTTCTCAACAAACACAGCCTTTTCTTTACCTTTGATGGAGGTAGGAGGGATTGCAGCACCTTTACCCTTTTCACGGGCCTTAAGTGCGGCAGCCTGTTTGCGGTCCTGCTCAAATGCAGCAGCCTCCACGTTACTTACCATTCTATCACCAAGATTGGCTTGACCTCGTTTAGAATACCTGGGTGGGATATACTCTTCAACGGGGTCTCAAAGAAGGTAATATCTATACATATCATCCCCAAAGTTACTTCGGAAGTTGGTTTTCATAGACTTGCGGCAGAAGTATTTAGAGGTAGGAATAGTAACCATGTATTTTTGTTTTTCACATAGAGCTCCTTTATCCGTGTAGTGTGGCTCAACAAATAGGAGATCAACCTACTGTTAGTGCGATACTTGATTTCACCTTCGTCTGCCACATCTTTGTACGAAAGTATGTTAGCTCTCAGGATGTCATACATAATCTGACCGCAATCCAACCGTTTACCAAGATAAATGGCAGCAGATATTATCCATTGGGTAGGATTGAAATTTGCATGGTTTCCTGTTTTGCATAACAAGGCATGGTCCACCAAATGTCCAATGTGGTACATTATTTTGCCAACATCTTTTCATTGAATCTTTAGAATGTCTACCGTGCCAGCCAGTTTCTTAGCCAGACTGAGAGTCTCTTGCTTTGAAATCTCATCATAACCATCCTTACTTTTCTTTATGCCCACAACATGAGCTATATCCCGTGCATCGAAGGCCAACTAGTTGCCCATAACAGAGGCTTGAATGAATGAAGGGTGAGCGGCAGGATCTTTTGAACTTTCCATTTCAACTGCCGTGCTGAAGAATTCATCAACAAAGGCCGGCAAATGAAAGTCCTGATGTCGCGGCCCGAACCCCACGGGCCCGAGACCGCGAGCTGGACGTCGACTTAAAACCAAAACTCTAAAATATAGAAGTTAAAAATTCCATTTTGAACCAAAAGATGATAACCCAAGGTTTTACAAATCCAAGTTTAAATCAACGAAGTGCAACTAACATAAGCTCCATAGCTTATACCAAAAAGAATAGGATATACAATTCTTAATGACGTCAATAAAGGTAAAACTATCCCCAAAAGGTTATACATTTAAATAATGTAAACCGATCCATAACAACCTGCCCCAAAATCTCAATCCTCTCGACGTCCTCCTCGATCCGCGAATCCTAATCCTTTTCCTCCTGGGGGGGGTTAAGGAAAAACAAAGATGGAAATAAACGGGGTGAGATAAAATCTCAGTAAGTTACTAATGCAACTACATGACATGCTATAATGCAATAAGCAATAAACAATGATAAATATCACATAGCATGAAACAATTAACAGTCAACAGATAGCAGCGGAAAGTAAACACATAACAAAGGATATTAGCCAAGGTTTTCAAACCGGTACATCCAAATAAAGGATCGCTGCGCAGCTTCAAAAATCAACAAATCATCATCTTCATAATAGCATGAAAGCTGAAGAGAAATCCTCGGTCAGAAGCGACCAATCAACCCATCAATCAAACAAACCATCTTCATAGTAGCATAAAAGCTGAAGAGAAACCCGGTACCGGAACCAATAACAATGATAAAGTGCTACAAGGGGCGGGAGTCATGCCACAAAGTCATGCTCCAAAACGATTAGCTAGAATACCCACAACGGAGCTAGCTCATCCCAACCAAGGCCAATCTGGATGAGGACAGAAGGACCAATGGGCGATGCTATACTGGACTTGGCTTGTGCCATTATAGCATTATCCATTGCCTGACTCGATACACAAATAACCAGCTGGACTTTCATTAAATGCTAGGTAATAAATACTAGCTCGATAAACAACCTAAGGTTCCAAAGTAGGGAACCATACCAATTAATCACCATAAAGATGCAACGGTTACTCATGAAGAGTTTAACAACAACTATAACAGAGTTTCTCATGAAGAGCACAACAACGATAAACGGAATTTCTCATAAAGAGCACAACAACATTGATCATTAAAACAAGATGATTCCAAGACAAGGCACGTATCAATACAATAGTGCAACGACTATAATCCAAAATTATCCTAAACGTTTACTCATAAAGAGGTACTAGGACCATGAACACAACCATCTCATCACACCTGAAATCCCAAAATAGGAAATCAGAATGAATACACCTTAAGGTTAATCAAACCGTAGGTACTCAATTGCCAACTCACGCTTTATCTCCGTTCATAACGAACCAATCCTAAACATCCCAAACGAATCCAAAAGGTTACACTCATTAGAACTTGATCACGACAGGACTAAACCCTACACCTTGGTGTTCAATAACAACCCCCTAGGTACTATAGGTCATCGCCTAAAACCTAGACCAAGTCTTACGCGAAATTCAATTCGGTTGGAACAAATACGAACACATCATAAGATGTCCAAACAGTACTTGATCAAATTACATAACACTATTGTTCGCAAAGGAATCAATTTTAATTACTAAAGTGTTCCACGGTGTTATCTTAAGTTAATTAGAAGAAATAAACTTAAACTAGATAGCCTTAAGTCTTAAACCAAGAAAGAGAGCAAAATCCTGGTGCAGGGGGCGGGCGGGCGCCTGGAATAGGTCAGGCGCGCGCTTGAAATGGCAGAAGGTCGGGCGCTAGAAAGAGTGGGAGTAGGCGGGCGCCTGGAGGGGGTCGGGCGGGCGCCTGGTCTGGACTCCAGGTCGGGAAACAGAGCTGCAATACTAAATTTCGACCCAAATTCTCCCAAAACACCAAATACTCAAAATCAACTCCTTCTACAAGTTCTAAAATGAACCAAAACCACATTTAAGCTAAGAGGGGACCTAAATCACATCATCTAACAACTCCAATCCAAGATTAAATCCCAAAATCATAATATCACCATTTTTGCCCAAAAACTCAAATAAATTCCAAATAAATCTCAAACTCAATCAAACTTCATATATAACAACTAAAGCATTATATGAACATGAAAGGAACATTTTAGCATAAAAATGGGGGAAGAGTAACTTACTTGATAAATCTTAAAGTTGACGGAATTCAATTCTTTTTGGTTCTACGCGATCCTATCGACGATCTAAACAAGGTTCATGTTTTAAGAAATGAGAGATTATGAGAGGAAGATGATCAAAATGTAGAGAGAAGTAGGGAAAGAAAACTTACCACAAAACCAAGAGAGAGGGAGAGAGATGGCTGGGAAAAGAAAATGGAGAGAGTGAGGGAGAAGGTGAGGGAGGTGAGGGGGAGTAGGGGAATTATTCAAAACTTACACTTAGGCCCCCTCTCTCACACTACACACACAACTTACACTCCCTACTTACAACTAAGACCCAACAATACCACACTAACCCAAACAACTCGAATAAAATGCTAGGCATAATTATTATGACACATAAAGTGCACCCATAATTATTTAAATAAATAATAATTTAAATAATTAAATAAGCAAATAATTAATTAATAATCATTTAATTACTAATAAAATAGAGCGTAGATTTCGGGTCGTGACATTCACTCCTCCTTAAAGAAAATTCGGCCCGAATTTTAACGAGACCTACCCGAATGATCAAGTAGCCATTAATACGATAGTTCCGACATTTCCCAAATTCCTCAATCATCCATTCTAAACCACCACGCAGTAACCTTAACTAATGTTCACCATACCACGATCTCTCGCACAACTTCCTTCAATCATAACCTTCACTACTAATTAGAATCCATAATCAAAATTGGAGAATCCCAATTGCTCCCAAACATAACTCTCGAGATATCCTAAGCCCATCTTATTCATAACCTTAATTACACTGCAAAGGTGTTTCCTTTTGTAAATCACATACTTAGTAGTATTCCCCAGAAATTTCAAAATATTACTATCTCAAGCTAAATTAGCTTTTAAAATATAAAAAGGCTAAATGAATTTCTATTTCCACAATACTCATCGAAATGGTTACATCTCTAAGGATTACCATTATAGTGCTTTCACTTGAGTTAACACCTTAAATTAATAGTACCATACAACCCCAAAATTTCTCGTACAAGGTGACCACTTAATCTATGTTACACTCTCATCCCTTCATTAATCCGGTCTTGAAGCCTAAACAATTCAATATACTCAATAGTCCGCAAAACGATCCAAATTTCATCTTCAAAAGATTTTCTCTAACTCCCATTTAAATTATAACCCGTGCTCATAACCCAAGGAAATTAACAATTCTCAAATCCTCAATAGCTAGTCCAAGTTAGTCTCTCACGCATACATTTATTAACCTAATGATACTTAGGCTCAATGGTACTACCCAAAATCATAAACTAATTAGCTAGCCTCATGCCAATAGCTCCATTACCAAATCACAATATTCTTTAATTATGCCCAAATATTGATACTCGACTTTCTTCACATACCCTTGGTCCAAATCGCTCAATGCCACCAAGGAGAGATTTAGGACCATAGAACCACTATCTAACCAAAATTCAAAATGCCTTTAACATAGATCGAGAAATTGTTACTCTCCCAAAATGTACTTATTAGTCCTTTCTAACTTAACACGCTTACCACCATTATCGATTATACATTCCACCATACACTCATTACCCATAACAATTCACGCATCCCTCCATACTAGTCAATCTCGATGTACTCACGGAGATGTACTAAAAGGAAACGAAATCTCTTAACAAGAAACCCTCGGTTAAATCCTCAACTTTTACAACCCAACCGTTACAATATGGATATTGTTCTAAATATTAGCATTACAACCTTGTACCACAACAACCCAAATTAACCCAAGCTCCTCCCCAAACACTAGGTACTATTCGGAAGAAAATGAAAATCTTACGAATGATAAATACACCCAACAAATTGACCGAAACTAAATACTCGGATTTCAATTAAGAAAAGATAGGTATAACTTTTACCCAAAGGAACGGTCTCAAACAGTTTTAAGAAATTAGGAATGGAGATTACATCAATCCCCCTACAACAATAGACTAAAGCAATAGTAACATCAAAATCTTGTAATAGCAACATGGCTAATTAGCAGGTGAGACAAAAACCATACTTAAGCACATCATAAGCACATAAGACTTCATCTGATACCCTAAACTCCTCCATAGGAGTAGACACCTACAACACATAAGTCAAAGACTCAGAAGTAATAAATGCAACTAATGCACAGAAACACATAGATGCGATGATCCTAAAATGCACGCGCTCGCTCTCACGACGCAAAATAATACCTCTTGAAATTTATCCGTTACCTGGTGAGTGCTGATTGGTCGCAATTACTCTGCCCTATACCTTAGGGTTCCCCGAAGCATCCCTCTTCTGACCCGGTGAAGTACTGGTTCCTGATCCTGATGCTTGAACCTTAAACCTCGGACAGTCTTTTATGAAGTGACCCAGTTGACCACAATTGATACATTTTCCTTGCTTTTTCCAACACTTATCCTCCAAATGGCCTTCCCTCTGACAGTAAGTGCAAAGCCACCTACCTTGTTTCCCTTGTTTCCCCGGAGTAGTACTCGGATTCCCAAGCGCGGGTTGTTCCTTAAACTGAGATGGTGCTCCCAAATTACCTCGGTTATCTGAACGGTGATGTGGTTGAGATTTAGCATGGCTTACTTGTTTACCCGTATTTGCAACCTCGGTCTTCCTCTTATGCTCCCCAATATCTTGCTCGATCAAGTACGCCCGATCTACCGCATCCTGAAATGTCACAATCCTCTGGGCTATAAGTTGAGTACGAATAGAAGTCTTCAAACCCCGGATGAATCTCATAGCCTTCTGTTCTTCGGTCCTCACAAGATAGTCACAATACCGGGCTAATTCTATGAACTTAGCCGAGTATTGAGCTATAGACAACAAACCTTGCTCCAAGTTGAGAAGCTCGATCTCCTTTCGGTTTTGATCCACTACCGGAATGAAATGCTCCTTGAACTTTCGCACAAACAATTCCCAAGCATACACGGTGCGAGTATCATCCCAAGTAGCTTTAACACCCTTCCACCAGTGCTCGGCGGCACCCACAAGTTTATAAGCCGCAAACCGGACCTTGTCTTCATCGGTGCAACCAAAGACGTCATAAATTTTCTCCATCGACTCAATCCATAGCTCGGCCTTCCTTACATCGGGTTCCCCATTGAACTCAACCGGTTTCAATTTCAGAAATTGTTCCAATCCATAGCGGGGTGGTGGTTCTTGTTCTACCCTCGGACCTTGATCATGTATGGCCTTCATGGCCGCCTCAAACATGCCCTGAAACATTGCACGGGCTTCATCCCTTGTTTCATTCTGATTTTCATTACCGGTATTACTTTCACCACTTCTCCTTCGAGCCATTTCAAACAAGTACCTGCATAAAACAACAATTGTTACTCACTCCAAACACACTACCCTCCTAGGTCATACTAATCCACCTATCCTTATACATAGAGCTAAACCGGGCTCTGATACCAACTGTCGCGGCCCGAACCCCACGGGCCCGAGACCGCGAGCTGGACGTCGACTTAAAACCAAAACTCTAAAATATAGAAGTTAAAAATTCCATTTTGAACCAAAAGATGATAACCCAAGGTTTTACAAATCCAAGTTTAAATCAACAAAGTGCAACTAACATAAGCTCCATAGCTTATACCAAAAAGAATAGGATATACAATTCTTAATGACGTCAATAAAGGTAAAACTATCCCCAAAAGGTTATACATTTAAATAATGTAAACCGATCCATAACAACCTGCCCCAAAATCTCAATCCTCTCGACGTCCTCCTCGATCCGCGAATCCTAATCCTTTTCCTCCTGGGGGGGGGGTTAAGGAAAAACAAAGATGGAAATAAACGGGGTGAGATAAAATCTCAGTAAGTTATCAATGCAACTACATGACATGCTATAATGCAATAAGCAATAAACAATGATAAATATCACATAGCATGAAACAATTAACAGTCAACAGATAGCAGCGGAAAGTAAACACATAACAAAGGATATTAGCCAAGGTTTTCAAACCGGTACATCCAAATAAAGGATCGCTGCGCAGCTTCAAAAATCAACAAATCATCATCTTCATAATAGCATGAAAGCTGAAGAGAAATCCTCGGTCAGAAGCGACCAATCAACCCATCAATCAAACAAACCATCTTCATAGTAGCATAAAAGCTGAAGAGAAACCCGGTACCGGAACCAATAACAATGATAAAGTGCCACAAGGGGCGGGAGTCATGCCACAAAGTCATGCTCCAAAACGATTAGCTAGAATACCCACAACGGAGCTAGCTCATCCCAACCAAGGCCAATCTGGATGAGGACAGAAGGACCAATGGGCGATGCTATACTGGACTTGGCTTGTGCCATTATAGCATTATCCATTGCCTGACTCGATACACAAATAACCAGCTGGACTTTCATTAAATGCTAGGTAATAAATACTAGCTCGATAAACAACCTAAGGTTCCAAAGTAGGGAACCATACCAATTAATCACCATAAAGATGCAACGGTTACTCATGAAGAGTTTAACAACAACTATAACAGAGTTTCTCATGAAGAGCACAACAACGATAAACGGAATTTCTCATAAAGAGCACAACAACATTGATCATTAAAACAAGATGATTCCAAGACAAGGCACGTATCAATACAATAGTGCAACGACTATAATCCAAAATTATCCTAAACGTTTACTCATAAAGAGGTACTAGGACCATGAACACAACCATCTCATCACACCTGAAATCCCAAAATAGGAAATCAGAATGAATACACCTTAAGGTTAATCAAACCGTAGGTACTCAATTGCCAACTCACGCTTTATCTCCGTTCATAACGAACCAATCCTAAACATCCCAAACGAATCCAAAAGGTTACACTCATTAGAACTTGATCACGACAGGACTAAACCCTACACCTTGGTGTTCAATAACAACCCCCTAGGTACTATAGGTCATCGCCTAAAACCTAGACCAAGTCTTACGCGAAATTCAATTCGGTTGGAACAAATACGAACACATCATAAGATGTCCAAACAGTACTTGATCAAATTACATAACACTATTGTTCGCAAAGGAATCAATTTTAATTACTAAAGTGTTCCACGGTGTTATCTTAAGTTAATTAGAAGAAATAAACTTAAACTAGATAGCCTTAAGTCTTAAACCAAGAAAGAGAGCAAAATCATGGTGCAGGGGGCGGGCGGGCGCCTGGAATAGGTCAGGCGCGCGCTTGAAATGGCAGAAGGTCGGGCGCTAGAAAGAGTGGGAGTAGGCGGGCGCCTGGAGGGGGTCGGGCGGGCGCCTGGTCTGGACTCCAGGTCGGGAAACAGAGCTGCAATACTAAATTTCGACCCAAATTCTCCCAAAACACCAAATACTCAAAATCAACTCCTTCTACAAGTTCTAAAATGAACCAAAACCACATTTAAGCTAAGAGGGGACCTAAATCACATCATCTAACAACTCCAATCCAAGATTAAATCCCAAAATCATAATATCACCATTTTTGCCCAAAAACTCAAATAAATTCCAAATAAATCTCAAACTCAATCAAACTTCATATATAACAACTAAAGCATTATATGAACATGAAAGGAACATTTTAGCATAAAAATGGGGGAAGAGTAACTTACTTGATAAATCTTAAAGTTGACGGAATTCAATTCTTTTTGGTTCTACGCGATCCTATCGACGATCTAAACAAGGTTCATGTTTTAAGAAATGAGAGATTATGAGAGGAAGATGATCAAAATGTAGAGAGAAGTAGGGAAAGAAAACTTACCACAAAACCAAGAGAGAGGGAGAGAGATGGCTGGGAAAAGAAAATGGAGAGAGTGAGGGAGAAGGTGAGGGAGGTGAGGGGGAGTAGGGGAATTATTCAAAACTTACACTTAGGCCCCCTCTCTCACACTACACACACAACTTACACTCCCTACTTACAACTAAGACCCAACAATACCACACTAACCCAAACAACTCGAATAAAATGCTAGGCATAATTATTATGACACATAAAGTGCACCCATAATTATTTAAATAAATAATAATTTAAATAATTAAATAAGCAAATAATTAATTAATAATCATTTAATTACTAATAAAATAGAGCGTAGATTTCGGGTCGTGACACCTGATTAAGGGTAAAAAATGGAAGAATTCCAGATTTGTTCATCCGTAAAAGAATGTTGTGGCTGATAGCGTCAAGCTTGAGGTCTTCAAAATCTAAGACTATGCCAGGGATGAAGTGATTTAAGTCCTGAATTTTTTTTTTCAAAGTTTAGAATTGAGGTTGATCGTGCGATCACTTGACAAGAGAATACGGCAAGGATAGCGCGGTCAGGTGAGGCATGGTAGGGGATAGATGCGGCAAGGTAGTTTAAACAGGTTGCCACAAACATAAAAGTGTTGCACCAAATTAGATCAAAATGTGAACAGTGTACAAACACAAAATTCTAAAGATGGATGAATCAAAAGAATCGAAAATTAAATGAGCCAAGAACACGAAGAACACTACGAAGAACATGATGAACACCATTCATGAATATACCCAGATTCCCAGAAAGTGACTAAAATAGAAAATCATATTAATTTCAAGAAATAAATAACAATAAACCTGGAAATTGAAAGGGGAAAAATGGGGAACCGAAAAGTCATAAACCCAGTTGGGTAAGAACTAGGGATGACCAAACCAGCCCGGAACCGGAAAACCAAACCGGAACCGGATCGGAGAATCCCGGAACCGGAGCGAACCGGCGAGTTAACCGGAACCGGAGTAACCGGAACCGGTGTAACCAAGGTCCGGTTAAGGTTCACATAAATGGCGAACCGGAACCGGAACCAGACCGGAGTTTCCATTAAAAAAATAAAAATCCCTTGTTTTTCAATAAGTTTTAGCATGTTTATTCATTATTGTATGATAAATAAAAAAATCCCTTGTTTTTTCAATAAATTTTAACCTGTTTATTCATTATTGTATGATAAAAAAAATAATAAAATAAAAAAATGTAGTATGGAACCGAACCGGAACCGGACCGGAACCGGATTGTGATGACCGGAACCGGTGTAACCAAGGGCCGGTTAAGGTTCACATAAATGGCGAACCGGAACCAGAACCGGAACCGGCGTTGGTCATCCCTAGTAAGAACTACTGAAAACGGGGATTGATCAAGGCGAAAACACGAAATTGATGATCTTGAACCAACAATACTTGCACATAACATGATTCTAACACGATTGAAGCAGTGAAACGTCAAGAATCATAGATAATGTGAAGGGTTTTCTGAGAAACCCACCACGAATTTTTTTTTGTGAGAATCCATACCATTATAACAACTGGAGGAATGGATTGGTGTTGAGGTTCTTCACTGGATTCAACAGATTTCGAGGATTTCTTGGAATGATGTTGTTTGGAAGTCATTATATAGAGAGAATTCAAAGATAGAGAGAGAGAGAGAGAGAGAGAGAATGGCAGTTTGGAGGAGATGTAGAGAGAAGTTAGAGAGAAATTAAGAAAAGCCAAAGGGAACAGAGTGGTGGAGTATAAGAGGGTGGAATGGTTAGTGAAGGGGTGGTTTGAAGAGGTCAGAGTGATGGGAAGGTTGGGGGTTAACTCTGCAAAAGGACTGACATGACCTAGGGTTGTCTATTCTCATTAAATGCAAGGTGACTAGGTGTCAAATCACCATAGCCAATGACGGTTCATTAAAATTTTTAAGGAATAAAAATTAAATGCAGAATTTAATGCCCTAAAAGATTTGAATTAAATAAAAGCGAGGGAAAATAGGAAATTACCTTAATGCCCTTGAGGTAGAAAAAAAACTATCCTAAATATCTTTAAGTTAGAGTGACTTACCTGGGGTCCATTGAATGCGGTAACTTGAGAGGCGACAGTGACTCATGCGGTCGATGTGAGGTACTTACCTTGCTTCCTGATTTAACTTCTATAAAGTAGTGAACAAATGTCATCGTTTTCCACCTTGGATTAGTTTCTTCAAAACTATAAAATGAAGTCACCATGCGGTAACATGGTCTATGCAGTAGCATAGATTATGCGGCAGATAGGGGTTGCGGTCCAGTGAGGTTGGTAACATAAATGTTATTGGCTTGATCGTGAATTGTCTGCCACTTATTGAACTTATGGAAAAACACAAACATTAGTACACAAAACAATATGGACAAGTTTGAGTTACAGTTCTAGAATAACCATTTCTCCTCTTAGATACCTAAATCTCTTGGAGTCAAGAGCCTTGGTAAGAATATCAGCAATTTGATCATCGGTACTCATATACTCTAAGTGGATATTACCTTTTTCCACATGAACCTTGAGAAAGTGGTATTTGATATCAATGTGTTTGGTTTTCGAATGCATGACATGGTTGTTAGAGACAGCAATGGTAGATGTGTTGTCACAATAGATTGAACAATTTTCTTCTTTGATTCCGTAATCAACCAATTGTTGCTTCATCCACAGCACTTGGCAGCAACAGCTTCCAGCAGCTATGTATTCAGCTTCTGTGGTAGATACAGAGACCGAGGCTTGTTTCTTGCTTGCCCATGAGACTAGTCGATTTCCAAGGAAATAACACGTTTCACTTGTGCTTTTTCTGTAAATGGTACATGCTGCATAATCTGCATCTGAGTAACCTATAAGATCAAAAGTTGAATCTTTGGAGTACCAAAGTCCAAGGTTAATAGTCCCAGATAGATAACGAATAATACGTTTAACAACAATAAGATGTGCTTCTCGAGGATCAGCTTGATAGCGAGCACAAACACAAACACTAAACATGATATCGGGCCTAGTAGCAGTTAAGTATAGAAGAGAGCCAATCATACCTCGATACAAGGTTTGATCAACCTTCTTACCTTTCAAGTATTTATCTAACTTGTTACCAGTAGTCATAGGAGTGTCTTATGCCTTTGCATTTTTGAGTCCAAATTTCTTGATGAGATCTCTTGTGTACTTTGCTTGGTTGAGGAAGATGCCTTCAGCACATTGTTTAATTTGTAGCCTAAGGAAGAATGTCAATTCTTCCATCATGCTCATCTCAAATTTACTTTTCATGAGTTTTTCAAAACGCTTACACCATAATTCATTAGTAGAACAAAAAATAATATCATCTACATATATTTAAACTAGTAAAGTATGATTATTATATTTAGCAATGAATAAAGTTGTGTCGATCTTACCACGCTTGAATCCCTTTTTAAGGAGAAACTTAGATAGAGTATCATACCATGCTCGTGGAGCTTGTTTGAGTCCATACAAAACTTTGCGGAGTTTGTAGACATGATTTGGAAATTTGGGATCTTCAAATCCGGGTGGTTGAGCAACAAAGACTATTTCTTGAAGTTCACCGTTGAGGAATGCACTCTTCACGTCCATTTGATATAACTTGAATCTTTTGTAAGAGGCATAAGCTAAGAATATCCTTATAGCTTCGAGTCTTGCAACGGGGGCAAATGTTTCATCATAGTCAATGCCTTCTTCTTGTCTTAAGCCTTGTGCAACCCACCTAGCTTTGTTTCTTGTGATGCTTCCATTCCCATCCATCTTGTTTCTGAACACCCACTTTGTACCAATCACTCTTTGATCTTCTGGCCTTGGAACCAAGGTCCAAACTTTACATCTTTCAAATTGGTTGAGCTCTTCTTTCATGGAAACAACCTAACTTGAGTCTTGGAGTGCTTCATCAACTTTCTTGGGTTCAACTTGAGATATGAATGCGGTAAGTGCATCATAGTTTGATCTTATTGTTCGAACACAAGAATGCAAATCACCAATGATGTTCTGAATTGGGTGATCTCTGACCTCACGAACTTCTTGAGGTATATCTGGTTGAGTTGATGGTGGTTGTAAATCTTTTAGTGGTATATCATTTCTGCCATCCCAATCATATGTAATTTGGGGGATTGGTTCTTCCACATTAATGGGTGTTTCAACTTCAACTCCATTTGAGGTAGCAGCAGATGTGGTAGCTTCTGGTGCTTCATATGAGGTAGATGGAGGTGCAGTTGAGGTAGATGGGTTTCCTTGAGTAGTGATTTTATGGTCGAGTTGTACCTATCTCATTAATCTCAACAAAATCATCAGTAATATTTGGAGCCATATGTGGATCAAGGAGAGAATGTTCATCAAATGTAACATGGATAGATTCTACTATCTTAAGAGTGATTTTATTAAATACACGAAAAGATTTTGAGTGTTTAGTATACCCAATAAATAACCTTCATCGGCCTTAGGAGCAAATTTACCTCGATGTTCTTTACCGTTGTAGAGTATGAAGCATTTGCATCCAAATATCTTGAAGTATGCTATGTTGGGGGTTCTTCCTCTCCAAAGTTCATAAGGAGTTTTGTTGTAGGTCTTGTTGATGAGGGATATTTTCTGAGTGAAGCATGATGTGTTGACGGCTTCAGCCCAAAAGTATTGAGGTAGCTTTGCTTCAGCAATCATTGTCTTTCCAGCCTCTATCAACGTTTTGTTCTTTCTTTCCACTACACCGTTTTGTTGTGGAACTCCAGCAGCAGAGAAGTTGTGGTCAATACCATGATCATTACAGTACTGAGAAACACCGTTGTTCTTGAATTCTGTACTGTTGTCGGATCGAACACTGACGATGTCATCTTCTTTTTGTGTTTGGAGCTGTCTAAAGAGTGAGGTCAAAATTTCATAGCAATCATCCTTTAAGATCATCATTTCAACCCACGTATATCTTGAATAATCGTCTACCACAACTAAGGTGTATCTATTTCCTCCAATACTTACGGTAGATACTGTAGATACCCCGGGGAACCACAGCTTGGCTAGAGCGGTGAATTATCCTAGGATGTCTAACTTGTTTTAGAGTCGCCACCTATGTTTTGAGGAACATAAGAAAAGCCTATTGATTGTAGCCTAAGTTTGATTACGAAAACAGAGATTCTTTGTTTTGAGGTTCGGGGGTTAGATTACGAGATGGGAAGTACCGAAACACCCATCTCGCCCAACTAAAGTTGGTCTTGCTTGATCAAAATCTACATGAATAAAAACGTTCTTCTTCTTCTTCTTTAAGTCATAAAAAGGGGGTTTGAAATAGAGTTTGGAATGTAGGAGATAACTCCTTAACTAACCTCAATGAGATGAGGTGATCATTAGAGTCATGTCCCAAAATAATTTGGGTGATTGGACATTTGATTAAAGTAAAAGAGAGAGAGAAGATGAAGTAGAAAAGAAAGGAAAAGATGGACTTTTACCTACAATTTGAAGACCTTCAAATATTGCTTGAAGAAATCCTTGGAGAACCTTTAGAAAGTGATTTTGGTATAGTTTTTGTAAGTTCAATCTTCGGTTTCTTGAAAATGGAGGTAAAGAGAGGTTTTTATAGGTGAAAGAGGGGTGTTTTTGGTGCCAAAACTCAGTCACCAAGAAATCCTTCCCGGGCAAAATCCTGTAAATTGAGCAAGGGAGGGAATCCTGGCCAGAAATCTGTAACTGACGCCCAGAGGCGCGCGCTTCCTGCTTTGGGGGTGGGAGGCGCGCGCGCCTGACTCCTAGTGTCGGAGGCGCGCGACTCAAAGAAGGCAATTTTAACAGAATGGACTAGAAAGTCAGCCCTGTCATTCAGTTTAGTCCCTAGACTTAACGAAGTCAGTCAGGAACTTAACGGAAGTGACAGAAACTAACGAGAAACATTTAAAATGGGGAGAAACACAAAATCAAATGTGCAATCGGGGTGAGCGGTCCAAGGCGGGGTGTCTACAGAGCCCCTCGGCGACGTGGACTGCAAAGCAAAACGCGTCGACGAAAGTTAAAAACACCCGCCGAGGACATCACCAAGAAAAAGCAAAGACTCGATGAAAGTAGGAATTTGAAATTGCGAGAGATAGTGGTGCGCTCCCTGTGTGAGCGGCTTTTGTTGATAGAGGGGGTGGCATGATCCGTTAGGTGAACCTGCCGGCTGAATGTTTTGAATGAGGCCGTTAGTGAACCGGTTTGATGAATCCGTTAGTGAATCCCTTGAATGAGTCCGTTAGTGAACCCTTGTTGATGAATCCGTTAGTGAATCCGTTTGATGAATCCGTTAGTGAATCCCTTGGATGAGTCCGTTGGTGAACCCTTGTTGACGAATCCGTTAGTGAATCTGTTTGATGAATCCGTTAGTGAATCCCTTGGATGAGTCCGTTGGTGAACCCTTATTGACGAATCTGTTAGTGAATCTGTTTGATGAATCCGTTAGTGAATCCCTTGGATGAGTCCGTTGGTGAACCCTTGTTGACGAATCCGTTAGTGAATCAGTTTGATGAATCCGTTAGTGAATCCCTTGGATGAGTCTGTTGGTGAACCTTTGTTGACGAATCCGTTAGTGAATCCGTTTGATGAATCCGTTAGTGAATCCCTTGTATGAGTCCGTTGGTGAACCCTTGTTGACGAATCCGTTAGTGAATCTGTTTGATGAATCCGTTAGTGAAATCCGTTGATGAATCCGGTAGTGAATCCGTTTGATGAATCCGTTAGTGAATCCCTTGGATGAGTCCGTTGGTGAACCCTTATTGACGAATCCGTTAGTGAATCCGTTTGAGGAATCCGTTAGTGAATCCCTTAGATGAGTCCGTTAGTGAACCCTTGTTGATGAATCCGTTAGTGAATCCGTTTGATGAATCCGTTAGTGAATCCGTTTGATGAATCCGTTAGTGAATCCCTTGGATGAGTCCGTTGGTGAATACTTGTTGACGAATCCGTTAGTGAATCCGTTTGATGAATCCGTTAGTGAATCCCTTGGATGAGTCCGTTGGTGAACCATTGTTGACGAATCTGTTAGTGAAATCTGTTTATGAGGCCGTTAGTGAACCTTTGAGGACGAATCCGTTAGTGAAATCCGTTGATGAGGCCGTTAGTGAACCTTTGAGGACGAATCCGTTAGTGAATCCGTTTGATGAATCCGTTAGTGAATCCCTTGGATGAGTCCGTTGGTGAACCCTTATTGACGAATCCGTTAGTGAATCCGTTTGATGAACTATTGCTTTGAAGTCTCGCGCCACTTGGAGTCACACTTGACTTTTTTTGAATTGTGGGGTGCGGGCACAGTTGACCGCGACCAGAAAAATGTTCCTGCTGGGGATGAAATGTTGAGATTGACTCTTGAGGGGGGTGTGGCACCCGTGACAGAACTTAGGGAGTTCGGAATCCGTGGGAGGACGGCCTACTATTGAGTGGGCGGACCAGAAGAATGTGTGCCCAACTGGGTGTCCGAGGACAGGGGCTGTGCCTTGATTTAAGCTGAAGATCTCTGACAAGGCCTTTTCTTGAAGTGATTTAGACTGGGGAGGCGCGCGCTTTCCTCTGTAGGCTTGGGACGCGCGCGCATTTCAGACTGCTGGCGGGTGGCACGCGCGCTGGGAGACGGAATTCCGGGCTTGACATTTGCTGACCAAAAGAGCCCCCAACAGCTATAATATCATCTTCTGTTCGACCACTTGATTCTCACAGCTCCTTTCTGCCATTCTTGAACATCATATTATTGCTTAACTTTGCTTGTGATCAACATTTTCCATGGCTTCCAATTCTTTTGCCCTTGATGCCAAGGTTGTTAGTGAGTATGAAAAGGACTTGGGCACTTTTGTGTATTCTTTCAAGACCCATCCCAAGAAGGCCTTCATTAAAGACTTCGGGTTCCGAATTCTTTTCACCTTGCGGACGTTGAAGCCGGATTGGGATTTGTTGAGAGCTGCCGCGGCTTTCTGGGATTGCGACAGCCATACCTTCAACATTTCAGCTAATAAAATGGTGCCGACTGTTGACGATTTCGGGGCCATCCTTGGCATGCCTTTGGCCGGTTGGATTGCCGTCCCTAAATATCACCGTGGTGCCATCGACTCTTGGGTTGAGTTACTGAATCTCCCTGTTGAGGACGTGAGGAAGATGTTGCACGGTACCATGATTGACATAACTGAGTTTCCGATGTTCTTCAGTTTACACTCGGAGGACCCGGTGGTTCAATCTTTCAAAAGGAATGCCATGGCCGTTTGTCTCTTCAGCGAAGTACTGTTTGTTACACCCTTCGGGACTGCGGACGTGCAGTTGGCTGAGATTATTTTGCAAGCTAAGGAGCAGCAATTTAGTGTAATCCCTCTTATTGTAGGGGAGACGTTGCACGGCCTTGATGAGTTACATAGGACGGGCAAGATGTGTCGGGGAAGCCCTTTGCTCTTGACCATATGGCTCCGAGAACACTTCAAGATTTATTCTCCGGATGGTGATTTGTCTCCTTTTGCTGTTCATAGGAGGAAGTTGTTGATCCGGGATTTATCTGAAGATGGTTGGAAGAAATTCTTTGCCTCTCGGGTGACCGTTGATATTGAGTGGTGTCCTTCTTCTTGGGGTCTTCGTCCTTTTGTGGAGTGGACTCTTGGTTTTCAGCAAGTGATTGTACCCGGTTTGAGAGATTCTTCATTTTACCAACCAGAGCGGGTTCTGCGGCAGTTCGGTCGCCAACAGACAATTCCTTTTCCGAGGGACGGAATGCTTCGTCCAGTTGCTTACATGGGTCCTGACTTCTCGAGTGAGCTTCAGTCGGCTTGGGGAGATGACCGCAACCGTTGGGCTTTTGCCCCTCTGCATCGGGGGAGTGTCTTCCTTCCCGAGAGCTACTTGGATTATTTATTTGCCACCCTTTACCGTGGCATCACTTGGGTTGATGTGCTTCGTGCCGAGTTGTTGGGAAAGGGTTTTGAGCCTAGCAGCACTTTGAGATATAGGGAGGCTGCTGCTGATTCGAGTAACATTCTCGCTGACCCTTTCGGTACTCCTTTGGATGACTTTTATGCTAGGAGACATGTTGCAACACAGAAGGTTTCGGTGCGTATTAGTGCTCCTTCGTTACCCAAGAAGAGAAGGATTGAGAGACGATCGGGTGGTCCTTTGAAAGCTAAGAGAAAATAGGATTTTTCTTGGTACCCTAAGAGATTGCAATTAGACCACTCTGTTTTAGGATTTAATATTTTGATGTCTTTTGTTGCTCAATAAATCCGTTGTAATGGCTTGAATAATTCATTGAATGAATAAAAATTGCATTTTGTTATTTGAAGTGAATTGGGTATTTTTGATATGTTTTAGACCGCACCCGAAGGTTGCCTACGTTCCTCCAGTTGGGAGGCTCAGGTCTTCGTAGTTCAAACAAACAAAGACCATTTTTTTTTTTTTTTTTTTTTTTTTTTGTGTTCACCCTGTTTTTTGCCTAGACCGCCCTTTCGGGTTTTCAATCTAGCGGGATTCTTTTTTGCACGTGCTCTAATTTTTACCTAGGCCGCCCTTGCGGGTTTTCAACCTAGCGAGCGATTTTTTTTTTTTTTTTTTTTTTTTTTTATGGTCTTTGTTTATTAAGCGTAGAACCTCTTGAGCTTGTCGAGGTTGACCTCCTTTGGCAGCTGGTCACCATCTAAATCCACAAGCCGGACTGCACCACCGCTTAGTATCTTTTTGACCACGTACGGACCGATCCATCGGGGTCCCCATTTCCCCAGGGGATTCATGGCATTAGGAGGATGTTGTCTTAAGACCAAATCTCCCACATTGATGTTTCGAGGCTTCACTTTTTTGTTGAAAGCTCTTGCCATCCTTTGCTGATATGCCCTCGTGCATTCGTGTGCTCTTAACCTTTTCTCGTCTTGTAAGGCTAGCTGTTCGTATCGACTTTGCATCCAGTTGACCTCGTTGACTTGATTCTCGAGGAGGACCCGTAGAGATGGGACTTCAAGTTCGATAGGGAGTACGGCTTCAGAACCATAGACTAATGCATAAGGAGTTTCTCCTGTTGCGGACCGTATTGATGTGCGGTAGCCCCACAATGCTAATGGTAGCTTCTCGGGCCAATCCCTTCCTGTTGAGGCCATTTTCTTGACGATGGTCTCGATGGTTTTATTTGCTGCTTCAACCGCGCCATTTGCTTGGGGACGGTAAGGAGATGACTTGTGCTTGGTGATCTTGTATTCTACCAAAAGTGCATCCATTTCCTTTTCAAAGTGAGAGCCGTTGTCGGAAATGATTTCATGAGGCACGCCGTATCGGCACATGATATTAATCTTTACAAATTCAGCCACTTTCTTGGCGTTGAGGGTCTGATAGGCTTGTTCTTCGACCCACTTTGTGAAGTAGTCGACTGCCACTAGGACGAATGACTGCCCATTGCTCCCGGCAGGATGAACTTTACCGATGATGTCTATCCCCCAACAAGAGAAAGGCCAAGGTGTGACCATGTTGTAAAGTTGTGAGGGTGGAGCATGTTGCAGATTAGCGTGGAATTGGCACTTGGCACACCTTTTGACTTTCTCGATACAGTCTCGTTCCATAGTGCTCCAATAGTAACCAATGCGAAGTATCTTCTTGGCATAAACCCATTCATGTGGGGTCAACATTCTCCTTCGTGCACTTCACACATTATCTCTTGAGCTTCGGCCTCATTGGCGCATAAGAGATTGATCCCGTCGTGGTGCCTTTTATAGACTCGGTCCCCAATCAGTACGTACCGAGAGGCTAACCTTTGCAGAGCTGCTTGAGACTTCTTATTGCTATTCTCGGGATAAGTGCCATCTTTGAGGAAATTCATGATATCCGAATACCACGGAGAGTTTGTTTGAACCTCGTTGATCTCGATACTCATGCAATATGCCGGACTGTTCCTTCGAGCAATTTTGAAAGGCTTCACCATTTTCCCTTTGGGCATTTCGACTAATGAAGCTATAGTGGCCAGTGCATCGGCGAAGCGATTCTTATCCCTTGGCAGGTAGTTGAAAGTGATCTCTTGGAATTGTTCAACCAGTTCTTCAAGGTGCTGACCATACTGTTGGAGAGTCGGGTCTTGGGTTCGCCACTTTCCCCATTGCTGATTGATAAGGAGCATAGAGTCGCCGAATATTTCTAGTTCTGTGATGTTTCTGTCGAGAGCTGCTTCGAGCCCCGCTATACATGCTTCGTACTCGGCAATGTTGTTGGTAGCTTCGAATTCCAGGCGGATGGCAATGGGAGTGTAGATGTCTTTTGGATCGACAAGCAATACCCCTATACCAAAACCGTGTTTATTGGCGGCGCCATCGAAAAAAGTTGCCACTTAATTTCCTCGGTTGCAGTACAAATTAAATGCTCGTCGGGGAACTGTACATCTTCCCCCATCACTTCGTCACACGGGAATTCGGCAAGCTGGTCTCTGAACACTTTCCCCCTGACGGATTTTAGTGTGACGTAAGTGATATCGTAGCCGGCGAGCATGAAGTACCATTTGGCTATTCTTGTTGACATGAAAGGCTTCTCGAAGATGTAGCGGAGCGGGTCCACCTTTGCTACTAGCTTGATCGGAAAAGCTTCCATATAGTGTTTGAGCTTTTGAGTGACCCAAACCAATGCTGGACATGACTTCTCTAAGACAGAGTAATTCTTTTCGCCTCCTTGGAATCGGCGACTGACAAAGTAAATGGTATTCTCCTTTGTGGATTCTCGTTACTCTTGTGCTAACATAGCCCCTAGGGCTTCATCATTGACAGTGAGATAGAGCAAAAGAGGTTTCTCCTTGTGTGGCGGAACTAGAACAGGAGGGCACGTCAAGTAATGCTTCACTTGATCGAAGGCTTCTTGGCACGCGTTGGTCCATTCTAGAGCCACATTTTTCTTGAGTAGCTTGAAGATTGGCTCGCACATGGAAGTGAGTTGGTGCACAAACCGACCGATGTACTGCAGTCTGCCCATGAAACCTTTGATCTCTTTATGCGTCTTTGGAGGAGGCATGTCAATGATTGCCTTGATTTTGAAGGGGTCTACTTCAATTACCCTTTCAGTGACCATATAACCAAGAACTTTGCCTCGGATAACCCCGAACGTACACTTTGCAGGGTTGAGCCTCATCTTGTGTTGACGAAGCCTTTCGAAGAACTTGCGGAGATCGATTAAATGTTGACCATCGGTCCCTTTGGAGTGAATGATCATGTCGTCCACATAGACCTCGATTTATTTGTGAATCATATCGTGGAACAAGTCTGTCACGGCTCTTTGGTAGGAAGCCCCAGCATTTCTTAACCCAAATGGCATGACTGTGTAGCAAAAGGTACCCCACGGTGTTGTGAAGGCTGTCTTATGTTGATCTTCCTCGGCCATGAGAATCTGATTGTACCCAGCGAACCCATCCACGAATGGGCGAACCTCGTAGGCAGCAGTGGAGTCGACTAGCATGTCGATATTAGGGAGTGGAAAATCATCCTTTGGGGAAGCTTTGTTTAAATCCCGGAAGTCTACACAAACTCAAACCTTTCCGTTTGCCTTCCTGACTGTCACAATGTTGGCTAGCCATGTCGGATACTCGATAACCATGATGAAACCCACACTGAGGAGCTTCTCAATCGCTTCTTTGACCTGTAGAGACCATTCTGGCTTGATCTTTCTGAGCTTCTGCTTTACTGGCCTGGCATCTTCTCTGATCGGAATCCTGTGCTCTGCTACCTTTCTGTCCAAACCCGGCATGTCTTTGTATGACCATGCGAACACATCCACGAACTCCCGTAGTAGTGCAGTCAATCTGTCTCTGTCGTCCCCCTTGAAGAAGCTTCCAATCTTAGTTTCTTTTGGCTCTTCTTCGGTACCCAGATTAACAACATGCAATTCTTCGTCAGCCTTTGGACCATTCTCACCACGACTACGGACTTGTTGAGCAAGTTCATTTAAGTATGTTGTGTTTTCGTGGTCTATTTCATCATAATTTGAATCGTTATTAACTTGCTCGTTAAGTTCATTATTAGTTAATTCATAATTTATGATGTTTGCAATCTCAGGGTACTCAGAAATATCAAATTTTTCATTAGCAAAGAAAGGAAACACACGCTCGGCTATGGCCTCCAAATCCTCTTGGGTGAGGGTATTAGAGACACTCTCGGATTCGAAAGTAAGTGTGAGCCGCTCTTCCTTTGTTGCTGTGCGGGGTATGCAACCCATTTCTTGGACTAAGAATTCGTCGGATACCACGGGCCCTTTCGTTGAATACCAATTGTTGATCGGCTCGGAGCTTGGCGGGATCTCACTGATAGTCTCGTTCATGATGACGGTGTCATGGATGGCGTTGACTTTGTATTCATTCATCATGGCAAGCTCTTCGAACTTGGAGGCTAAATATGTCAGTTCCACGGTGATTTCTATCTCGGACTCTATAGTCACCTTCCTTCCCCACCATTCACGGGGCGACATGGGAGTTTGTTCCCTTTCGGATTTCTGGATCTCACAATCGGAGGAGATTTCGAGACCGGGCTTTTTGACACCCTTATTGTTAACCCACGACTCAGGAAAGATCATGTTTGGAACGTCTTCCCCTTGGCGGACAAAATATCCATTCAACGTCTTGCGGTAAGGCCTTAGATTAGGGACTTCATAACGACGACCTTCTTTACGAGCTCGGGCCTTTTCGTTCTTGATTGCTTGCTCTTGTTTCAAGTCTTCCTTGGAACCGAAGGTGTCTTTGACGAATGGGACTTGCACAGGATGTAGGATTCCTTGTTGATATTTCCCTAGGCCTAAACCAGGGAAGTAGTCCATATTCCTCATCATGCGGAGGACTTTGTGATTGCTGGGGGTCCATGATCCGTTTCCCTCTTCTTTGTCAATGGCGTTGATTGAGACGCCGGAGAGAGTGGAGTCTGGTAAATCATACCATGGTCTCGTCAGCAGGAGGTACGAGTTCCTCAGGTATGTCATACTGTGCGATAAGATCCTCAGTATTCTCTACTCCCTCAGCCACGCTGTAGGTAAAAGAAGCTGGTCCAAGCTGTAGACGAAAACGGATGTGGACAACTCCCTGGGCCTGAGCCTGATCACCCTCTATAATTAGCCGGGGCATGAGACGAGAAAGGAAGTCCTGGTAATCAGCCTCCAAGGACATATGGTCAAAGGCATCCTGACCAATAATGAGGTCCCCTCTCTCCTCCTCCGCGATGGCATAAGAATTAAGCATATGAGCCGGCGGGTCCAAAGGGACAACGACGTCGAGTCTGCCACCACCCTGCTGGCGAGAGACTCTCTCTCCTAAGTAAAAGCATCCCCCGCTAAGGCCAATCATTAGTAGCCTCATACCAGCAAACCCGTAGGCGTGATCAATGCCCAAACCCCGCCAAGGAAAGAAGGCGATAGAGGACTCAGGGACGGCCTCCCACCTGTCAAAATACAGCCTAATGCGCTCCACCGTCATGTTAGCCCCCTCGGCTTGCTCATCACGGGTATCCCTGTTATCCCGGCGCCATCTCAAAGTATCTGGGAATATGACGGTATTGTCTCGAAGGTTGAAAGTAAAGAGACCAAACATGGCGTAACCCCAGGCCTGCAAAATGGGAGAAACATAAAAGATGTCAATACACAGTAGCTAAGATGAAAATGCTATCAAAATAAATTAGGGCTGAAACAAAGGAGGAATACAGAAGATGATGAGTATTATACCTCCAAGGCATGACTGTAGCCGCCCAAGCCAGTGTTCGCCCTATCCCGCGAACTCTCGTCCATAGCCACATAGTAGTGGGCCAAGCCAGCAGAACCCCAGCTAGCATCAGTAACATGCTGCATATCTCTCAACACACTCAACAGAGTAAAAAGGGCAGTTGACGTATGGTTAGCAAAAAGTGTCTCAGAAAAGGCCCACCATAGAAAGCCACGGACAGCTGTAACTCGGGTACCAGTCAGATGCATCTAACCAGCATTGACTGCAACATAGGCATCGACCTTGTCCCTCAATACCTTCAGAGGGACACCTTTGCCTAGGGTACGCACAGAGAAACCCAGAAAATGCATCATATCGTCCCTGCTAGGAGTAAAGTCCGCATCCACCTCAAGCGGCCCACCGACGATGGCAGGCCCAGTAATGGCATGAAAGTCAGTAAGGGTCATGGTAACCTCCCCCCATCGCATATGCATGGTGTGAGTACTATCCCACCAACGCTCCCGGATGGCCTGGAGTAAGTGCACGTTCCTCCTCTCACCGACAAGGCCGTCAAAAAAGGGTTTCAATCCGAGATTCTCAATCTCTTCCTTCATCTCGCCATTCAGAGTTGCCCACCTATCAACGACTGCTCGTACACTGCCTCTACAGTTATTGATCACCCTGAATGACTGCAAACAATAGAGATAAAAGAGACAGATGTCAAAAAATCGGTAAAATCCTCATTCAAGCATTTTACCCGAAAAGTCGCGAAATTGCCTAAAGCGACAGTCAAAATCATGTACTACCATACTACAATGATTTTCAGCATCAACAAGGGTGAAAAACTATCGAAAGATCAGCCATGCATGATAAACCCTAGCAGCAATAATTCTAGGCAAAAATTAGCGAAAGTCGAATTGCTAGAACACTAAATTGAGACATGCAGCAACGAAATTTACATGGAAACTCAATCAGATTAAGAGATCCTTACCCGCCTAGTCCGAACGGCGTGAGAAACGTGGTCCTCCGGGAACGGGCACAACTCATCCGTCGCCCACACTTTACCCTTCATATGCCTACCAAAGAGGTGCTCTTTGTGGGAACGATGCACGCCGGCCATTTGAAATGGTTAGGGATCACTAGAACTTGGTGAAAACAAATATTTTTGAGTGAGAAAATCGCCTACGGTCGAAAGCTCCCGAGAATGAAATAGGAAAAGTGATTTGAAAATCACTTTCAGCGCCTGATATGCCTCTGTTTTGCGCAAAAACATAGAAGTCTCGTACGAGACATCATTCCCTCGTACGAGGTATCCCCATAAAAGTCTTAGAAAACCATGTTTTCTTGGGAAATTCCAGAAAAGCCCTGCTTTTAACAGAAAAGGTCAGAAAAAGCCCTGCTTTAGACCAAGAGGTCGAATCTGAACCCGGTTCAAGATGGAACATTGAGTCGTCAACAAATGGATATTTTCAGAATTGGAACAAGCAAAGTTGTTTCTCAGTACGAATTTATCCTCACCGCGCATCCAAGATCATGGGTGAGCAACGAAATCTGCATCAGCAAACTTTAAATCCCACGACTGTCATCAAGACGTAAGTTAATGGCACATGATTTACGACCGGGTATCCCACGACTGTTATCAAGACGTAAGTTAATAACACAGGATCCCACCATTTAGAATCCCATAATTGCTATCGAGACGTATGATAATGGCATAGGATTCACTTTTCTGGCGAATAAGGCATCCTCGTTGGAAGGAGAAGCAAGGTCTGAGTAATTGGCATCTCCAAAACCAGGTATCCCACGATTGTTGTCAAGACGTAAGTTAACAACACAGGATCCCACCATTTAGAGTCCCATAATTGTCATCAAGACGTAAGTTAATGGCTTAGGATTCACTTTTCTGGCGGAAAGGCAGTCGCGTCAGAAGGAGAAGCGAGGTCCGAGTAATTAGTGTCTCCAAACCTAGAGTCCCATAATTGTCATCAAGACGTAAGTTAATGGCATAGGATTCACATTTTCCAATGTAAGGGACAAACTCGTTGGAAGGAGAAGCAAGGTTCGGGTAACTGGCGTCTCCAAAATCGAAGGCGGTTCGTCATCAACAACAGGGCAGGTTCAGAATTGGGTCAAAGAGATTGATTCCTCAGTATGGATTGCAACTGGAGATGGTTCGTCATCAACAAAAAGGAGTATATTCAGAATTGGGTCAAAGAGATTGATTCCTCAGTATGGGTACTCTCCAAACTCTAAGCTTTACTTATCGCAAGTATTGTTTTCAAAAATGATTTTCAAAATACCTTAAACCTCAGTTTTTGCGTATTTTCAGAGTCGAACTACGTTTGGTCTGATTTCCTTCCGAGGAATACATAGGCAGCTTTTTAGCACGACCATACCCCTAGTTCAAAATGGCGTCTTTTCTATCGACGACGGTACTTCATCCATAAGTATCGTCGCCGATGGGCTCTGTAGACACCCCATTTTGGACATTCATTTACAATCACACTACTTCTGTGTCTTGCCTTTGATTTGGGTCAAAACTCGTTAAGTTGGACATGTTTCGTTAAGTTTCTGACTGACTTCGTTAGTTAGGGGCCAAACTGAACATTAAAACTATCGCAGAGGGCAAGAAAGTGATTCCAGCACTTAGATGCCTCGTACGAGACATTGATGTCTCGTATGAGATATCCCCCTCATGTCGCGACCCCGAACTCCGCGGGCCCGAGATCGCGAGCTGGACGTCGACTTAAACAATAAACTCTACAATAATGAAGATAAAAATTTCCTTTTATACCAAAAGAGGATAACACAAGGTTTTGGAAAACAATTTAACAACAACAAAATAAAACTAGTATAAACTCCATAAGCTTATACACCAAAGTTATAAAATATACAAATCCTAATGACGTCAATGTTTGGTACAAATATCCCAAAAAGGTTACACATTTATATAATGTAAACCCACCAATATCAACCTGCCCCAAAAAGCTATATCCACACTCGACGTCCTGTCTCGTGATCAGCGAGTCTAATCATTTCCACCTGGGGGGGGGGGTTAAGGAAAAACAAAGATAAAAAAAAGGGGGTGAGATAAATCTCAATAAGTTACTAATGCAACTACATGACATGCTATGATGCAATATACAATAATAAATCATAGATAGCACATAGCAGTTATTACATAACAGATAGCAGCGGAAATAAACACATAAGAAAGGATATAGCCAAGGTTTTCCCAAACTGATATAACCAAATAAAGGTCGCTGCGCAGCTTCAATAATCAACAAATCATCATCTTCATAATAGCATGAAAGTTGAAGAGAAATCCCCGGTACCGGAACCAATAACAAAGTAATGTGCCACAAAGGGCGGGAGCCATGCCACAAAGTCATGCTCCAAACGTCTCAACCAAGGCCGATCTGGAAGAGGAAAATAAGGGCAAAACAATGGTCGACACTATAATGGACTTGGCCGGTGCCATCACAATATCTCGCATCGCCCGACACAACCACAAATACCAGCTGGACTTTCAAATAACTGCTAAGTAATAAATACTAGCTTAATTAAACAACTTAGGGTTCCAAAGTAGGGAACCATTCCAAATAAATCACCACAAAGGTAAACCAATCAAAACAATACATCAAAAGATGTTCCAACGAACACAAACCATTTTTAAACGAATTCCATACACCATCGACCCCAAAGGGATCATTCTCGAACACTAAATTGTTCCACAACATTAACTTAAGTCAACTAGGGTGATAATTCGAGCCTAGATCGGGCTTGAACCTTAAAACAATTCAAAAACAAAGATTCTCACAACAGCTGGTATGGGCGGTCGCCCATATCCAGCCCGGGCGGTCGCCCAAAACCCAAACCCAAGCCCGAAACCAACTGACTTCCTGGGCGGTCGCCCAACCCAAAAGTGGGCGGTCGCCCACTCACTTTTACTCATTTTCTCCGGATCAACTGATCTCATGGGCGGTCGCCCGAACCACCCATGGGCGGTCGCCCACGCACCCAGGTCGCCGGAAAACGGCAAGAACCAACTGGGTTCTTCCATTTTCTTTCCCCAAAACCAAGTTTCTCACAATCCACACTCCCGACTTGATCCCCATAATACCCAAACAACATCTAACAAAAAGGGGACCTCAATAACACCATAAATGACCCCAAACCAAGAATCAAACCCAACATTAATATCAATCACCATTTTTAACAAAAAACCCAAATAAATTCCAAATCAATTCCAAACTCAACCAAACTTCAAATATAACAACTAAAGCATTATATAAACATGAAATGAACACTTTAGCATAAAAATGGGGGAAAAGCAACTTACTTGAATTTTCTCAAAGTTGCCGGAACTCGAATATTTTTAGCCCTCTACGATCCTAACGACGATCTAAACAAGTTTCATGATTTAAGAAATGAGAAATAACAAGAGGAAGATGGTTAGATTGAAGAGAGAAGTGAGAGAGAAATCTTACCCAAAATGAAGGAGAGAGAGAGAGAGAGAGATGTGCTGGGAGAGAGATGGAGTGAAAGAGTGAGGGAGGTGAGGGAGGAGAGTAGGGAGGGAGTAGGGAGAAATGATTTTGAAAACTTACACATAGGCCCCCTCCTCACTACCTAGCACAAATAAGCCCCTATCACCCTTCTTCCCAATTAACACAATATCAACTCAATGATGCTAGACACAAATTAATATTAGGAGATATAAAATGCGCACATAAATAATTAAATCAAATAAATAAATAAATAATTAATTATTTATCAATAAAATAGAGACGGGTTTTCGGGTCGTGACATTCACTCCCCCTTAAAGAAAATTCGACCCGAATTTTAACGAGACTTACCCGAATTAAAAAGCCACAGATATCTACGCTCCATCTCATCTCGGAGCTCCCACATCGACTCCTCGATATTATGATTCCTCCAAAGAGCTCTAACCAGCGCAAGGCTTTTGCTTCTCAATTCTTGGACTTTGGCATCGAGAATCCGAACCGGTCGTTCCTCGTAAGTCATATCTGGCTCTATATCCTCCGGTACCCTCGGTAAGACGTGAGAAGGATCATGAACATACTTCCGAAGCATAGAAACATGAAAAACATTATGTAACCGGTCTAAAGATGGCGGTAACGCGAGTCGATACGCAAGAAGTCCCACTTTCCCCAAAATCCCAAACGGACCTATAAACCTCGGAGCCAATTTGCCTTTCTTCCCGAACCTTCGAATACCCACCTTTGGAGATACTTTCAAGAACACAAAATCACCGGTCTGAAAACTAAGATCTCGCCTTCGGTTTTCTGCATAGCTCTTATGTCGACTCTGGGCTGTTTTCAATCTATCCCGGATAACCCTCACTTTCTCAACTGAACCCTGAAGCAAATCAATACCCACGATCTTCGCTTCACCGACCTCATCCCAACAGATAGGCGATCTACATTTTCTCCCATATAAGGCCTCATAAGGTGCCATCTCGATACTAGTCTGATAACTGTTGTTGTAAGAGAACTCCACTAATGGTAAATGTCTATCCCAAGAATCGGAAAAGTATATCGAACAAGCTCGCAACATATCCTCCAAAATCTGAATGGTCCTCTCGGATTGACCGTCGGTTTGAGGGTGAAAAGCTGTGCTGAATCGCAAGTCTGTACCCAAAGCTTCCTGAAACGCCTTCCAGAATCTAGCAGTAAACCTCGGGTCTCGATCTGACACAATGCTAATCGGAACCCCATGCAATCTCACGATCTCATCTATATAAAGGGTCGCAAGCTTCTCCATCGAATATCTGATGTCAATAGGCAAGAAATGGGCACTCTTGGTCAATCTATCCACTATTACCCAAACACTGTCATACTTCCTACGGGTACGAGGTAGTCCCGTAACGAAATCCATGGTCACATGCTCCCATTTCCACTCGGGAATCTCTAACGGATGAAGTAGTCCCGCGGGTCTCTGATGCTCGGCTTTGACCTGCTGACAAGTTAGACACTTCGAAACATACTCCGCTATTCCCCTTTTCATGTTATTCCACCAAAAATGTTGCTTCAAATTTTGATACATTTTCGTACTACCCGGATGAATAGTATATCTCGATTTGTGACCCTCATCTAAAACTTGTCTCTTTATCCCACCAACATCGGGTGCGCACAAAAGACCACGGAAAGTCAACACTCCACTCGAACTCAAAGAAAAATCCTCGAAGTTCTTTTCCTTCAATTTACCCATTATCTTCACCAACTCGGGATCTTCTTTCTGAGCTTCCTTTATCCTCTGAATTAGGGTCGGAGATACTCTAATATTTGCAAAAATAGCCCCATGCCTCGATTCACGAGGACACCAATCTCGCACATCCTCAAGCATTTTCCACTCTCGAACCATCATCGAGGCCACATAAGACTTTATACTAATCGCATCGGCTACCACATTCGCCTTCCCCGGATGATAAGAAATCGTACAATCATAGTCCTTTAAAAGTTCCATCCATCGACGCTGTCGGTTATTCAATTCCTTTTGGGAGAAGAGGTATTTCAAACTCTTGTGATCGGTAAAAATCTCAAACTTCGCTCCATAAAGGTAGTGGTTCCATTTGTGCAACGCAAAGACTATCGCCGCCAACTCCATATCGTGAGTCGGGTAATTCTGTTCACTAGGGGTCAACTTCCTCGAAGCATAGGCAATCACCTTCCTGTTCTGCATCAAAACACAACCCAAACCCTCTTTCGAAGCATCACTATAAATTACTAAATCATCATTCCCATTAGGCAAGGTCAAGATCGGTGCAGTAGTCAACCTCTTCTTCAATTCCTCGAAACTCTTGTCACATTTCTCGGTCCACTCAAACGGGACATTCTTCTGGGTCAACTGAGTCATCGGAGTAGCGATCCTCGAAAACCCCTCAATAAATCTTCTGTAATACCTGGCTAAACCCAGAAAACTTCTGATCTCGGTCACTGACTCGGGTCTCTTCCAATCCACTATGGCTTCTATCTTTGAAGGATCCACCGAAATCCCATCTTTCAAAATAACATGACCCAGAAAAGAAACTTTCTCGAGCCAAAATTCGCATTTACTAAACTTCGCAAATAATTTCTCCCTCGCAAGAACGGATAAAACTGTCCTCAAGTGATGCTCGTGCTCCTCTCGGGATTTAGAGTAAACAAGAATGTCGTCGATGAAAACCACCACGAACGAATCAAGATAAGGATGGAAAACCCGGTTCATCAAATCCATAAACACGGTAAGCTCGTTAGTCAACCCAAACGGCATAATTAAGAACTTGTAATGACCATAACGAGTGCGAAAGGCAGTCTTCAGAATATCCTCCGATCGAATCTTCAACTGATGGTACCCACTCCTCAAATCAAGTTTAGAAAACACAACTGAGCCTTGAAGCTGATCAAATAAATCATCAATGTGAGGTAGAGGATACTTGTTCTTCATTGTAACCTGATTCAACTTCCGGTAATCGATACACAATCTCAAAGAACCATCTTTCTTCCGCACAAACAAAACCGGTGCTCCCCACAGGGAAACACTAGGGCGGATAAACCCTCGATCAAGCTACTCTTGCAACTGAACCTTTAGTTCCTTCAACTCTGTGGGAGCCAATCTATACGGTGCCTTTGAAATCGGAGCCGTACCCGGCAAAAGATCTATACAAAATTCTATCTCACGATCGGGAGGCATATTATATTCAGAAGAGAAAACATCGGGAAATTCCCTAACTACCCGAACACTCTCCAAACTAGGGCATTCTTTCCTAGTATCAAGAACACTAGCCAAATAACCCTCACAACCACGGTGCAATAATTTTCTCGCTTTCACATAAGAAATGATACGAAAATTTCTACCAAAAGGCATAGCCTCAAAAGTAAACTTAGGCACATCAGGAATGGAAAAATTAACGACCTTCCTACGACAATCGACAGAAGCATGAAACTTGCTCAACCAATCCATACCCAAAATAACATCAAAGTCTTGAACGGGAAGGACTACCAAGTCCGCACATAAGACACGACCACATATAACCACATCACAAGCACGAAAGACTCTATCAGTCACCAAACACTCTCCCATAGGAGTAGACACCTCTAACACATAAGGCAAAGACTCAGATGCAGCATTTAGCAGAGAAGCAAATTTCACAGAAATGTAAGAATGGGATGATCCTGGATCAACTAACGCTCGCGCGCTCACATTAGATATATAAATAATACCTCCAATAACTGTGGGATCATCTGTGGCTTGTTGTTGATTCATTGTAAACACTTTCCCTTGGACCTTGAGCTTTCCCGTAGCGTCCCTTTTCTGACCCTGAGGATCCCCAGCTCCTACCCCAGTCGGTTGAATTCTATTCCTCGGACAATCCCTCACATAATGCCCCATTTGGCCACAATTGGTACACCTTCCCTGTTTCTTCCAACACCGGTCCTCTGAATGGCCTTCCTTTTGGCAATAGGAACAAAATCTCCTATTTTGGTTCCCTTGGTTCCCGAAAGTGGTACCCGGTTTCCTTGGGATCGGTTGCCCTTGGGTGTCACGACCCGAGAACTAGGCTCTATTTTATTAGTAATAAATAATAATTATTTATTTATTTGCTTAATTATTTATTTAGATTATTATTTATTTAAATATTTATGTGTGCGTTTTATGTGTTATAATAATTCATGCCTAGCCTTTTATTTGGGGTAGTGTAGTATTGTTGGGTCTTAATTGTTAGTAGGGAGTGTAAGTATTTGTGTGTAGTGTAGAGGAAGGGGCCTAAGTGTAAGTTCTTTTAAATCATTTAACTACTCCCTCCCTACTCCTCATCTTCTCCCTACTCTTCCCCTTCTCCTTCACTCTCTCCATTCCCAGCATTCTCTCTCTCCATTGTCAATAAAAGGGTAAGTTTTCTTCTTCCTTCTCTCTTCATTTCCTTCCTCTTCCTCTCATTATTTCTCATTACTTAAAACATGAAACTTGTTTAGATCGTCGATAGGATCGTAGGAAGCCAAGAAATTTCGAGTTCCGTCACCTTTGAGAAAATCCGGGTAAGTTACTTTTCCCCCATTGATGCTAAAAATGTTCATCCTATGCTTAGATGATACTATGATTTCAATTTATTGCTTCTTTGGTTGATTTTGTGATGATTTACATTTTTGTTCATTTTGTGAAATTTTGGTATTTGAATCACCCTTGATTGAGGTTCCTTAGATGATGTTGTTGGAGTCCTTTTGGTTCAAAATGGTGTAGGTACTTTAGTTCACATTTTGGTAGTGTTAGAAATGGTGAAGATTGGGTTTGTTTTGGATTTGGGTTGTTAATGGTAGAAACCCAGATTTTTTGGCCGGAATTTGCCTTTCAGGGCAAGAAGGCGCGCGCACCCTCCCATAGGAGGCGCGCGCACCCTTATGCCCCTCTTGAACAAAAACTTTCTATTGGATGGAGGCGCGCGCACCCTCTCCTCCTCCAAACTTGATTTTCCTTCTGATCAAAGGAGGCGCGCGCACCCTCCCATAGGAGGCGCGCGCACCCTCTCCCCTGGTGTGAAATTTATTTCCCTTTTTGTCCAATCTTTCGAGAGCCATATCTCCCTCATCCGGACTCCATTTTAGTTGTATAAATTATCGTTTTAAAGCTCTCCTTGAGCTCTTCGAGATGAGTGAGTAGTTTTGGTTGTGTTCTTGAGTTAACTGGTTCCTTTGTGAATGTATGTGATATGGGATTTGATTAAATTATTATTTGGAAATATGAAGCACTTTTATGATGCGCGTTTATTCAATTCATCTTTTTGGTGATTAATTGGAATGATTCCCTACTTTGGAATCAATGGTTGTTTATCGTGCTAGTATTTTATTACTTAGCCTTTACTTGGAAGTCCAGCTGGTATTTTGTGTGTGTTTGGGCGATGCGAAACATTATGATGTCACAGCCAAGTCCATTGTGATGTTGACCATTGTTTTGCCCCATTATTTCCCTCCTCCAGATTGGCCTTGGATGTGATATGAGCTAGCCCCTTTGTGAGCACTTTAGCTATTGGTTTTCGGGCTTTGACTGTGTGTCACTGTCCCCTTGTTATTGGTTCCAGTACCGGGGATTTCTCTTCAGCTTTCATGCTATTATGAAGATGATGATTTGTTGATTATTGAAGCTGCGCAGCGACCTTTATTTGGTTCTATCAGTTGGAAAACCTTGGCTATATCCTTTGTTATGTGTTTATTTCCACTGCTATCTGACATATGATAATTGCTATGTGTTATGTGATTTATTATTGATTATTGCATCATAGCATGTCATGTAGTTGCATTAGTAACTTATTGAGATTTATCTCACCCCCTTTCTTTTTATCTTTGTTTTTCCTTAACCCCCCCAGGTGGAAAGGATTAGACTCGCTGATCACGAGACAGGACGTCGAGTGGGTTCGAGCTTTTGGGGAAGGTTGATATTGGCGGGTTTACATTATATAAATGTGTAACCTTTTTGGGATATTTGTACCAAACATTGACGTCATTAGGATTTGTATATTTTATAACCTTGGCGTATAAGCTTATGGAGTTTATACTAGTTTTATTTTGTTGTTGTCATATTGTTTTCCAAAACTTTGTGTTATCCTCTTTTGGTATAAAAGGAAATTTTTATCTCTATTATTTTAAAGTTTATTGTTTAAGTCGACGTCCAGCTCGCGACCTCGGGCCCGCGGGGTTCGGGGGCGCGACAGTTGGTATCAGAGCTATGGTTTAGCTCTAAGTATAAGTCTAGTTTGACTAGTATGACCTAGGTGGGTAGTTGTGTTCGGAGTGAGTAACGGTTGATGTTTTATGCAGGTAATTGTTCTCAATGGCTAGAAGAAGGACAGGCGAAGGCTCTAGTGGAGCACAGAATCAAAATGACTTAAGGGAAGAGAACCTGCCAATGTTCCAAGGAATGTTTGAGGCCGCTATGAAGGCCATTCATGATCAAGGGCCACGAGAAGAGCATGTGGCACCACCGAGATATGGGCTAGAGCAATTTCTGAAATTGAAGCCAAAAGAGTTTGACGGTGATCCGGATGTAAAGAAGTCTGAGATGTGGATCGAGTCTATGGAGAAGATTTATGATGTGTTTGGGTGCACGGACGAGGATAGGGTCCGGTTCGCGGCTTATAAGCTTGTGGGTGCCGCCGAGCATTGGTGGAAAGGAGTCAAAGCGAGTTGGGATGATACTCATACAGTCTATGCATGGGAATTGTTTGTACGAAAGTTCAAAGAGCATTTCATTCCGGTAGTGGATCAGAACCGAAAGGAGATCGAGCTACTCAACTTGGAGCATGGTTCGTTGTCTATAGCTCAATACTCGGCTAAGTTCACAGAATTAGCCCGGTATTGTGACTATCTTGTGAGGACCGAAGAACAGAAGGCTATGAGATTCATCTGGGGTTTGAAGACTTCTATTCGTACTCAGCTTATAGCCCAGAGGATTGTGACATTTCAGGATGCGGTAGACCGTGCCTATCTTATAGAGCAAGATATTGGGGAACATAAGAGGAAGACCGAGGTAGCCAACCTGAGTAAGCAAGGAGCGCCGAGCAAGTCACAACCAAGGATTGATAACCGAGGTAACTTTGGGGGACAATCTCAGTCCCGAGGACAACCGATCCCAAGGAACCCGGGTACCACTTCCGGGAACCAAGGGAACCAAAATAGGAGACTTTGTTCCTATTGCCAAAAGGAAGGCCATTCGGAGGACCGGTGTTGGAAGAAGCAGGGAAGGTGTACCAATTGTGGTCAAATGGGTCATTTTGTAAGGGATTGTACTAGAGGCAGAGGTCAACCGACTGGGGTAGGAGCTGGGGCTCCACAGGGTCAGAAAAGGGATGCTACGGGAAAGCCCAAGGTCCAATGGAAAGTGTTTGAAATGAATCAACAACAAGCTACAGATGATCCCACAGTTATTGGAGGTATTATTTCTATATCTAGTGTGAGCGCACGAGCGTTAGTAGATCCAGGATCATCTCATTCTTAAATATCTGTGCAATTTGCTTCTATGCTAAATGCTGCATTTGAGTCTTTACCTTATGTGCTAGAGGTGTCGACCCCTATAGGAGAGTGTTTGGTGACTGATAGAGTCTTTCGTGCTTGTGATGTGGTTATATGTGGTCGTGTCTTATGTGCGGACTTGGTAGTCCTTCCTATTCAGGACTTTGATGTTATTTTGGGTATGGATTGGTTGAGCAAGTTTCATGCTTCTGTTGATTGTCGTAAGAAAGTTGTTACCTTTTCTATTCCCGATGTGCCTAAATTTGTTTTTGAGGCTAGCCCTTTGAGTAGAAATTTTCGTATCATTTCTTATGTGAAAGCGAGAAAATTATTGCACCGTGGTTGTGAGGGGTATTTGGCTAGTGTTCTTGATACTAGGAAAGAATCCCCTAGTTTGGAAAGTGTTCGGCTAGTTAGGGAATTTCCCGATGTTTTCTCTTCTGAATATGATATGCCTCCAGATCGTGAGATAGAATTTTGTATAGATCTTTTGCCGGGTACGGCTCCGATTTCAAAGGCACCGTATAGGTTGGCTCCCGCAGAATTGAAGGAACTAAAGGTTCAGTTGCAAGAGTTACTTGATCGAGGGTTTATCCGCCCTAGTGTTTCCCCGTGGGGAGCACCGGTTTTGTTTGTGCGGAAGAAAGATGGTTCGTTGAGATTGTGTATTGACTACCGAAAGTTGAATCAGGTTACGGTGAAAAACAAGTATCCTCTACCTCACATTGATGATTTGTTTGATCATCTTCAAGGGTCCGTTGTGTTTTCTAAACTTGATTTGAGGAGTGGGTACCATCAGTTGAAGATTCGATCGGAGGATATTCCGAAGATTGCCTTTCGCACCCGTTATGGTCATTATGAATTCTTGGTTATGCCGTTTGGGTTGACTAACGCACCGGTCGTGTTTATGGATTTGATGAACCGGGTTTTCCATCCTTATCTTGATTCATTCATGGTGGTCTTTATTGACGATATACTCGTCTACTCTAAATCTAGAGAGGAGCACGAGCAACATTTGAGAACAGTGTTATCCGTTCTTGCGAGGGAACAATTGTTTGCGAAGTTTAGTAAATGCAAATTTTGGCTCGAGAAAGTGTCATTTCTGGGCCATGTGATTTCTAAAGATGGTATTTCTGTGGATCCTTCAAAGATTGAAGCTATAGTGGATTGGAAGAGACCCGAGTCAGTGACCGAGATCAGAAGTTTTCTGGGCTTAGCCGGTTATTACAGAAGATTCATTGAAGGGTTTTCGAGGATCGCTACTCCGATGACTCAGTTGACCCGGAAGGATGTACCGTTTGTGTGGAGTGAAAAATGTCAAAGTAGCTTCGATGAATTAAAGAAGAGATTAACTACGGCTCCTATTCTTGCGTTACCGAATGGAAATGACGATTTAGTAATTTACAGTGATGCTTCGAAAGAGGGTTTGGGTTGTGTTTTGATGCAGAATGGGAAAGTGATTGCGTATGCTTCGAGGAAGTTGAGCCCGAGTGAACAGAATTATCCTACTCATGATATGGAGTTGGCTGCGATAGTCTTTGCGTTGCACAAATGGAAGCACTACCTTTATGGGACGAATTTTGAAATTTTTACCGATAACAAGAGTTTGAAATACCTTTTCTCCCAGAAGGAGTTGAATAATAGGCAACGCCGATGGATGGAACTGTTGAAGGATTATGATTGTACGATTTCCTATCACCCGGGAAAGGCGAATGTGGTCGCCGATGCGATTAGTAGGAAGTCTTATGTGGCTTCGATGATGGTCCGTGAGTGGAAAATGCTTGAGGATGTTCGAGATTGGTCTCCTCGTGAATCGAGACATGGGGCTATTTTTGCGAATATTAGGGTGTCTCCGACCCTAATTCAGAGGATAAAGGAAGCTCAGAAAGAAGATCCCGAGTTAGTGAAGGTAATGGGTAAATTGAAGGAAAAGAACTTCGAGGATTTTTTCTTTGAGTTCGAGTGGAGTTTTGACTTTCCGTGGTCGTTTGTGCATACCCGATGTTGGTGGGATAAAGAGGCAAGTTTTAGATGAGGGTCACAAATCGAGGTATACTATTCATCCGGGTAGTACGAAGATGTACCAAAATTTGAAACAACACTTTTGGTGGAACAACATGAAGAGAGAAATAGCCGAGTATGTTTCGAAATGTTTAACTTATCAGCAGGTCAAAGCCGAGCATCAGAGACCCGCGGGACTACTTCAGCCATTAGAGATTCCCGAGTGGAAATGGGAGCATGTGACTATGGATTTCGTTACGGGACTACCTCGTACCCGTAGGAAGTATGACAGTGTTTGGGTAATAGTGGATAGACTGACCAAGAGTGCCCATTTCTTGCCTATTGACATCAGATATTCGATGGAGAAGCTTGCGACCCTTTATATTGATGAGGTTGTCAGATTACATGGTGTTCCAGTTAGTATTGTGTCAGATCGAGACCCGAGGTTTACTTCTAGATTCTGGAAGGCGTTTCAGGAAGCTTTGGGTACAGATTTGCGATTCAACACAACTTTTCACCCTCAGACCGACGGTCAATCCGAGAGGACCATTTAGATTTTGGAGGATATGTTGCGAGCGTGTTCGATAGACTTTTCCGATTCTTGGGATTCGCACCTACCGTTAGTGGAATTCTCTTACAACAACAGTTATCAGGCTAGTATCGAGATGGCACCGTATGAGGCCTTGTATGGAAGAAAATGTAGATCGCCTATCTATTGGGATGAGGTCGGTGAAGCGAAAGTTTTGGGTATTGATTTGCTTCAGGAGTCAGTTGAGAAAGTTAGAGTTATCCGGGATCGATTGAAAACAGCCCAGAGTCGACATAAGAGCTATGCAGATAACCGAAGACGAGATCTTAGTTTTCAGACCGGTGATTTTGTGTTCTTAAAGGTTTCTCCGAAGGTTGGTATTCGAAGGTTCGGGAAGAAAGGTAAATTGGCTCCGAGGTTTTTAGGTCCGTTTGAGATTCTGGGAAAGGTGGGACTTCTTGTGTATCGACTTGCGTTACCGCCATCTTTGGACCGGTTACATAATGTTTTTCCCGTTTCTATGCTTCGGAAATATGTTCATGATCCATCTCACGTGTTACCGAGGGTACCGGAGGATATAGAGCCCGACATGACTTATGAGGAACGACCGGTTCGGATCCTAGATTCTAAAGTTCAAGAGTTGAGGAACAAAAGTATTTCATTGGTTAGAGTTCTTTGGAGGAATCATAATGTTGAGGAGTCGACGTGGGAGCTTCGTGATGAGATCGAGAGGAAATATCCGTGGCTTTTTAATTCGGGTAAATCTCGTTAAAATTCGAGTCGAATTTTCTTTAAGGGGGAGTGAATGTCACGACCCGAGAACTAGGCTCTATTTTATTAGTAATAAATTATTATTATTTATTTATTTGCTTAATTATTTATTTAGATTATTATTTATTTAAATATTTATGTGTGCGTTTTATGTGTTATAATAATTCATGCCTAGCATTTTATTTGGGTTAGTGTAGTATTGTTGGGTCTTAATTGTTAGTAGGGAGTGTAAGTATTTGTGTGTAGTGTAGAGGAGGGGGCCTAAGTGTGTAAGTTCTTTTAAATCATTTAACTACTCCCTCCCTACTCCTCATCTTCTCCCTACTCTTCCCCTTCTCCCTCACTCTCTCCATTGTCAATAAAAGGGTAAGTTTTCTTCTTCCTTCTCTCTTCATTTCCTTCCTCTTCCTCTCATTATTTCTCATTTCTTAAAACATGAAACTTGTTTAGATCGTCGATAGGATCGTAGGAAGCCAAGAAATTTCGAGTTCCGTCACCTTTGAGAAAATCCGGGTAAGTTACTTTTCCCCCATTGATGCTAAAAATGTTCATCCTATGCTTAGATGATACTATGATTTCCATTTATTGCTTCTTTGGTTGATTTTGTGATGATTTACATTTTTGTTCATTTTGTGAAATTTTGGTATTTGAATCACCCTTGATTGAGGTTCCTTAGATGATGTTGTTGGAGTCCTTTTGGTTCAAAATGGTGTAGGTACTTTAGTTCACATTTTGGTAGTGTTAGAAATGGTGAAGATTGGGTTTGTTTTGGATTTGGGTTGTTAATGGTAGAAACCCAGATTTTTTGGCCGGAATTTGCCTTTCCGGGCAAGGAGGCGCGCGCACCCTTATGCCCCTCTTGAACAAAAACCTTCTGTTGGATGGAGGCGCGCGCACCCTCCCATAGGAGGCGCGCGCACCCTCTCCTTCTCCAAACTTGATTTTCCTTCTGATCAAAGGAGGCGCGCGCACCCTCCCATAGGAGGCGCGCGCACCCTCTCCCCTGGTGTGAAATTTATTTCCCTTTTTGTCCAATCTTTCGAGAGCCATATCTCCCTCATCCGGACTCCATTTTAGGTGTATAAATTATCGTTTTAAAGCTCTCCTTGAGCTCTTCGAGATGAGTGAGTAGTTTTGGTTGTGTTCTTGAGTTAACTGGTTCCTTTGTGAATGTATGTGATATGGGATTTGATTAAATTATTATTTGGAAATATGAAGCACTTTTATGATGCGCGTTTATTCAATTCATCTTTTTGGTGATTAATTGGAATGATTCCCTACTTTGGAATCAATGGTTGTTTATCGTGCTAGTATTTTATTACTTAGCCTTTACTTGGAAGTCCAGCTGGTATTTTGTGTGTGTTTGGGCGATGCGAAACATTATGATGTCACAGCCAAGTCCATTGTGATGTTGACCATTATTTTGCCCCATTATTTCCCTCCTCCAAATTGGCCATGGATGTGAGATGAGCTAGCCCTTTTGTGAGCACTTTAGCTATTGGTTTTTGGGCTTTGACTGCGTGTCACTGTCCCCTTGTTATTGGTTCCGGTACCGGGGGTTTCTCTTCAGCTTTCATGCCATTATGAAGATGATGATTTATTGATTATTGAAGCTGCGCAGCGACCTTTATTTGGTTCTATCAGTTGGAAAACCTTGGCTATATCCTTTGTTATGTGTTTATTTCCGCTGCTATCTGACATATGATAATTGCTATGTGTTATGTGATTTATTATTGATTATTGCATCATAGCATGTCATGTAGTTGCATTAGTAACTTATTGAGATTTATCTCACCCCCTTTCTTTTTATCTTTGTTTTTCCTTAACCCCCCCCCAGGTGGAAAGGATTTGACTCGCTGATCACGAGACAAGACGTCGAGTGGGTTCGAGCTTTTGGGGCAGGTTGATATTGGCGGGTTTACATTATATAAATGTGTAACCTTTTTGGGATATTTGTACCAAACATTGACGTCATTAGGATTTGTATATTTTATAACCTTGGCGTATAAGCTTATGGAGTTTATACTAGTTTTATTTTGTTGTTGTCATATTGTTTTCCAAAACTTTGTGTTATCCTCTTTTGGTATAAAAGGAAATTTTTATCTCCATTATTTTAAAGTTTATTGTTTAAGTCGACGTCCAGCTCGCGACCTCGGGCCCGCGGGGTTCGGGGGCGCGACATCGGGACTGAGATTGTCCCCCAAAGTTACCTCGGTTATCAATCCTTGGTTGTGACTTGCTCTGCGCTCCTTGCTTACTCGGGTTAGCTACTTCGGTCTTCCTCTTATGTTCCCCAATATCTTGCTCGATAAGGTAGGCAAGGTCTACCGTATCCTGGAATGTCACAATCCTCTGGGCTATAAGTTGAGTACGGATAGAAGTCTTCAAAACCCGGATGAATCTCATAGCCTTCTGTTCTTCGGTCCTCACAAGATAGTCACAATACTGGGCTAATTCTGTGAACTTAGCCGAGTACTGAGCTATTGACAACAAACCTTGCTCCAAGTTGAGAAGCTCGATCTCCTTTCGGTTCCGATCCACTACCGGAATGAAATGCTCTTTGAACTTCCGCACAAACAATTCCCATGCATACACTGTGTGAGTGACATCCCAACTAGCTTTAACTCCTTTCCACCAATGCTCGGTGGCACCCACAAGCTTATAAGCCGCAAACCGGACCCGATCCTCGTCCGTGCACCCAAACACATCATAAATTTTCTCCATTGACTCGATCCATAGCTCGGCCTTCTTCACATCGGGCTCACCGTCAAACTCTCTTGGTTTTAATTTCAGAAACTGCTCCAACCCGTAACGTGGAGGTGGCACATGCTCCTATCTAGGCCCTTGGTCATGAATAGCCTTCATGGCCGCCTCAAACATGCCTTGGAACATGGCACGGTTCTCTTCTCGTAGATCATTCTGATTCTGAGCCCCACTAGCACCTTCACCTGTTCTTCTTCTAGCCATTGGAAACAATTACCTGCATAAAACATTAACCGTTACTCACTCCGAACACAACTACCCTCCTAGGTCATACTAGTCCACCTAGACTTATACTTAGAGCCAAACCATAGCTCTGATACCAACTGTCGCGACCCCGAACCCCGCGGGCCCGAGATCGCGAGCTGGACGTCGACTTAAACAATAAACTCTACAATAATGAAGATAAAAATTTCCTTTTATACCAAAAGAGGATAACACAAGGTTTTGGAAAACAATTTAACAACAACAAAATAAAACTAGTATAAACTCCATAAGCTTATACGCCAAAGTTATAAAATATACAAATCCTAATGACGTCAATGTTTGGTACAAATATCCCAAAAAGGTTACACATTTATATAATGTAAACCCACCAATATCAACCTGCCCCAAAAAGCTATATCCACACTCGACGTCCTGTCTCGTGATCAGCGAGTCTAATCCTTTCCACCTGGGGGGGGGTTAAGGAAAAACAAAGATAAAAAAAAAGGGGGTGAGATAAATCTCAATAAGTTACTAATGCAACTACATGACATGCTATGATGCAATATACAATAATAAATCATAGATAGCACATAGCAGTTATCACATAACAGATAGCAGCGGAAATAAACACATAAGAAAGGATATAGCAAGGTTTTCCCAAACTGATATAACCAAATAAAGGTCGCTGCGCAGCTTCAATAATCAACAAATCATCATCTTCATAATAGCATGAAAGCTGAAGAGAAATCCCCGGTACCGGAACCAATAACAAAGTAATGTGCCACAAAGGGCGGGAGCCATGCCACAAAGTCATGCTCCAAACGTCTCAACCAAGGCCGATCTGGAAGAGGAAAATAAGGGCAAAACAATGGTCGACACCATAATGGACTTGGCCGGTGCCATCACAATATCTCGCATTGCCCGACACAACCACAAATACCAGCTGGACTTTCAAATAACTGCTAAGTAATAAATACTAGCTTAATTAAACAACTTAGGGTTCCAAAGTAGGGAACCATTCCAAATAAATCACCACAAAGGTAAACCAATCAAAACAATACATCAAAAGATGTTCCAACGAACACAAACCATTTTTAAACGAATTCCATACACCATCGACCCCAAAGGGATCATTCTCGAATACTAAAGTGTTCCACAACATTAACTTAAGTCAACTAGGGTGATACTTCGAGCCTAGATCGGGCTTGAACCTTAAAACAATTCAAAAACAAAGATTCTCACAACAGCTGGTATGGGTGGTCGCCCATATCCAGCCCGGGAGGTCACCCAAAACCCAAACCCAAGCCCGAAACCAACTGACTTCCTGGGCGGTCGCCCACTCACTTTTACTCATTTTCTCCGGATCAACTGATCTTATGGGCGGTCGCCCGAACCACCCATGGGCGGTCACCCACGTACCCAGGTCGCCGGAAAACGGCAAGAACCAACTGGGTTCTTCCATTTTCTTTCCCCAAAACCAAGTTTCTCACAATCCACACTCCCGACTTGATCCCCATAATACCCAAACAACATCTAACAAAAAGGGGACCTCAATAACACCATAAATGACCCCAAACCAAGAATCAAACCCAACATTAATATCAATCACCTTTTTTAACCAAAAAACCCAAATAAATTCCAAATCAATTCCAAACTCAACCAAACTTCAAATATAACAACTAAAGCATTATATAAACATGAAATGAACACTTTAGCATAAAAATGGGGGAAAAGCAACTTACTTGAATTTTCTCAAAGTTGCCGGAACTCGAATATTTTTAGCCCTCTACGATCCTAACGACGATCTAAACAAGTTTCATGTTTTAAGAAATGAGAAATAACAAGAGGAAGATGGTTAGATTGAAGAGAGAAGTGAGAGAGAAATCTTACCCAAAATGAAGGAGAGAGAGAGAGAGAGAGAGAGAGAGATGTGCTGGGAGAGAGATGGAGTGAAAGAGTGAGGGAGGTGAGGGAGGAGAGTAGGGAGGGAGTAGGGAGAAATGATTTTGAAAATTTACACATAGGCCCCCTCCTCACTACCTAGCACAAATAAACCCCTATCACCCTTCTACCCAATTAACACAATATCAACCCAATGATGCTAGACACAAATTAATATTAGGAGATATAAAATGCGCACATAAATAATTAAATCAAATAAATAAATAATTAATTATTTATCAATAAAATAGAGACGGGTTTTCGGGTCGTGACACCTCAACAGTCAGGTTTTTGGTCAGTTTCCTTGTTGATGTTAACCCCTTTTTTTGGCAAACACTCATGCAATCTGGGGAAAATCCCATGGCCGATCCTAGAGTCCTTAAATAACCTCTTGAGAATTAAGTCTTTGATTCCCAACCATAAACAACTCTTCAACTAAAACCCTAGGTCACCAAAAACCTATCAATAAAGGGTTTCTTTCACTCTAAGAGGAAGAGGAGAATTTCTAGACAGCCCCAAGGCCGTTAAACCACCAAAAAGCTCTCATAATCAGTCTCTCTCCCATACCTACAAAATTTGGAAGATCAAAGGCCTTTAGTCAAGGCCATCCATAGGATTCTTGAACAAAACTCTTAGGTAAAATCTTTGCTTTCTATCTTCTCATCTCCTTCTTTGCTTTGAAGTAGTGTGATTTCATCAAAGGATCAGCCTAGAGCCTCTCCAATCCATGGAGATGGTCTCGAAGCATATGATCCGACATCCCAAATAAATAAGCAATTATTTATTTTTTGTTTTTCTCTTTTGGTACATGAATGCATGATTTTGAAACGATGATGATGATTTCTTAGCAAGACCAATCCTAGATTGGGTGAATTGGGTGCTCCTTGACCTTCCCAATTCATAACTTAACCCCCGAATCCAGACATCTCAGTGTTGGTAGTGGTGCCCTAGGCACGTTTAATAAACGTTGTAATTGTTATCATTTATTTCATATCAATAAAGAGATGTTTTGATTATTATTATTGTTCATGTTTACTTATAATAATCTCCGTCCCTAGTACTTATTAAGCACTAGTATAAAGGCGAAATGATCATGCGATGATCATGTTAGATTTATGGGTACTTGTTTGGAACAAGGTACTGGACATGACCCGCTGTATGAGATTTATGTCATGGTCTATGTCGAACATATATCTCATATTAGTTATGTCATTTGAATCCTTATCCATGAAGTTATTATAGTCTTCCACTTGATGAACATTATGTTTGACATATTCAAACGCTACCTTTAACCGGGAAGTTATAAAGGGTATGATTGGCATAATCGGATTCACGTAGGGAAGAATAATAAGCTAAATGGATTTGTCCCTCTTCGGAGAGATGTCAAGATTGGGCCTCTCGTAGGAATGGTGTTGATGAAATGTTCGGCCGGACTAAAATGAATTGATTGGATCTATGTCATTTGGATTATCAACATATTCGGAATCGAGAAAGTATTGAACAAAAACAAGTTGACTGTTTGACCATGACTTGTGTTCAATGACATCGTGGACAAAGGGATTATGACATATTCTAAAGGAATGCGAACTTGTATCTAGTTATACTATTTGGGTAGGTATGACGGTTTGCTAGAACCTAATCATATCTTATGGTTTCATGTTTGAACCCATTGCCAACTTAGTATAATCCTAGAGGGTCACACACAATAGAACGAATCTTTAAAAGGACTAAATTGGAATTTTGGAAATTCTGGAGATTCTGGGGAAGTGGGCGACCGCACAGTGTGGACTGGGCGGCCGCACACTTAGCTCAGATTTGTACCAGTTTGTTTCAGATAAATGTGCGACCGCACAGTGTATTCTGGGCGGCCGCACAGTACTGTCGGCTGGCACTTTCCTAATTCGATTTGGAATGTCTTTTGACACAAGATTCCTATTTGGAATAGGTCTTGCTTGTGTATAAAAGGATGAGTTCAGCCAGAGCTTCAGTGATAGCCTTTTGTGAGTCTCCAAAGAGTTTGAGAGAGGTTTTACTTTGTTCTAAGACATCCTTGGTCAAAGAACAAAATAATACACAAGAGAGAAAATTCCATATAGTTCAAATTCATTGTGAAAACATGTTTCACAATTTGGTCTAGCAACCAATATCAAAGAAGTTCCTTTGATATTCGTTCGAAGTATGGATACCGCTAGAGGGTGAAAATCATCATCTTCAAAGTTCGTGTTCAAGCTTTGTGATCGTGATCAAGTCTTCAAATCTCCACCAAAGACCAAGAGAAAATTTAATAGCCATCAAGGGTTAGTTTATTCCTTTATTCATTATGTTGTATTTGATTTAATCATATGAATGGATCTATGGGCTTTGGGTTTCAAAATTTTAAATGCTAAATTCCACTGCGCATGTTTGACCGAAACCCAACAGTGGTATCAGAGCCCCGTTCATGTTGATTATTTCAATACCTAGATCATGTTATGTGTATATAAATTGTTTATGTGCCTTGCATGATGTGAATATTGGAATATATGACGTTTATGTGTTATGTGATTTTATGTGGTTTATTGTTTTGCAACTTTAATCGCACGATTCAATCGCAATAAATAAATTATGATGGATTCAGAATTGTTGATTATTAATTTTTGATTGGATCAAAGTTTTAATAATCGGGGAAAAACGATTTTGAGACAAAATTTTCGAACTTGAAAATTCTGCACCTTCTGATGGCCATGGGCGACCGTACAGAAGATTCTGGGCGGCCGCACATTTTTTGGGCGACCGCACAGATCTTTTTGGGCGGCCGCACAAAGGGATCAGAAGGTCTGATTTTGGTCAAAAACAGAATCTGGAATTGTTCGAAAAATTCAACAAAACCAGTAACAGAACCAGTCCAGACTTGCTGATCTGGAATGGGTTTTGGGTAGTTGGTTTGTGTGTGGATTTTGAGATTTGATTTTCCTATTTGTTTTGGTCTTGTGACTCTAAGATTGGTTCAAGGTTTGGATGGCTAATCTGCGTTCATTGAGATTGTGTTTCCCAAACTTGATCGCAATCAAAGTTTCAAAGATAAAACGAAGTTAGAATTATGAAGAGTTCATAATTGCTAAAATTGAGAAACAAAATTCTTGATTCAATGATTGGAGATCCATGTGGAATTGTGAATGCAATTGGCTTACGTTTATCGAGACCATCTATTGCTTAGTTTCGGCCACATGGACTACTTTCTTGGTTTCTTGAATTAGTGCGGGATTGTGGTTGCCTAATGGCTTAGTTCGACCGCACTTCTTGTTGTCTTGATTTGGAGATAATAACCAAAGTTGAAATAGTCTCATCCTCATAATTATAGAGAAACTAATGACACATAAATATCATGCTTAAATTAATGGAGATTAATTTAGTGGCTAAACTTGATGTGTAACATGTTTATATTATGTGCTCATAAATGTGTTATATGCTATATGTGATGAACCTTCAAATAAAGTTTTAAGTCCTTCTTTGCCATGCCATGATTAACACACTTGTTTATGTATGGGTAATCTTGATGTGGGTTCGGCTCCGCGAGGTGCATTAATCTTATTAATGTATGAGCAAGATGAGGTTCATTAATTTAATGTGGGATTGCCTCCGCAAGGTGCATTAAATTGAATGGTTCCTATGCGTTTAAAATGGTTGGACTTAATTAGGCGTCAAAATAGTTTTGGGCCTAGGCAAAAGATGAGATTAAACATGCTTTTTGAAATTGGATTTCTCAAAGAATCTCATAAAAGGATCTAAGAATCATATGGGATATGATTGACATGATTGTCTACCTAATTAATTTAGTTTTGAGCGGTCCGCCTCCGTGGACTCAAAAGTTAAATTAAAGTTGGATCTTTGCCCAATTAAATTATATTATACATTGGATGTATATGAAGGTTATATAATTTAGTGGAGTATTTTGTTTGAAAATACATTATTTATCTCTTTAATGAAAACCGGTACTTATTAAATTTTGGAAATTTTTGCATATTTGTAGATAATGACTAATAACACTCAATCAATGTCGTTGCGATCGATCCTTGAGAAGGATAAGCTCGAAGAAAATGGTACTAACTTTATGGATTTGATCCGTAGTATAAGAATCGTTCTTAGGCAAGAAGATAATTTGTACATTCTCGATGGGCCTCTCCCTGCTGAACCACCGCCTACTGCCCCTAGGGTAGAAAGAGACAATTACAAGAAACATAATAATGATTCTAGAGATGTAAGTTGTCTCATGCTTGCTGCTATGTGTTCAAAACTCCAACAAAGTTTGGAACATTTGGAAACCTATGAGATAGGCATGGAGTTAAGAACCATGTTTCAAGAGCAAGCTAGGCAAGAGAGGTACAAGACCATTGTTGCATTCACTACTTGTAAAATGAATGAAGGGCAACAAGTGAGTCATCACTTTCTTAAAATGAAAGGTTATGTAGAGCACCTTGAGAAACTTGGCTATCCAATCCCATTGGATCTAGCCACGGATCTCATTCTTAATTCATTGCCTAAAAGTTATAATCAGTTTGTAATGAATTATAACATGCATGGAATGGATAAGAATCTCTCTGAGTTGTATGGGATGCTCAAAACTGCAGAGATGAAAATTGTGGAGAAAGGTTCTCCCGTGCTCTTGGTTCATGATGGGAAGAAGGCTAATGCCAAAGGAAAGGGTAAGAAAGTTATCAAACCCAAAATAAGCATGGCAAAGTTTGCCAAGGCTTCTGAGGCAAAACCCGATTCACAAAAGGATGCAATCTGTTTCCATTGTCAAGAAATTGGTCATTGAAACGTAATTGCAAGGCTTTCTTGGAAGAGCAAAAGAAGAAGAAGAGCAGCAAGGCTGCGTCGACTTCAGGTATCTATATGATATATATTCTCCTTTCTACCACTGATTATTGGGTATTGGATACCGGATGTGGTTCTCACATTTGTGTAAATGTGCAGGGACTAAAGAATAGGAGACTGCTTAAAGAAGGTGAAGTAGATCTACGTGTGGGGAATGGAGCAAGAGTTGCTGCATTAGCCGTAGGGACTTATGAAGTCACTTTACCTTCCAGATTAATTCTTGTTTTGAACAATTGTTATTATGTTCCGGATTTAAGCAGAAATATTATTTCAATTTCTTGTTTGGATAATGAAGGTTTTAAGTTTCTTATTGAGAATAAGAAATTTTCTATTTATTTAAATGATGTGCTTTATGGTATTGCTAATTCATTTAATGGCCTTTATATCTTGGATGTCAAGAATGAAAATAATGACAATGTCTATCATGTAAATAAGAAATCTAAACCTAATGATGTAAATCATACCTATTTATGGCATTGCCGTCTTGGTCATATTAATGAGAAGCGTATCTCAAAACTCCATGGGGACGGACTATTAGGTTCATGTGACCTCGAGTCATATGATACTTGTGAGTCGTGTCTTCTTGGAAAAATGACTAAGACACCTTTTACCAAGTTGGGTGAAAGGGCAAGCGACTTATTGGGGTTGATACATTCCGATGTATGCGGACCATTAAGTAGCAATGCTAGGGGAGGATTTCAATACTTCATAACCTTCACTGATGATTATAGTTGTCACGACCCGAAATCTAGGCTCTATTTTATTAGTAATAAATAATTATTATTTATTTATTTGCTTATTTATTTATTTAAATTATTATTTATTTAAATATTATGTGTGCATTTTATGTTTCATAATATTTATGCCTAGCATTTTATTTGGGTCATTTGTGCTAGTGTAGAAGTGTTGAGTCTTATTTGTTAGCAGGGAGTGTAAGTATTTGTGTTGGTAAATGGGAAGGGGTCTAATTGTAACATTTTAAAAATAATCCTCCCTACTCCCTCTCTTCTCCCTCACCTCCCTACTCTTTCACCATCACTCCACCTCCATCTCTCTCTGCCAGCATGCTCTCTCTCTCTCTCTACCCAAAATAGGTAAAAATTCCTCTCTCACTTCTCTCTTCATTTTCTTCCTATTCCTCTCATAATCTCTCATTTCTTAAAACTTGAAATGTGTTTAGATCGTCGATAGGATTGCGTAGAATCAAAAATATTCGAATTCCGTCAACTTTCATTATTTTCAAGTAAGTTACTTTTCCTCCATTTTTATGCTAAAATGTTCATATCATGTTTATATAATGCTTAATGTGTTATATTTGAAGTTTGGTTGAGTATAGAATTTATTTGGAATTTAATTGAGTTTTGGGTAAAAATGGTGAAATCTTGAATGTGGGGTTTTGGTGTTGGTTTGGGTGATTAAAGGGTGTTATTTAGGTTCCCTTTAGGTTGGGTGTTGTTTAGGAGCTTTAGAATTGTATTGGGAAGCTTTGATTTTGATACTTATGGAAGGATTGTGGTTTTGGGTCGAAATGTGAGAACCCAGCTCTGTTTCCCGGCTGGAATCCAGACCAGGCGCCCGCCCGCGTGCTGCCAGGCGCCCGCCTGCACCCCCTTTTTCCAGCGGCCTGACCTTCTGGCCAAACAAGCGCGCGCCTGCCCCTGCCCGAGCGCCCGCCCGCCCGCCTGCTTGGGATTTTGACCTTTTTGCTTGTTTTAACTAAATGGCTTAACTAGTTTAGGGTTCCTTCTTCTAATTAACTTAAGATAACACCGTGGAACACTTATTTAAGTGGAATCGATTCTTTTGTGAATAAATATGTTATGGGATTTGATTGAGTATCATTTTGGGAATGTGGTTCATCTTTGTTGTGTTGTTTGGATTGGTTTACCTTTGTGGTAATTTACTTGGATTGGTTCCCTACTTTGGAACCTTAAGTTGTTTATTCTTTCTAAAATATTATTACTTAGCATTTATTTGGAAGCCCAGCTGGCATATTTGTTGCATCGGGCGATGGGAAAGATTATAATGGCAAACCCAAGTCCATTATAATGTTGACCATTGTTTTACCCCCTTCTATACCCTTTTCCAGATTGGCCTTGGAAAAGACAAGTTAGCTTCCTTTGTGAATGTGTCTAGCTACCGAGCATGACTTTGTGGCATGGCTCTTGTCCTTTGTGACACTCTTATGGTTATTGGTTCCGGTACCGGGGGTTTCTCTTCGGCTTTCATGCTATTATGAAGATGATGATTTGTTGATTATTGAAGCTGCGCAGCGATCCTTTATTTGGATGTACCGGTTTGGAATCCTTGGCTAATATCCTTTGTTATGTGTTTATTTCCTCTGCTATCTGTTATGTGATAATTGCTATGTGTTATGTGATTCATTATGGATTATTGCTTCATAGCATGTCATGTAGTTGCATTAGAAACTTATTGAGATTTATCTCACCCCCCTTTCTTTTATCTTTGTTTTTCCTTAACCCCTCCAGGTGCTAAGGATTAGTCTCGCTGATCACGAGAAAGAGGACGTCGAGTGTGGATACATTCTTTTGGGGAAAGTTGTTATAGGTTGGTTTACATTATATCAATGTGTAACCTTTTAGGGATATTTGTACCAAACATTGACGTCACTAGGATTTGTGTATTTTGTAACCTTGGTGTATAAGCTTATGGAGTTTATACTAGTTTTACTTTGTTGTTCAAGTTGATTTACAAAACCTTGTGTTATCATTTTTTGAGTATAAAAGGAAAATTTTATCTTCAGTATTTCACGGTTTTGGTTTTAAGTCTACGTTCAGATCGCGGTCTCGGGCCCGCGGGGTTCGGGGTCGCGACAATAGTAGATTTGGGTATGTTTACCTAATGAAACATAAAAGTGAAGCATTTGAGATATTTAGAATATTTCAAAATGAAGTAGAAAAACAACTTGGCAAAAGTATAAAAGCACTTCGATCAGATCGAGGTGGAGAATACTTAAGTCAAGAATTTGATGATCATCTAAAGAATTGTGGAATAGTTTCACAATTGACTCCACCTGGAACACCACAATGGAATGGTGTATCCGAGAGGAGGAATCAGACTTTGTTAGACATGGTTCGATCAATGATGAGTCAAGTTGATCTTCCAATATCCTTTTGGGGTTACGCCCTAGAAACCGCTGCTTTCACACTAAATCGTGTTCCAACTAAATCGGTTCAAAAGACTCCATATGAGATGTGGAGCGGAAAGAAGCCTTGTCTATCTTTCATGAAGATTTGGGGTTGTGAAGCTTTTGTCAAAAGACTTGTCTCAGACAAACTTGCACACAAATATGATAAATGTATTTTCGTGGGATATCCTAAGGAAACTAGAGGATATTACTTTTACAACCGTGAGGACAACAAAGTGTTTGTTGCCCGAACTGGAGTCTTTCTAGAGAAAGAGTTTCTCTCCAAAGAGACTTGTCCTAGAATCCATTTGAGGGTCTATCACCTTTATGACTGTCCGAGAGTCTATTGTATTTGAAATATATTAATCATTACTTTTGGTTCGGAAAACCTCCAAATATTTCCATAAATTGATCATCTTAGGTCAAGAAAGCCTCCCCAAAATTCTATTTCTTTTCAGCGAAGCATTGGGATTACTTAGACCTTGCCGTCTTCATATCTCGTACATTCCAAATTTTATCGTGATGCACAGAAGCGGCCTCTTGACCATTCTGTATAAATAGGCTATTATCGTGATGCACAGAAGCCCTACCATTTCTCATTACGTAAGTTTTATTATCTTGATGCACAGAAGCCCTACCGTTTCTCATGGCGTAAGTTCCAGCATTTGTAGTTTTATTATCGCGATTTGCAAAAGCCCCGCCGTTTCTAATTGCGTAAGTTCCAGCAATTGCCATTTTTATCTTGGGATTACCTAGACCTTGCCGTCTTTATATCTCGCACCATTTCATGTTCGCATCTCCGAACTAGGACCGTCTTGATTCCTCCGCGGATACGTATGAAGCCTGAAAAGGTTTAGCCACCCGACCGACTTGGTCATTTCTCATTCCCCAACAGATTTTCCTTCATGAAAATTGTCGCGACCCCGACCCCGCGGGCCCGGAGTACGTGAGCTGCACGTCGACTTAAACAATAAACTCCAAAATAATGAAGATAAAAATTTCCTTTTATACCAAAAGATGACAACACAAGGTTTTGAAATCCAACTTGAACAACCAAAAATAAACTAATGTAAGCTCCATAAGCTCACACCCAAAATAATAAAATATACAAATTCTAATGACGTCAAGTTTGGTACAACTATTCCCAAAAAGGTTACACATTTATGTAATGTAAACCCACCAATAACAACTTGCCCCAAAAGCTCAACCCTCGCGACGTCCTCCTCGTGATCAGCGAGTCTAATCCTTTCCTCCTGGGGGGGGGGGTTAAGGAAAAACAAAGATAAAAGAAAGGGGGTGAGATAAATCTCAATAAGTCACTAATGCAACTACATGACATGCTATGATGCAACAAACAATAATAATTCACATAACACATAGCAATTATCATTTAACAGATAGCAGCGGAAATAAACAATTAACAAAGGATATTAGCCAAGGTTTCCCAACTAATATAACCAAATAAAGGTCGCTGGCTTCAATAATCAACAATCAACATCTTCATAGTAGCATGAAAGCTGAAGAGAAAACTCCCGGTACCGGAACCAATAATAATAAGGGGACAGTGACACACAGTCAAAGCCCAAAACCAATAGCTAAAATGCTCACAAAGGGGCTAGCTCATCTCACATCCAAGGCCAATCTGGAGGAGGGAAATAATGGGGCAAAACAATGGTCAACATCATAATGGACTTGGCTTGTGCCATCATAATGTTTCGCATCGCCCGAAACACACACAAATACCAGCTGGACCTTCAAGTAATGGCTAAGTAATAAAATACTAGCACGGTAAACAACTAATGATTCCAAAGTAGGGAACCGTTCCAAATAAATTACCAAAACGGTGCATCAATCCAACAATACATCAAAAGATGTTCCAACAATCACAAACCATTTTTAATCGAATTCCATAACACAATCGATCACAAAGAGATCATTCTCGAACACTAAAGTGTTCCACAACATTAACTTAATTCAACTAGGGTGATACTTCGAGCCTAGATCGGGCTTGGACCTTAAAACAATTCAAAAACAAAGATACTCAGAACAGCTGGTATGGGCGGTCGCCCATAGCCAGTCCGGGCGGTCGCCCAAGACCCCTAACCCACAACCATCAGACTGACTTCATGGGCGGTCGCCCAACCCATTAATGGGCGGTCGCCCAAAACCATTATCTCCAACGCTCTGGACCAACTGATCTCATGGGCGGTCGCCCGACCCACCCATGGGCGGTCGTCCACGAGCCCCGACTGCCGGAATTCAGCAAGATTTCCTGGGTTCTTCAAAAATTCCAACCAAAATCAAACCAAACCAAAATCCAACCCTCTTAACTAGCATATTCAGGTACTAGAACAACTTATAGGTCCAAAAGGAACCCATATAACAACATCTAGCAATCCAAGTAAAGAATTGATTCAAACATCCAAAATTTCACAAAAATGGATAAAAATGCAAATAAATTCCAAATCAAACAAAGAAGCCATATATATATCAACTAGAGCATTAATGGAGTTAAAGATGAACATTTTAGCATAAAAATGGGGGAAAAGCAACTTACTTGGAATTTCTCAAAGATGACGGAATTCAAATATTTTTGGTTCTACGCGATCCTATCGACGATCTAAACACATTTCATAAAATGAGTAATAAGAAAAGATGAGAAGAAGAGGATGAAAATGAAGAGAGAAGGAAGAGAAGAAAAACTTACCCAAATAGCCAAGGAGAGAGAGAGAGAGCTGGGAATGGGAGTAGGGTGAGGAAGAGAGTGAGGGAGAAGGAAGAGTAGGGAGGGAGTAGATGAATTATTTCAAAATATTACACTTAGACCCCTTCCTCCACTTACTAACTCAACTATTATACTCCCACTAATAATTAAGACCCAACAATATTACACTAACACAAATGACCCAAATAAAATGCTATACATAATTTATTATGAAACATAAAATTCACACATAATTATTCAAATAAATAAATAATTCAAATAAGTAATTAAGTCATAACTAAATAATTAAATATTTATTATTAGAAAATAGAGGCGGGTTTTCAGGTCGTGACATTAATTATCCCCAGCGGAAGGCGTTGCTCGTTGCTCTCCTTCAGAAGACAATCATTAGCCATTTCCCTAGTAGATTTGAACTACGTTCGGATTGATTCCCCCGTGGATACGTAGGTCGCCTGCAAAGGTTCAGCCATCTCATCATCTTTCAGTTGTTTTGAAACTCATGTTTCAGAATGGATCCTTCTTTTTATCGTCGACCCCCCCATTGCCTTGCAAGAAGCGTCGCCGAGGAGCTACTGTTAGTACCCGATCTAAAAATGAGTTTATTAGGGTTTTACCAAATATACAAGGACTTTATAGGAATTAAAACCTTGCAAAGACTTGTCCCGGATTCCCAAAGTATGGATCATTATTCTAGGAAAATCTAGAATGACTTAATTACAGTCGGCACGAAAATAGTCATAACTTTTGACTTCGGATGAATTACGGGACGCACCGCATATCAAATCGAACGCGAGAAAAAGAAGAACAAGGATAAACAAACATTGGCCATGTAGCCAGATTCCATCATGGCCAGGCGGCCATGTTTGTCCTTGGCCACGCGGCCTTTCCAGTTCCAAAACTTGCCAAACTTGTTTTCCACGCCAAGAAACAACCTTGGCCACGCAGCCATGTTTTCCCTACTCACAAAAACTATATATAGGGGTCCTCCCCTTCTCAAAAAAGGAATCAATAATCATCCTACGAGTTCCTAACTCAAAACCTCTCTAAAACTCTCCAAAACCTCTCCTAAACAACACAATTTCGGCCCTAAAATCCCTAATTAGTTTCTTAGCTCCCTAAGTGACAAAATTACTCTCTAATCAAGGCATTCAAAGCATCCAAGAACATCCTTAAACTTCCCAAGAAAATCCATTTTTATTTCTTGCCAAGATAGGTAAGTTTTCTAACTTTTTCTTCATATTCTTGCCATGTTCTTAATTTAGATCCATAATATTCATGTTCTTAACATGTTTATTCGTATGTTCTTCGTATTATTCATATGTTCATAATATGTTCCTCGCATGTTTTTTATGTTCTAAGATTAAAACCTTATTTATGCTAGATTTAGGGTTGTGATTTTCATGTTAACATGTTATTTCATAGCCGATGATGATCTAGGGTTCATCAACCCGAACATGATCTAGGAACTACTTCTAAACCCTAATATTTAGGTAAATCTCCCCATCATTATGCATGATCCCGATTCTCCTGCCTATTCTAAATTCTTCTCGAACTACGCTGACCTGAGCTTCTCACCTTGAGGAGAAGGTAGGCAATCTTCGAATCCGGTCTCTAAACACCGAACACAACCTACAACGCATCATGATAGAAAGACCGATCATTCGGGTGATAGGAGTGATAACGCTTAATATTCTTCTCTTATTGTAATTTGACCCCCGAACCCATTTACATGTTTTTTGTCAATGTTTTGGCTATAATTAAAACCGCGTGGCGACTCTCATATTTTAATGTTGCTATGAATATCTCAATTTTAAACACACGTATTCACAAGGTTATATTTTTAAATTAGACACATATTCTGAGATTAAAAAAAGAGAAAAAAAATAGAGTTTTTGTTCAAAATGCAGAGAATACTTATCAGAGCTCGGTAAGGCTAGAACTCGATAAGGCTCGAACTCGAGCTTGTTTGATTTCATAATTTTCACAAAAATGTTTAAGCTCGAGCTCGGCTCGTAAAGACTTGAGTTCGAACAGCTCGTGAAAAGCTCGCGAGCATAAGGCTCGAACTCGATAAGGCTCGAACTCGAGCTCGTTTGATTTCATAATTTTCAGAAAAATGTTTAATCTTGAGCTCGGCTCGTAAAGTCTCGAGTTCGAAAGGCTCGTGAAAAGCTCGCGCGTAGCTTGAAACTCGATTTGATTCGAGCTCGAACAAGGAAAATGGGCTCAAGCTCGAGCTTGATAAAAGCTCGATGCTCGATAATTCGTAAACGAGCTCGAGCCCAAAACTCCAAAGCTCGGCTCGGCTCGTTTACAGCCCTACCCACAAGTTTAATCCGCATCCTATTCACCATAATCATCATATGATTATCCGTTAAACTTATGCTAGCTCTTCATAAGTGCTAGAGTCCATGATTATTATAATAAACATGCAAAACATAAAATAATCGGGTTAGTTATCTCTATAACAATAAAGCTATGATGTAACGTATATGCCTTTCTCAAGGGCCTAAGGCATAGTATCCAACAATCTCCCATTTCCACTAGGCTCAATCAACATGTATCCAATACCCATTGAGATAGTTATGATAAGATATTAGTCCCTTGACTTGTGCAATAACGATTATTGTCACAATGAAGGTCCATTAAATTAGTGTTACTAGAAACGATTTCTAGCTTACTAATTAGTCTCTTGATCCAAACATTTTTTCTAGTTGTATCCCATGCCACTAGATACTCAACCTTTTGTAGAATAGTAATGGTGTGTTAAGAATTCTTCTAACACCATTATTAAACATAAACATGTATTTATACTGCAATGATTATCTTTATTGGTTTATAAGAATGTATCTTTGTAACCATTACAAAATCATCTTATATTCCATCAAAGATTAAGAATGCATCCTTTATTCTTTTTCAAGTACATGAGGATGTTTCTTATCTAGTGACTCTCACTAGGATCTGATTGGTATCATCTCATCATACTCTAAGTATATGAGATATCCGGTCTTAGTACATTAATGTAGTTTACATGATAGATCCATTTGTCGAAGCATATGGAATCCTAATCATGTACTCTTTGCTCATTAGTCTTCCAATAAGACTAAATTTTGTCAAGAGTAATGCCACTAGACATTTGAAAGTAACCTCTCTAAGAGTCTTGCATAGTGAGCTTTTCACTACATTGTCTATGTTTAGTACTTTGACTTCAATTAATCATCCTTTTAGATTTATCTCCATAAATCAGTCCAAGGATAAAGGCGGCTTTAGACCAAGTCTTTCATTGTGAAACTCTTTCAAAATGAATTATATGTCAATCACATATATAAGACTAGGTATTATGTTATTCTCCCACTAAATTTATTGTAATCACAAGTCTCATCTTTGATGAATTCAAACTCTTTGAATACTACATCAAAATGAAACTTTCACTCCAATTAGTTTGCTTTGATCCATCTCATAGATTTTGCAACTTGCATATTCTATTAAAATTTTATGGATTAACAAAACTTTTAGGTTGTATCAAACACATCCTAAAGTATGTTCCTATTAAGGAATGTTGTTTTGACATCTATTTGTCATATTTCATATTCAAAATATGAGGTCATGACAATTAGAATTCTAATATCCTTAAGCATGACTATAGGTGACAAAGTTTCATCGTAATCAATATTATGAATTAACTTTACTCAATTAGTCGTGCTTTATCAATATGAACCTTGCGATCCATGCCCGCCTTCTCCAAGAAAACTCATTTTCTAACCTATGGTTTTTAAGCCTTGGGGTAGAAGAATCATGTTCAAAACTTGATTATCATATATGGATTGCACTTTCAGATTTCATGACTCCAAGTCATTGATCTAAATCTGGAATGGTCATTGCATCTTGATAGGTAATAGGTCAATCATTCTCAATGATATCTTCCTTATTACTTTCTATTATGAGAAATCAATATTTCTTGTTATAGATAGTATCCTATCATATATGCAAATAACTTGTGTATACTTGAACGAATTTCAACAACTCCTTGTGAAACATTGTTCAACTTCCATCTTAGGTTCTATGTCTTTTCTGGGTCTCGAACTCTTCGAGATTCATTTTACTCCCACTAGTTCTTTAGAGATAAACGATTTATCTAGAAAGTGCTATTTAGAGAAACAAACGATTTGTACTTTAAAGAGATGTAAAATCAATATCCTTGAGATATCCCATGAAAATACATTAGATTTAGGTTTGATTTTGTTCAAGACAATATTTTTCGCAAAAGTGTCACATCATAAATCTTTATGAAAGACAAACTATGTTTTCTTTCATTCCATATCTAATATGGTATATGTCGAACCTCCTTATATGAAACTCAAATTAGTGTAAGCGCAGCTGTTTTTAACATATAATCCAGAAGGTTCATTAAAGATCAATTTTGACTTATCATGAGGTGAAAAACTGTAGTTCGCAGACAATCTGTAAACTTCCAAAACAACGTCCGTACGGTTGCTGTTTTTAGATTACGTTTTTCTAATTCTGTAGAATTTCTGCAAAATTCACATCAAGTCTGAAAGAGTATGAAATACTCTTATGATTTATTTTGGATCTTTGTGATTCTAATTTATTTAATGTATATATTTAGAGTTTGTTTAATTTAGGAATTATGTGTATCTTTAGTTTAATTTAATTATAGTTTAATAATTGTTTATTTTAGGATATTGATTTTGATTTAGTTGACTAACATACTAATGTTTATCTTTGGTAAGTTAGGGTTTTGTGTTATAGGTAAGGAAGGACTCTCAACAAGGAATGATTGGATGATTGCCAACCAAGAGTATCTCCACGCCAAGGACTCTAAAATGCGTGGTCTATAAGATGGCGATCTCAATCAGTCCATAACACGCTTTCACAGAATTATTCAGAGAGAGTTCTCATTGTTCTTGAAGTTCTTATTCATTATGAGTTCAAGTATTTTTTATGTTTAGTCTATTCAAGATAGAATAGGTTTTGATCATTTAATTGTTTTTGTTTCTTTTATTGTCTTGTATTCTGCAAGACCTTTTGATTAATGAAAGTTTTCCAGCAAGGAATTTCTTGCTGAAGTGTTTATTCTTCCGCTGCAATTTTTTATTTACTCTGTTCGTTGCCAGTTGACACGACAGTTGACATGACACTTGTGAGATCAACTGTACTGTCAAGTGGTTGTTTTCCAGAACAATCCTAGCTGCATATTTCTTTCAATTGGCACCAGATCCTGATCTCGATACACTGAGAAGTGATCCTTGAAAGTAGCCATAATGGATTGTCAACAGACCAAGTTTAAAGTTTTAATAATTGTGTTTGAAAATATGAGAATGGAAGAGAATGAAACCATCAATGATTTTTCTTCTAAATTGATAAATATTGCAAATGAGTTATATGTGTTAGGGGAATCAATCTCTAATGCTAGACTCGTAAGAAAAATATTAAGATCCCTGCCAGAAAGATTCAACATGATAATCTCTTTGGTAGAGAAATTTTATGATGTCGAGACTCTAAGTTTTGACCAACTTATTGGGGTCTTAACCATTTATGAAGTAACACCTGGTGTGAAAAATCATTTTTCTGAAAGCAAAACGCCGATTGAATCTATTCAGTGTAGGGCGTGTCTAGGATTTGGACACTATGGAAATGAGTGTGCAAACACACTGAAAATTAGAGGGATGAGTTTTTCTGCTACTCTAAGTGACTCTGATGATGACGATCAGACAACAAATTTGTCACTTTTACGTTCATCACAGTTTTCACTTTCTGATAGTGAATCTGACAGTGAAGATGTGTAGTCAACTGACTGCACAACTGGCAACTCAACTGGTGCTGATATGTATACTTGCTTAAACTCTACAATTGAAGGTAAGTCTGAAGTTGTTATTGAGGAGGAGGATGAGGATAGTGCAACTTATGAGGAGTTGCACAATACCTACGTTGATCTGTATGCTGAGTGGACCAAACAGATTGAAAAGGTTAAAGTGTTCAAACAGGTAAATAATAAACTTACTGCTGAAAATGTGAGTTTAAAATCAGAGGTTGAGAGATTGTCCAAAGAGAGTGATTCTTAAAAAGACTCCATAGCCAAATTAGAAGAATTTTTGAGTTTTGATAATAAAGAAAAATCTGGAATCGGCTATGGAGGTCTTCCTTTTGAGGGTGAGGATACAACTAAGTTTGAAAAACTATCTTTTGATAACATGAATCTGAAAGCTGAGAATGAGCGGTTATCTAAGGAAAGTGACTCTCATGTTTTAAACTTAACAATGGAAAAGCTAAGTTAGGAGAAGTTTTAAAGATAGGTAATGAGGGAAAACCAAGAGTTGGCTATGGAGGTCCTGTTTTTGTCAAAGAGGGGGAGTGTCCTTCTAAAGTTGAACATAAATCTCATGTTAAATCCAGAAAACATAGGAAGAGGAGATAGGCGTGTCACCATTGTTTTGCCCCTGGACATATACGTCCATTTTGTTACAAGTTGAAACAGGAACTTAGCTTGGAGAAGAACAGCGGCCACCTGATAGGACAGTTGTGGGCACAGTTGGAGTCACAACTGCCCAGTCAACTGCAGTCTGCTCCAAAAGATACATGGGTAAGAAAGGACACTCTAAAGTGTCAAGTGGTGTTTACCTCCTTCAAGAGCAGTGTGGAAGGAGCCTGGTACTTTGACAGTGGCTGCTCCCGCCACATGACTGGATCTCTTGAGCATTTTAAAGACTATAAAGCCTTTAAAGGTGGAAAAGTCAATTTTGGTGGAGGTGCTCAAGGTGAGGTAATTGGCAAAGGTACGCTGAATGTTAATGGTTTGCCTAACTTGCATAATGTCTTGCATGTTGATGGGTTAAAAGAAAACCTAATTAGCATAAGCCAATTATGTGATGATGATCTACATTTCAAGTTTGATAAGAAGATCTGTGAGGTCTTCGATGATTCAAACAGATGTGTTCTGAAAGGTGTAAGATCCTCTGATCATTGTTACAAGTTGATTAAAAATCATTCATGTTTTAACACAATTTTTGATAATGCTCCTGATCCTATTGTCAATTGTGTTGGGAATTGTATTACAGGTTGCACTTGGGAGCCTGAATAGATTAATGATGAATCTGAAAAGAAAAGTACAAAAGAATCTACAGATTTAACACTTGACAGGTCAGTTGACATACCAGATGAACAGTCAACTGCCACGACAGATGGTCAGACAGCAGCAGATTCCAGTTCAGATTCTGAAATCAATGAAGATCATGAAAGCAGAGGCACTGATGCTACTGTAAGGATACAGGGAGATCATCCAACTTCCCAGGTCATTGGGGGAGTGGATGAAGGAATGAAAACAAGAGGAAAACGAATAAATTATCGGGAATTAGCCAGTTTGGTATGCATGCAATACGCGTACCATCAGGTAAGCTCTTGTTGTTTCGTTTCTAATTCTAAGCATGATGATGAGGCAGAAACCTTAAAAGTTAATAATTGGATCAATATCATGCAAGAGGAAGTGGTAAAATTTGAAAGAAAAGATGTTAGCTTCTTGGTTCGTAGGTCATCTAATACTGAATATATGGTTGTTGTTACTTGTTGTACTCAATTGTTGAGGATGAACCAAATAATCAAGGATTATGGTCTTAGAAGTGAAACCTTGACTGTATTTTGTGATAGCTTAAGGTCCTTGAATATTGCCAAGAATCCGGTACAATATTTCCTAACAAAGCACATAGATATTATGCACCATTTTATTAGATATATCGTTGATCAGAAAATCATTACTCTAGAACATATAAGCACAACGGGTCAACTTGCTGATATCTTTACCAAGACTTTGGATTTCGAGAGATTTTCTTCACTTAAGAAGTCTCTCGGACTATGTGATACCAGTTGACTGCACAAGTGTGCAGACAACTGACTGCATAATTGTATAATTGTATATTACAGTCACAAAAAAAATAGTATAGATTGCATCCATCTTTGCACGATTGTCTCTTGTGACCATTTGGTCTCCATCAGTTCATTGACTCCGAGCTTTGACCCTTGAATGTGAGACTCTTCTTAACATGATAATGAAAATTGTCTTGTTAATTCCTTCATGTTGTTTATTATGGAGTGGGCACTCAATCTAAGGTTGCGGGGAAAACAAGCTGCCTCCAATCTTTGAAGTTACTACTCATTTAGGCAATGTGGTGACATGTATTCATAGATAACTTGAGAATCAGTGTAACACTGTATTGTGAGAGTGAAAAGCTCCTCCCCGTAACTGATTCATAGGTCATAAGCCTTTAAAGGGAGTGTTCTAGAGGCTGCATGATTGAAGGTAAATCTCATTGAATTCTTGTGAGTTGAAACCGAGTCATGTGCTGAGTTGACCATACTATGTCACACCAAAATTGAGACAATCTTCACTTGTGTGTTTAGGCATAATTCTTCTAAGTTTTTTTTCTCTCCTTGGTATTTCCATCGGAAAATTGAATTGTTGTTCTTATGTGTTAAAGATTGATGTTTTTCATGTGATTAACGATAATTTAATGGCGTGATGTTCAAGTTTCATTGTGCAGTTGGTGGAAATTATGGTACATTGTGGATAAATGGATTCTGTTGAATTTGGCAAGTTCTAATTCTAGGATGGACAATTTATCATAAAACATGGAAAAAGTTTGATTTTAAAATCAAAATCCTTGTTTGTTTTGGAATTTAAATGGGTACTTGAGTTCTTAGGAAGAATCACTGTCCTCCCTTGATATTTCCTCCATGTCAAATCTGGTTGTGAATTATGGTTTCGTATATCTTCTTCTTCATGTTTTCTAGCTACATTTCTCTCATCTCATCTTGTTCCTATTCTGCAAATGCTCTCTCTATAACATTTTTGCAGAAATATCCGAGAATTCAAAAGAATTACTGAGTGATTGTGACACAAAATGATTGTTTGCCGCTGCTCTGATCAAGCTCATGCATTTGTGTTGTTAAGCATCCAGCTGGTGCTAAGCAACTTGTTCGTGAAACTGTGCGGACAACTGGTCACTCAACTGGACAGTCAACTGGTAAGTCAACTGGACAGTCAACTGGTAAGTACATCTTCTGCAGAACTCTCTGGTCTATAAAGGTTTGCTGCGATATGAGTTGAGAATTATGATGCTCTTAGAGGTATTTTTGTTGAGGAGATTCAAATTTAGGGGGAGTGGAAGAATTCATAATTTTCTTTCTTTGAGTTTGATGGTTCTTCTCAAAAAGGGGGAGAAAGATGAGGTCTTCATATTCAGGGGGAGTAGAATCCAGTGTACAAATTCAGGGGGAAAGATTATTGTTTTGGATGTTTTGATCAGAACCACAAAGATAGGGGGAGATTGAAAGAGTATGAAATACTCTTATGATTTATTTTGGATCTTTGTGATTCTGATTTATTTAATGTATATATTTAGAGTTTGATTAATTTAGGAATTATGTGTATCTTTAGTTTAATTTAATTATAGTTTAATAATTTTTTATTTTAGGATATTGATTTTGATTTAGTTGACTAACTTACTAATGTTTATCTTTGGTAAGTTAGAGTTTTGTGTTATAGGTAAGGAAGGACTCTCAACAAGGAATGATTGGATGATTGCCAACCAAGAGTATCTCCACGCCAAGGACTCTAAAATGCGTGGTCTATAAGATGGCGATCTCAATCAGTCCATAACACGCTTTCACATAATTATTCAGAGAGAGTTCTCATTGTTCTTGAAGTTCTTATTCGTTAAGAGTTCAGGTATTTTTATGTTTAGTCTATTCAAGATAGAATAGGTTTTGATCTTTTAATTGTTTTTGTTTCTTTCATTGTCTTGTATTCTGCAAGACCTTTTGATTAATGAAAGTTTTCCAGCAAGGAATTTCTTGCTGAAGTGTTTATTCTGAGTTTGATTTTATTCCGTTGCAATTTTTTATTTACTCTGTTCGTCGCCAGTTGACTTGACACTTGTTAGATCAACTGTACTGTCAAGTGGTTGTTTTCCAGACCAGTCCTAGCTGCATATTTCTTTCAAAGTCTATGGCTCAAATATTCATTACTTTAATCAGATCAGAGTATTTTAATACTTTTGCTATTAGTTATCGAAATGCTTCATAGCATTGTTACTTTAATGAACTACATATATCAATATGTATTAATCCAAAAGAGTACTTCCTTTCTTTATTATTAGTAAGAGGTATCTTAATCAATTTACAAGATTCACATATCAAATGATTCGAAATCATGTGAATTTAAAAGTCCGTCCTATGGAATTTTAGATATGAGTTTCTTATCATTTGATATAGACATCAATGCTTTTAAGAATGTAACGATTACATCCTCATATTTGGATTTCTCATTATTTATGTTATAGTTATTATTTTGTTCTTCCAAGATAAGGATATAAAGTCCCATTACATGATTAGCAATACAATAAAGCAAATCATATTTAATGGAGCACTTCCTTATTCAAAATAAGGAATATCCATTATCTTTTAATGAAGAAACCAAAATAATATTTCTACTTAAAGTAGAAACATAATACTATTTGTTAAAAACAAACATGAACCAACTAGGTAAAGACACTTCGTAAGTTCCTATGATTAATGTTGCAACATTTGCATCATTATTACCACCTAGGTTCATCTTTACCTTCCTTAAGTAGTCTTCCTATTTCTCAAGTCTTACACATTATAAAAAATATGGGATCCATATCCGGTATCTAATACCCAAGAACTTAGATGTAGAAGATTAACATAAATGCTTGAAACGGTAGTCCTACTACCCTTTCTTTTGATCTTTTAATTAAAATTGTAATTTATCCAGTGGTCAATCTCATTGCCATGGTAGCAATTACATCCATTGGATTTTAGGTTTTAGCCACAAATATTTGCTTTAGGGTTCACAACTCTTGTCTTGCCTTTATCTTAAATCCTTGTCCTTATTAACCTTTAGAGTTTGAGAAGGTTTCCATTTGATACTACGACTAGCATTTTAAACATCAAATGTTGGTTATGAATTAATATCAAGTTCGATTGTTAGTTCCAAACTAACTTGATAACCAAGCCTTTTAAGATAATTAATATGTCTCTTCATGTTCAAAACATAAGAACTTATTAACATACCTTTCAGTCATCACATGAATGTTAGGCTCTAATCAATCTCAAACTTTTCTTGCCTTTCTTTCTTGTAGGAACGCTTCCTACGTGATTGCTTATCGCATAAGCATCCATGTTTTTTAGATACTTCTCAAGTTCCAAACATATGGTAGCAATAAATTAGACAATTAACATCTAAAGAATCATCCACATGTTTCTAATTAATGTCTTTGTTTGTCCTTAAGGCATTAGGTTTCTTCAAGTGGGGTCTATCGCAGTGATTATACATGATTAAAGTTTAAAATATTCTACAAATATGCAAAGAAATATACACCTATATTTCATACTATTATCATTTAAGAGATATTTAATGTATTTCACAAATGCTCCCACTAAATTATATACCTTCAATTACAACAATTGTATAATATAATTTAAGTGGGCTAAGATTTATATTTCACCTAACTTTGAGTCGGCTAGGGCACGACTGCTCAAAATCAAGTTATTTAGATAGATAACTCCTTATCAATCACATCATAGTGTGAGGTCAAGCCAAGTGACAAAAATATTTTTTTTTTCAAAAGAAAAGGAAAAAAAACAAATAAGCACATATTTACAACTTTCGAATCACCCGTGTGACAGATAAAATAAACAAAAAGTAAAAGAAGTTATGTGCAGGCCCGGTGCCCACACACTGTCAAAACTGTTCTGTTTCTGTGCACTGTTCTGTTTCTGGAAAATGCCCAGAAACGCGTGCATTGGAATGCCTGTGCGGAAGGCGCACGTATTAGGAGGAGGCGGGCAGAGGAGCCCGCTTCTGGGTGAAAACCTGCAAATCAGTGGGTTTAAGGGATTGCCTTGACCCTAAATGAAAACTTTTCCCCTTACAGTAATTGTTAGCACATAAACATGAAATGGAAGGAAAAGAAGGAAGGCGGGCAATTCTGGTAATTGGGGTCAGACGCGCGCGCTTTAGGCCAAGAAGGCTAGAGGTGCGCGCTTCCAACCCTTTTTACCAGAATGCCTAGAAAACAGAATAAAAGAACACCAAAAGATGAAAACGCAAGTTTAACCCTCTAAATTTCCCCAGCAGAGTCGCCACTGTAGATACCCTGGGAGATCCCACTACTTGGCTAGAGCGGTGGACGGATCCTAGGATGTCTAACTTGTTTTAATTGTAGAGTCGCCACCTATGTTATTAAGGGAACATAAGAAAAACTTAAAGAAATAGCCTAATTTTATATACAAAACCAGAGATTTGGGAAGAGAATGGTTCGGGGGTTAGGTGACGGAGTGGGAAGTACTTAAACACCCACTCTGCCCCACTTACGCGGGTCTTGTTACTAAAGGTGTTCTAATGCTTAATGTCCTTATTTTAATGAATGGTGCTAACAATTATAATGTAGAGAAAAAAGGGAAATAAAAGAGAATTGTTTTATTTATAAATTTATGCTAAAGATTACATATCAAACAATTACATTAAGAAATGAATGGTAAATTAAAATGGAGTTTAGAATGTTGGAATGTAACCTTGACCAAACTTCAATAGTGAAGTGGCCTTTTGGTTGTATTCCTTTTTATGGGGATTGCATACACATTAGAAGAGATGAAAGATGAAGAAAGAAAATAAAGAGTTTTGATAAAGAGAAGTAATAAATAAGATTAAGAGTTTAGTAGAAGAGAATGAACATTGTACCTTGTGCTTGAATGGGGAAGAACCAATTTGTCTATAGTAACCACTCTTTGAAAATGGACTTTTAAGTTTTAGAGAGTTTTTGAGTCAAGAATTCTTCCTCCTTTTCCATGGTGGAATGAAGAGGTATTTATAGGTGTAGGGAGAGTGTTTGTGGTCACAAAGATGGTCTTCCCCGGATCAAGCCAAGGCATAATGGCCTTGGGGGTTACAAATCAGAAAAGGAGAGAAATTTGGCAAAATCTGGGATTTTGGAGGTGGGAAGCGTGCACGTCCCACCCCCCTATAGGAAGCACACGCCTCCCACAAATGAAGGCAAAGGCGCGCACGTCCCACCTTCAGAAAATCCATATTTTAGCCCAAAAGTTGGTCCCGTTATGCAGTTAAGCCCCAAAACTAACGAAATCAGTCAGAAACTTAACGAACACCACAAAAGTCAACAAAAACAAAGTAAAAAAAGACTCAAGGTTGAATTTGTCACTTAGTCAAGTCCAAGACTAACGAAGTAAGTCAAGAACTTAACGGAAAGTAACGAAATTTAGTGAAAAGTAACAAAACTTAATAGAAAAGAGGAAGACAGAGAATGTGTACGCAATCGGGACATGAGAGGTCCAAGGAGGGGTGTCTACAGAGCTCCTCGGTGACGTGGATTGCAAAGAAAAGTGCATCAACAAAAGAAAGACAACCGCCGAGGATATCGAAAAAGAAAAAGAAAGAAAAGAAAAAGCAAAGACTCGATGAAAGCAAGAATTTGAAATTGCGAAAGATAGGGGTGCGCTCCCTGAGTGAGCGGCTTTTGTTGATAGAGGAGGTGGCATGACCAGTTTGTAAATTTGCCGGCTAAATCCGTTAGTGAATCCGCTTGATGAATCCGTTAGTGAATCTATTGAATGAGTCCGTTTGTGAACCTTATTGACAAATCCGTTAGTGAATCCGTTTGATGAACCCGTTAGTGAATCCATTGAATGAGTCCGTTGGTGAACCCTGTTGATGAACCCGTTTGTGAGTCCGTTGGTTAAATCCGTTTGTGAACCCATTGATGAACCCGTTTGTGAGTCCGTTGGTCGAATCCGTTTGTGAATCTGATGGCTGAGTCCGTTTGTGAACCCATTGCTGAACCCGTTTGTGAATCCATTGGTCGAATCCGTTTGTGAATCCGATGGTTGAGTCCGTTTGTGAACCAGGTGGCTGAATCCGTTTGTGAATCCATTGGCTGAACCCGTTTGTGAGTCCAAATGCTTGTACCTGTTATGTGTATACTTTGCAGACATATGTGCTTGTGCAAGAAAATGTGTGAAGTGTGAAATTGTGCTTGTGGTGTGATGTGATTTGAAAAACAGAGATTTGTATGAGAGAGAGATTTTGCAAAGATGGAGAAATTGCTTTTGTGTGCGATGTGATTTGAAAGGAGCTTTGATGGATGATGTTCATACCTTCACTTACCATGGTCGCTTGATTTGGGATGGATTTCTGATGTTGTGGCTTTGATGAAGAATGTCCATGCTTTGGATGTTGATGAGTTGCTTTCACTTTCGATGGATGCATGATCACTTTTGATGATGGGTTGGTCGTGCCAAAGGCTGCCTACGTATCCCTTGAAGGGAATCAGACCAGCGTAGTTCAAGGATGGTGGAGAACACTGGGGAGGAAGCTAGGAGCAAAGCAAAATGAAGCACATAATTTTTACACAAGTAAGAAAAAGAAAGAAGAATTTTTTTGTCATTTTTTTTTAGTTCGTGTGTGAACCATTTTAACCATTGTGTGTTTGTAAAGCCAACCCAAGATCAAGTCATGTTCGATCGAAGTTCGGATTGCCTCGCTTTGAATTCTGTTGTCGCTGTTGTGCCCAACAAAGATGGATGTCTAGCCCCAAGAGATTTGTCAATTGTGGGGTTTCAAAAGACTTTCGATGCCGAGATACCAAGGGGTTGTTGATTGTAAAGCCCCTAGAACGCCTTTGATGCCAAACTTTGACTGACTTGTGAAGCCCCAAGATAAATCAGCTCTTGGCCCATTCAAATAAATCGCCTTTTGTTATTGACGTGAGTAAGCCCCAAGAGGAGATTATTAATAACAAGCTTAGAGATATTGCAAAGCCCCAAATGTCATGTACATGTTGTTTGCGAGCTTGGAGATGGTGGGTTGTGAAGACCTGTCGATGTAAAGCCCCAAATTATCTTGGAATCGGCTCGGATTTGAGAGCGGATGCACCGTCGGGTAGAGATCTCCTTCTTACTCTTACTGGGGAGATGAATAGCCTCATTGTGGTCGGTACCCAAATGGCGGAAAGCTTAAAAGATGCAGTAGTGTCGTGTGGTGCCGTCGAGGTCACAGATGATAAGGTCTTGGTGTGATAAGGTCCCAAATGGGTATGCTTGCTTGAGTTTTCTTGAGTTGAACTAAAGACGGATGTTCAGATGCAACTAGTACTTGAAGCTCAAAAGCCGTACTTTTTGCTTTTGATCTTGGAGAAGGGGTGCTGAATTGCAAAAACATTGGGATTGGCCGTGGCATTTCCCGCTAAAACCCTATTTTGATAGAGTTTAGCATATTGAATCTTTTTCCTTTTCTCTAAGACTTCCTTCATAATCTCATTGTAAGTTCTAACAAGAATCATCAAATTCATTCATAACTTCGGAGTCCTCCTTTCAAACCAAACGACATTTGACGTGAAGTACCAAGAGACCCTTGAAGCTTGGACCACTCCCCACATTGAATTGTATCGAGTATCGTTGCCCAATAGATTGTCAATTGTGAAGCCCCAATATTGCCCTTTGCTCGGATTACTGTAATGTCGTAACCCAAAAGATTGTAGATTGCGAAGCCCCTTGATACCTTTGGTGCCAAAATAATTGAGGAAGCTTCCAATGTTGCATATGACTTTACTAGGGCCATTGTTTGGAGGTGAAGTGAATTGCTTCTTGCCAAGGGAGACTTTCAAACTCGAATTCAGCCCCAAGAGTACCATCATCGATTCTAAGTAGAACGAGAAAAGCATATCCTTGATTGGAGGAACAGGCACGAGAACACATGACATGAAGGATTTTTGACATTCCTCTTGAGAGACTTTGAGGATAGTTTCACACATCTTTCTTGAGCGTAACCCCTAGGGCTCATTAACTGTCAAATGAAGCAGAAGAAGCTCTCGTTCTTGTTTCCCATAGCTCCTAGGGCGTCATCATTTGTCGAGCAAAGCAAGAGACTCGTCCTCGTGCGAGGGAATAAACATAAGAGGACATGGAAAGAGTTACTCCATTTCTTGTGAAACCTTTTGACATACTGTAGGGGCAGATGCTTGGAGAAGCTTGAAAACTGAATTACATGTTGTTGCTACTCGTTGCCCAAACCAATTGACTTAGTGGGCACTATTTGTGCAACCTCGTACCCTTCAATGATGGGTTCGTTCTCGGATGGATCTTGATTACCACGGGCCTTCTTTCTCATGAACCCAATAATGAACATTTCAAGAACAATCTCTCTTATGCCAACAACCCAAAACGACCTTTGATTGTGCCGTATCTTGTCGAGATTTTTGCAATTCCGAAGTTGACTCGGTGGTGAATTGACTTGCTGAGGAGATTCAATGTATAACTTGTCTTCTTTAGAGGCCAGGGATCTCCATTTCTCTTTTCCTTCTCCCTCTCACTCTCTCATTTTTTTTATGATACACCCTATTTTTTTCCTAGACCGCCTTTTCGGGTTTTCAATCTAGCGGGCATCTCTTTTGCGTCTTCATTTTGACTCGATTAATGAGTAAGTGTGCATTGACTCTAGCTGAGGATGAGAGACATGTGATTTTGCAGTGGAGACCTTTTGTCACTAATGATGAGTGACATTGACTTGACTAGGGAAGTGGTCCCTAGTATTGACTTCATGTATTTATATATTTTTTAACAACTCACGAAGGCAAGTAAGTCATTGAGAGAGAAGAGAAGGAAAGCCCCAATTTGATTGCAAGAAACTGGGAGTATCGCTAAAAGATAAGAAGCCCCTAGACTCGACAAGGAACGTGAAATGATTTCAAATCTAAGAAAGTTGTTCAATCTTGAAGTGATTAATTCAATGGAAAATTACTCGTACAAAGATGTTTTGACAAGTTCGAGATGAAGTCCAATCACCATGACGCACTAGGGCTAAACATATCTTCTTTCTTGCATGAGACCGGACCCGCATGTTTCCTATGTTCCTCCAGTGTAGAGGCTCAGGTCACCGTAGTTCTTGTGGATGCTCATTTCATCGTGATGAATTGTTGCTTCGTCGTGATGGTTGTTGATTTTGTTTCGTCCTTCGTTGGTGGATGTAATGATGATGTTGTTGTGGACTTATTTGAATGAGGGGGGTTTTGGTTTTCTTTTTTTGTGCTCTAACTTTTGCCTAGGTTGATTTGAAGAGTTCAACCTACCGAGCTCTTTTTTTTTTTTAATCCCCCTATGAAAACTTTGCTTGATTTTTCTCCAAGCCTGATGTCTTGTATTCGTCGTTGATTTTGTTGTTGATGTCGTTGCCTTCGTCATTATGTTTAGCCCCTAGGCGTTCAAGTGTTAGCCTTCTTTCTAAAACTTATTTAGACATCTTTTCATCATTTTGCCAAGAATTAGATTGAACAACTTGGAAGAGTGTATGAGGACAAGAACGACTTTTAATAGATAAGACTGACTCAAACTTTGACATTAATGAGAAGGAAGAAAACTTAATGCACACATTAGAGGACTTTGATTTTTTATTTTTTTTATTCCTATTACTAGGTAGAGAAAGAGAAACAGAGATTGCTGTCGTTATCCCCCATGTCGTTGTATTCCTCATTGTCGTTGTAGTCTTCCATGTCACTACATTCTTCCATGTCGTTGCTCGGATTGCTCGGGAACCCTTTGTCGTTGAAGCTTGTCTCATAGGAGGACTCGGCCACTTCTCGGAGCAAATTGTCAACTCTAATTCCCGCATCATACATGCTTGCAAAATCCGGATAAAAGGCCCCACTAAAATGAGCTCGGTGGTCCAAAGTCAAACATTTCAAGAAGATGTCCATTTGTTCCTTCATTGAGGGTCTATCCACAATCTCGGCTAACTTGTCGTTCCAACGGCGAGAAAAGTCCCCAAATGATTCAATGCCCTTTTGCATGGTGTTCTCCAATTCTTTCTTTGTGGGACGGTACATAAAATTGCCTTGGTATTTCTTCTTGAAGGTAAACATAGCGGCATCCCAATTGAGGCGGGTGGAAATCGGGAGACCCATATACCAATCTTTTGCGACCCCATCGAGAGTAAGTGGGAAGCACTGTGCCATTATTGGAGGAGACACTTTCTTCGGTAGCAAGGCCCAAATGTAAGAGTCAACATGAGCATCGGGACAAGAGTTTCCATTGAACTTTCGAATATCGGGCATTTTGAATTCTTCGGGGAGGGCCACCATTGTGTTCATGAGAAAAGAAGTTTGATGAAGATCGGTGCTCGGGCCCTTGTACAAATTTAGCCCACTAAGCTTTTGGTCAAAGTAGGACATGATAGTGTTGACAAAACCAGTGTCGATGCTTAGGACCTCTTTCCTTTCGTTTGTGAGACCCTTCAATTGGTTCTCGAGCTTAGGAAGTTCTTTCTTATGGGTCATTCTCTCATGCTTGAGATGGGCTTGCCACAAATCATCCTTGCATCGGGCATTCTCGGCGAGTGCATCAATTTGTCCTTTCAGTTCTTTGATCATGTTGGCTATATCCTCGTTGGACCGGGAAAGATTGTCACCATTGTTGTTGTTGCCGTCGGAAGCCATTGGACCTATTTGAAGAACACGGTTAATCTTAGGTTGGCCCCACAAATACAATTTGGGTAAAATAATTTGACCCACAAACAAGAAAAGGACTCAACCACATAGAGAAATTTTTTATTTTTTTTTAAATTTATTTACAAAAGTCAGAAGGATATGGTCCTTTTTGGGTTTCTAGAAAAAATAATGGAATCGTCACACTAGTATATAGACCTTCTCGCGGTCCCATATACTCATCGGATTCCACCACGCTTGTGATACCTGCATGTGACAGGATTAAACTAAATTAATGTCATAAAGCATACATGCGGGGGCGGATTTTTATTTTTGTCCATAATAACCACTTGGGGACGGAGTTTTATTTCGTCCATAATAACCACTTGTTTCTCTTGGAAACGGCATGTATGATTTGATGACCTTAGTTTAGGGAAATCTCGACACACGAAAACCGACTTGGTCACAGAGTGTTAGAACCTAGACTAAGAATTGTGTTGGCTTGTGCTCGGTTAAAGAGAGGCTTAAGGTCATCCCCGACATGTAGTCGTGAACTACGCCACGGGTTAAGGTTTACTGCTTCGAAAGAGTCAAGTTCGGGTGGAGCTTAAAACTCTCTAGGACGGGCCTCGACGGGTTTGGGGTTATGGACTTTGTGCGACTCGATTGTGAGCAATTCATAGGAATATGTGCATGTAGTGTGAGGTCAAGCCAAGTGACAAAAATATATATATATATTTTATTTTATTTTTCAAAAGAAAAGGAAAAAACAACAAATAAGCACATATATACAACTTTCGAATCACCCGTGTGACCGATAAAATAAATAGAAAGTAAAAGAAGTTATGTGCAGGCCCGGTGCCCACACACTGTCAAAACTGTTCTGTTTCTGTGCACTGTTCTGTTTCTGGAAAATGCCCAGAGGCGCGCGCATTGGGATGCCTGGCGGAAGGCGCGCGCGTTAGGAGGAGGCCGGCAGAGGCGCCCGCTTCTGGGTGAAAACCTGCAAATCAGTGGGTTCAAGGGATTACCTTGACCCTAAATGAAAACTTTTCCCCCTTGTAGTAATTGTTAGCGCAGAAACATGAAATGGAAGGAAGGGAAAGCGGGCGATTCTGGTAATTGGGGTCAGAGGCGCGTACTTTAGGCCAAGATGGCCAGAGGCGCGCGCTTCCAACCCTTTTTACCATAATGCCTAGAAAACAGAATAAAAGAACACCAAAAGATGGAAACGCAAGTTTAAACCTTTAAATTTTCCCCAGCAGAGTCACCACTGTAGATACCTCGGGAGAGCCCACTACTTGGCTAGAGCGGTGGAAGGATCCTAGGATGTCTAACTTGTTTTAATTGTAGAGTCGCCACCTATGTTATTAAGGGAACATAAGAAAAACCTAAAGAAATAGCCTAATTTTATATACAAAACCAGAGATTCGGGAAGAGAAGGGTTCGGGGGTTAGGTGACGGAGTGGGAAGTACTTAAACACCAACTCCTCCCCGCTTACACGGGTCTTGCTACTAAAAGTGTTCTAATGCTAAATGTCCTTATTTTAATGAATGGTGCTAACAATTATAATGTAGAGAAAAAGGGGAAATAAAAGGGAAATAAAAGATAGTTGTTTTATTTATAAATTTATGCTAAAGATTACATATAAAACAATTACATTAAGAAATGAATGGTAAATTAAAATGGAGTTTAGAATGTTGGAATGTAACCTTGACCAAACTTCAATAGTGATGTGGCCTTTTGGTTGTATTCCTTTTTATGGGGATTGCATACACATTAGAAGAGATGAAAGATGAAAAAGAAAATAAAGAGTTTTGATAAAGAGAAGTAATAAATAAGATTAAGAGTTTAGAAGAAGATAATGAACATTGTACCTTGTGCTTGAATGGGGAAGAACCAATTTGTCTATAGTAACCACTCTTTGAAAATGGATTTTTGAGTTTTAGAGAGTTTTTGAGTTAAGAATTCTTCCTCCTTTTCCTTGGTGGAATGAAGAGGTATTTATAGGTGTAGGGAGAGTGTTTGTGGTCACAAAGATGGTTTTTCCCCGGATCAAGTCACGGCATAATGGCCTTGGGGGTTACAAATCAGAAAAGGAGGGAAATTAGGCAAAATCTGGGATTCTGGAGGTGGGAGGCGCGCACGTCCCACCCCCCTATGGGAAGCGCACGCCTCCCACAAAGGAGGGAAAAGGCGCGTACGTCCCACCTTTAGAAAATCCATATTTTAGCACAAAAATTGGTCCTGTTATGCAGTTAAGCCCCGAAATTAACGAAATCAGTCAGATACTTAACGAACATCACGAAAGTCAACAAACATAAAGTAAACAAAGTCTCAAGGTTGACTTTGTCACTTAGTCAAGTCCAAGACTAACGGAGTAAGTCAAGAACTTAACGAAAAGTAATGAAATTTAACGAAATGTAACAAAATTTAACAGAAAAGAGGAAGACATAGAATGTGTATGCAATCGGGACATGAGAGGTCTAAGGCGGGGTGTCTACAGTATGTTAACTAATTAAATTAATTAACAAAAGTAAAATCTTGTGATTTAATTATGTAGCAAAACTATGGGGACGGAATCTAAATTTTCTGTAAAAAATTAAAGATTGGATATTTCATCCGTGTGTCCAGAAACAAGGCATAAGCCTGCCATTGGCCCTTATGATGAATCAGTACAAATTTAGTTTCCTACAATGCAAACAATTTTCACTTTGTTTATAGGGATAAATTCTGAAACTTTTGAATCCGCAGAACATCTATAAATTGAGAGCACAAAACGTACGGCCGAAACTATTTTGCGTCTTTGATTATTGAATTTTGATGATCATAGATCTCAAAATTAATAATCATGCCTCTCTATATTTTATTGTTTCTAAAACAATGTTTTATGATTTCTAAAATCAACATTAGAGGCTGTCAAACCCGGCACCATATTGTTGGGTTTCGTAGTAACATGCGCAGCGGAAAATAACATTTAAAATTTTATGAAACCCAAAGCCCATAGATCCATTCATATGATTAATATCAAATACAACAATATGAATACTACAAAAACTAACCCTTGATGACTTTGAATTTGGTCTTTGATCTTGGTGGAGAAATTGAAGCTTTAATCACGAACAAGTAAGAACACGAACTTTGAAGATGATAAGCTTCACCCTCTAGCGGTATCCACACCTTGAACGAATATCAAGAACACTTGATCTTGGTTGCTAGACCAAAATAGTGAAACACGTTTTCACAATCAATATGAACTATATGGAATTTTAGTTGTGTATTATTTTGTTCTTCAATCTAGGATATCTTAGAACAAAACAAAACTCTCTCAAACTCTTTAGAGACTTGCACAAAAGCTATATTCTGTTCTGGCCCGAATTTGGCTGTTTATATACAAGTTAGACCTATTCCAAATAGGAAACTTGTGTCTAAACCCGTCCAAAATTCTTTTCCAAAACAAATTAGGAAACCAGTCCTGACATGGTGTGCGGCCACCCAAAACCACCTGTGCGGCCGCACATCTATCTGGAAGGTTCTGGTACTATTTGACCCAAACTGTGTGGCCGCCCAAGCCATCCTGTGCGGTCGCCCACTTGTCCAGATTCCCATAGTTTCCAAAATTCCAATATAGTCCTTATTTAAGATTCGTTCTATTGTGTGTGACCCTCTAGGATTACACTAAGTTGGCAATGGGTTCAAACATGAAACCATAAGATATGATTAGGTTCTAGTAAACCGTCATACCTACCCAAATAGTATAACTAGATACAAGTTCGCATTCCTCTAGAATATGTCATAATCCCTTTGTCCACGATCTCATTGAACACAAGTCATGGTCAAACGGTCAACTTGTCTTTGTTCAATACTTTCTCGATTCCGAATATGTTGATAATACAAATGACATTGATCTAATCAATTCATTTGAGTCCGGCCGAACATTTTCATCAACATCATTCCTACGAGAGGCCTTAGCTTGAGATCTCTCCGAAGAGGGACAAATCCATTTAGCTTATTATTCTTCCCTACGTGAATCCGACTATGCCAATCACACACTTTATAACTACCCGGTTAAAGGTAGCATTTGAATATGTCAAACATAATGTTCATCAAGTGGAAGACCATAATAACTTCATGTCTAAGGATTCGAATGACATAACTAATATGAGATATATGTACGACATAGACCATGACATAAATCTCATACAGCGGGTCATGTCCAGTACCTTGTTCCAAACAAGTACCCATAAATCTAACATGATCATCCCATGATCATTTAGCCTTTATAATAGTGCTTAACAAGTACTAGGGACGGAGATTATTATAAGTAAACATGAACAACAATAATAATCAAAACATCTCTTTATTGATATGAAATAAATGATAACAATTACAACGTTTATTAAACGTGCCTAGGGCACCACTACCAACACATATATCTAAATGAGGGTTTGACCTAATTCCAATGGGACCTTGTATTCCTTATCAAATAAGAAATCTGCAGAATCTGGACTGGGCCGGACTAGGCAGCCGTACGAACGCCTCCTAGCCAGCCTTACCAAAGCCAGTCTGTATTTCCCCAGATTTTTAGCCTTTTCAATCCGTTCTTTGTGTGTGACTCAATAGGATTATACTAATTTGGCAACGAGTCCGAACAAGTCAGAACCCGTAAGTCATACGCGGACTCTAGCAATCTATTATGACTACCCAGTTAGTATAATATTGAAAGTCTAAAGTTACCTTATAGAATATATCACAATCCCTTTGTCACGCGATATCATATTGGACATAATCCATGGTCTAAGTCAACTTATATTGTCCAGTGCTTTATCGATCTTGAGTAGAATGATATGAGCAAATGACATTGATCTCATCAATTCATTTGGGCATGGCCATGCACTATCATCAATCTCACTCATTGAGTGGCCAAAGCGGATATCTCTCCGAAGAGGGACAAATCCCATCTTGACTTATCATTCTTCCCTACAAGAATCCAATTATGCCAATCGTAGCCTTTATAACTGTTGGGTTTCGTGCAGTCATGCGCAGCGGAAGAATAAGATGAAGAAACCCAATAGCCTAGATCCGTTATGAGCAATAATTCATAATATGAAGGTGAAAGAAAATAACCCTTGTTGATCGAGATGCAAAAACTTGGATTGAGATGCTAAGAGAAACGCCCTCTACCAGTGATCCACACTTCGAGCTGATTCAAGAACTCCTTCTTGAACTTGACTGCTAGGTCTTCGGTTTGAAAAACAATGGTGAAGAACAATTCTTCAAATCTCCTAATGATTATTGAAGTTTGATAATAGGGAATAATCAAACTCAATAACCCAAGAATATAATGTGTATTTTCTCTCTCCAAGAAAGAGTTTATGATTTGCAAAATCAATGTATTGGAAACTATTCCCGGTTGTCCACATTATATACAAGGGGTTTCCAAAACTCTTTAGGACTTAGGTATTATTGTCCAACAAGAATAGACCTAAATTAAACTGCCAGCAGGGGGGGCAGCCGTATGGCTGCTTTCCAACCGTATGGTGGCAAGCCAGCCATACGGCTCCCCTTCTTAGTTTCCTCGCTTTTCGCTCCTTTTAATTATCCGTTCTGCGTGTGTGACCCAATAGGATTATACTAAGTTGGCAATGAGTCAGAACCATTCAAACCTCGTAAGTCATAAGTAGACTCTATCAAGCCATTATGACTACCCAATTAGTACAACTTTGAAATCCAATGTTTCCTAAAATAAAACATAACACAATCTCTTTGTTACACGATGTCTATCGAACCTAAGCCATGGTCAACTTACCTATGTTCAATGCTTTCTCGATCCTGAATGTATTGATAATACAAATGACATTGATCCAATTAATTCATTTGAGCATGGCCATGCATTTTATCAATACCATTCATCGAGTGGGCAAAGCTTGACATTTCTCTTGATGGGGAACAAATCCCATCTTGGCTTATTACTCTTCCCTACATTATTTCGATTACGCCAATCATATTCTTTATAGCTACCTTGTTAAGGGTAACGTTTAAATATATCAAACGTAATGTTCATTATGTTGAAGACTGTAATAACCTCAGTTCTAGAGATTCCAGTGATATAACTATACGAGACTTAATTATGACATTGTGACCATGACATAAATCTCATAGGGGTCAATCCAGTATTTGTTCTCCAACAAATACCCATAAGTCTAATTGTATCTCATACACATAATCATCATATGATTATCTATTAAACTTATGCTAATAATTAATCATAATTATCAGGGACGGAGATTATTATAATAAACATGAAAAAGATATAATAATCAAACATTTAATATCTTTATTAAAGCATAAGCAAATGATAACATTAATCGTTCAAATAACGTGCCTAGGGCATACACACCAACAATCTCCCGCTTCCAGTAGGCCTAATTAATGTATCAAATACTGTTAGATACCCACGGGAAAACGAACGGTTCCCGGAGAATCAAACACGGCACTTTCAAATATTTAACGGAGTCGCCACTGTAAGGATCCCCATGGGAAAACGGAAAGGGGTTTCCCTCGAGAATGCCAAACACGGCTCTTCGATGTCCAAACAAAAACGGAGTCGCCATGTTAGTTTAATTTTAAACCCAAACTTAACAAGAAATGGTTAGACACAAAGGATTCGGAGGTCAGGTTACGCTTTGGGAAGAACTCAACTGGTAGTTCACCCAAAGTGCCTCGGAAAAAACCAAGTCTCCCTAATGTTTGTCAAAATTGTGCAAGTGTGTGTATGAGTGTGTTCTTGGAAATGGGAGAGACTGACTTTAACAGAAAAACATTTAAAATTTTAACAGAAAGGGTTATTTCGTAAACATTCTGGATTAGAGAGGACTGAACTGGAAATGTACCCCTGGACAAAATAGCTGTACGGCTATAGAGGGTCTTCCTAGGAATTTTAACAGATTCTCAGGAATCAGTCCAGTTCCAGGCAGAAACAGAGCATTCTGCTGGAAACTGGACTATTTGATAATTTCCAGTTATTTTCTTATAACAAAACATAAATTAAATCATCCCTATGCCATTGATCACTAGATTAGACACCAAAATAAGGATTTTGGGTGTGATCAAGGCAATCATTGGGGAATAATTGAGAAAAGGTGATGCGCATGGCCTTTGAGCCAAGATCACCATTTGGATGGTTAAAGATGGGAACATTAACATCCAAATGGATGATTCTTCCAAGGAAGGGCATTGGGACATCAAAAATAAACCTTTGATGGATAAATATTGAACCTTTATCATCAAAGGGAAATTATTGAGGTTGACTCATGGTTTGGATGATAAAGATTGCAACTTTATCACCTAAACTTGATCATTTCCTCATTTATTCAACATAAATGCAAAGGCTTTAAAGTAAATGACATAAATTTAAAGACACAATGTAAGGGTGCATAAATGTAAAGACAATAAATTAAAGATACATAAATCATAACAAGCCTTAGGCTATCCTTTGGTTTGTAACCCACCATCATGCGTAGAACATGAAGGGCACCATGGATTTCAAGGCTTGGTTCCAAGTGTACATTATTAACAAGAAGTAAAAGACATTGAAGTAAAAGATAGAATATAGAGATGAAGGGAAGATGGGGAGAAGGATGCCTCACCAATTTTTGGTTAGGACCTATCTTCTTTCTCTCTTTTCACTCAAATATGTTGATCACTCTATTCTGATATGATTTCTACAGAGCTTTTGCTCTCTAAAACGATTTTCTTCCCCCTGAAATGATCAGCAAGGGTCTCAATTTATAAGGACTGAGGGTGCCCAAACCATCCGTACGGATTGTCCCCTCCCGCGTCCAAACCATTCGTACGGCTCAGCCTGGCGAGCTTCTGGATTTTTATAATCTTAATTCCATAGTAGTCCTAGAATTTAAGGTTTATCTTAGTGAGGTCCTAGCCTATCAGTTTATCCCTGAATGGTGCTAAGAATTCCTCTAAAGTTGTTTAATTTTATATTAGGGTACTTACAGAGCCCCTCGGTAACGTTGCTTTGGAAAAGCGGGGTTGTCGATAAATATAAGCATCCCAATCTGATGGAAGGACGGCTTTAACCGATTTGGTTGGGTGGCTGGACCTAGGGGTATAGGATTCCTACATATCCCGTTTGTGGGGAATCAAGCCTAACGTAGTTCGAAAGGGGTGAGAAACTTTAAGGCTACTCATACTTAAGGGCTAGGTGGATATCTGTCATCCTTTCCTAGGGTAACGGGCTCTATAGAGAGGGTTGACTTAAAGGCATGGGCATGACTCTTGAGGGGTCAGAGGTGAGATACGGTCAACTTGGCTCTATGGAGAGGGTTGACTTAAAGGCATGGGCATGACTCTCGGGGGTCAGAGGCGAGACTTGGTCACCTTGGCTCTATAGAGAGGGTTGACTTAAAGGTATGGGTATGACTCTTGGGGGGTCAGAGGCGAGATATAGTCAACTCCAACTTTGGGGAGTTTGACGGGAAAACTGGTCTTACGTCCCACTAAGGACGGCCGGGGTAAAGGCTTCAACCTTAAAATGACCACTCTGGGTCAAGACTTAGCTTGGGTCAACTCCACCTTTGGGAGTTTGACGGGAAAACTAGTCTTACGTCTTACTAAGGACGGCCAGGGTAAAGGCTTCAACCATAAAATGACCACTCTGGGTCAAGGCTTAGCTTGGGTCAACTCCACTTTTTGGGAGTTTGACGAGAAAACTGATCTTACGTCCCACTAAGGACGGCCGGGGATAGGGTCAAGGCTTAGCTTGGGTCAACTCCACCTTTAGGGAGTTTGACGGGAAAACTGGTTGTACGTCCCACTAAGGACGGCTGGGGTAAAGGATTCAACCTTAAAATGACCACTCTGGGTCAAGGCTTAGCTTGGGTCAACTCCATCTTTAGGGAGTTTGATGGGAAAACTGGTCTTACGTCCCACTAAGGACGGCAGGGACAAGGGTCTCAACCTATAATGACCATTCTGGGTCAAGGTTTGACTTGGGTCACCTTCACCTTTGGGGAGTTTGACGGGAAAATTGGTCTTATGTCCGACTAAGGACGGCAAGGGACAAAGTCTTTATCCTAAAATGACCTCTCTGGGTCAAGGCTTAGCTTGGGTCAACTCCACCTTTGGGGAGTTTGACGGGAAAATTGGTCTTACGTTCCACTAAGGACGGCCGGGACAAGGGTCTCAACTTATAATGACCATTCTGGGTCAAGGTTTGACTTGGGTCAACTCCACCTTTGGGGAGTTTGACGGGAAAATTGGTCTTACGTCCCACTAAGGATGGCCAGGGACAAAGGCTTTAACCTAAAATGACCGCTCTGGGTCAAGGCTTAGCTTGGGTCAACTCCACCTTTGGGGAGTTTGACGGGAAAATTGGTCTTACTGTAAGGATCCTACCCCCGCGCAGAGGATTGCAACGGGTTTTGGGGCGAAAAAGCCGAACACGGTTATCTCACAAAACATAATGGAGTCGCCACTTTTGTTAATTATTAACCCAACAAAAGAAAAGGTTAGAGATTCTATTAGTTCGGAGGTCAGGTTACGCCTTGGGAAGAGTTTTACGTCACCCAGGTCGTCTCGGATAGGAACGAGTCTCCCTAATTTTAGTTAACAAAAGTGCATGTGTGTGTGTGTTTTCAAAATGGGAGAAACTAACTGTTTTGGCAAAACCAGTTAATTATTTAATAGAAAATGTTTATTTTGCAAACTTTCTAGTCAGAAAAGGAAGAAACTGGAAAATGCCCCCCCCGGCCAAAATAGCCGTACGGATGGGGAGGGCTCTCCAGGATATTTTTACAGTTTATCAGAAAAACAGTCCAATTTCAGTCAAAACAGAGTATCTTTGCTGAAACTGGACTGGAATGTTGATTTCCAGTTTATGATTAACAACAAAACTTTGAAAAGTTCATTCTTATGCACTTTGATCATCAAAGGAACCCCAAAAACAAAGATTTAGGTGTGATCAAAGGCAATCATTGGAGAGATTTATGAAAAGTTGATGAACATGGCATTTAGACCAAAATGACCATTTTGGTGGATAAAAATTGAAACTTTATCACCAAAATGGACTTATTATACAATATTAAACCCTTAGGGACAAAAATATAACATAAAAATCAAATATTTATGTCTCATACTTGGTGATTTATGGCTAGATCATGGTTGGGATGATAAAGATTGAAACTTTATCCCCCAATCATGACTCTTATGGCCAAACAAGAACAACATCAACATGAAATTTAACAAATCATGATCATCCTAGGTTTTATCTCATAAATCACACACTAGGTGTGAAGGGGACCTTGAATCACCTCATGATTTGGATCATATACATATATAATCATAATATATATAGCTTGGAAGGCCAAGACTTGTATAATATATAGATATAGTGCTTGAAAATGGACAAGACTTGCAAGAAATGTAAAGTGCTTGAAATGGACAAGACTTTGCAAGAACAAGAAGAAATAATACAAGATAAACAAGTAATATGAACAAAGATAAAAGAGAGTTTGAGATAAAGAATAATATGGGGAGAAGGAGGCTTCACCAATTGTGGTTATTTCCTATCTTCCTCTTTTTTCACTCAAATGTATATATCACTCACTTTCTGCTCTCAAACTGGCAGAGTTTCAGCTCACAAAACGTTTTCTCCCCCCCCTAAAATGATCAGCATGGGGTTCAATTTATAGAGGCTGAGGGTGACCAACATAGCCGTACTGCTAGGGACCTCATGCGCCCAAACCATCCGTACGACTTGACTTGGCGAGCTTCTGGATTTTTCTAAGTTTAATTCCAGTTCAGTCCCGAAATATCAAGTTTATCCTAGCGAGGTCCTGGACCATCGGTTTATCCCTTAATGGCACCGATAATTCCTCTAAAGTTGGTCAATTTCAGATTGGGGTACTTACAGAGCCCCTCGGCAACATCGCTTTTGAAGAAAGCGGGGTTGTCGACAAAATAAGCATCCCAATTTGATGGGAGGGCGGCTTGGCCGGTTTGGTTCTATGGATGGACCTAGAGGTATAGGATTCCTACGTATCCCTACTCAAGGCAATCAAGCCTAACGTAGTTCAGGTGAGAGAGTGTAAGCCTACTCAAACCTATAAAAATCCCAATCCGATGGGAGGACAGCTTGACCGATTTGGGTGAGAGGGTTTAAGGCTACTCAAACCTATAAGCATCCCTATCCGATGGGAGGACGGCTTGGCCGATTTGGGTCAGAGGGTTTAAGGCTACTCAAACCTATAGGCATCCCAATCCGATGGGAGGACGGCTTAGCCGATTTGGGTGAGAGGGTTTAATGCTACTCAAACCTATAGGCATCCGAATCCGATGGGAGTACGGCTTGGCCGATTTGTGTGAGAGAGTTTAACGCTACTCAAACCTATAGGCATCCTAATCCTATAGGAGGACGGCTTGGCCGATTTGGGTGAGAGGGTTTAAGGCTACTCAAACCTATAGGCATCCCAATCCGTTGGGAGGACGGCTTGGCCGATTTGGGTGAGAGTCTTTAAGGCTACTCAAACCTATAAGCATCCCAATCCGATGGGAGGACGGCTTGGCCGATTTGCGTGAGAGGGTTTAAGGCTACTCAAACTTATAGGCATCCCAATCCGATGGGAGGACGGCTTGGCCGATTTGGGTGAGAGGGATTTAGGCTACTCAAACATATAGGCATCCCAATCCGATGGGAGTACGGCTTGGCCGATTTGTGTTAGAGAGTTTAAGGATACTCAAACCTATAGGCATCCTAATCCAATAGGAGGACGGCTTGGCCGATTTGGGTGAGAGGGTTTAAGGCTACTCAAACCTATAGGCATCCCAATCCGATGGGAGGACGGCTTGGCCGATTTGGGTGACAGGCTTTAAGGCTACTCAAACCTATAGGCATCCCAATCCGATGGGAGGACGGCTTGGCTGATTTGGGTGAGAGGGTTTTAGGCTACTCAAACCAATAGGAATCCCAATCCAATGGGAGGACGGCTTAGCCGATTTGGGTGAGAGGGTTTAAGGCTACTCAAACCTATAAGCATCCCAACCTGATGGGAGGACGGCTTGGGCGTTTTGGGTGAGAGGGTTTAAGGCTACTCAAACCTATAGGCATCCCAATCCGATGGGAGGACGGCTTGGCCGATTTGGGTGAGAAGGTTTAAGGCTACTCAAATTTATAGGCATCCCAATCCGATGGGAGTACGGCTTGGCCGATTTGGTGAGAGAGTTTAAGGCTACTCAAACCTATAGGCATCCTAATCCTATGGAAGGACGGCTTGGCCAATTTGGGTGAGAGGGTTCAAGGCTACTCAAACCTATAGGCATCCCAATCCGATGGGAGGACGGCTTGGCCGATTTGGGTGAGAGGGTTTAAGGCTACTAAACCTATAGGCATCCCAATCCGATGGGAGGACGGCTTGGCCTATTTGGGTGAGAGGGTTTTAGGCTACTCAAACCTATAGGCATACCAATCCAATGGGAGGACGGCTTGGCCGATTTGGGTGAGAGGGTTTAAGGCTACTCAGACCTATAAGCATCCCAATCTGATGGGAGGACGGCTTGGCCGATTTGGGTGAGAGGGTTTTAAGGCTACTCAAAACTATAGGCATCCCAATCCGATGGGAGGACGGCTTGGCCGATTTGGGTGAGAGGCTTTAAGGCTACTCAAACCTATAAGCATCCCAATCCGATGGGAGGACGGCTTGGCCGATTTGGGTGAGAGGGTTTAAGGTTACTCAAACCTATAGGCATCCCAATCCGATGGGAGGACGGCTTGGCCAATTTGGGTGAGAGGGTTTAAGGCTACTCAAACATATAAGCATCCCAATCCGATAGGAGGATGGCTTGGCCGATTTGGGTGAGAGGCTTTAAGGCTACTCAAACCTATAAGCATCCCAATCCGATGGGAGGACGGCTTGGCCGATTTGGGTGAGAGGGATTTAGGCTACTCAAACATATAGGCATCCCAATCCGATAGGAGTACGGCTTGGCCGATTTGTGTGAGAGAGTTTAAGGCTACTCAAACCTATAGGCATCCTAATCCTATAGGAGGACGGCTTGGCCGATTTGGGTGAGAGGGTTTAAGGCTACTCAAACCTATAGGCATCCCAATCCGATGGGAGGACGGCTTGGCCGATTTGGGTGAGAGGCTTTAAGGCTACTCAAACTATAGGCATCCCAATCCGATGGGAGGACGGCTTGGCTGATTTGGGTGAGAGGGTTTTAGGCTACTCAAACCATAGGAATCCCAATCCAATGGGAGGACGGCTTAGCCGATTTGGGTGAGAGGGTTTAAGGCTACTCAAACCTATAAGCATCCCAATCTGATGGGAGGACGGCTTGGCCGATTTGGGTGAGAGGGTTTAAGGCTACTCAAACCTATAGGCATCCCAATCCGATGGGAGGACGGCTTGGCCGATTTGGGTGAGAGGGTTTTAGGCTACTCAAACTTATAGGCATCCCAATCTGATGGGAGGACGGCTTGGCCGATTTGGGTGAGAGGGTTTAAGGCTACTCAAACCTATAAGCATCCCAATCTGATGGGAGGACGGCTTGGCCGATTTGGGTGAGAGGGTGGGTTAAGGCTACTCAAACCTATAGGCATCCCAATCCGATGGGAGGACGGCTTGGCCGATTTGGGTTAGAGGTTTTAAGGTTACTCAAACCTATAAGCATCCCAATCCAATGGGAGGACGGCTTGGCCGATTTGGGTGAGAGGGTTTAAAGGCTACTCAAACCTATAGGCATCCCAATCCGATGGGAGGACGGCTTGGCCGATTTGGGTTAGAGGTTTTAAGGTTACTCAAACCTATAAGCATCCCAATCCAATGGGAGGACGGTTTAGCCGATTTGGGTGAGAGGGTTTAATGTTACTCAAACCTATAGGCATCCCAATCCGATGGGAGGACGGCTTGGCCATTTGGGTGAGAGGGTTTAAGGCTACTCAAACATATAAGCATCCCAATCCGATAGGAGGATGGCTTGGCCGATTTGGGTGAGAGGGTTTAAGGCTACTCAAACCTATAAGCATCCCAATCCGATGGGAGGACGGCTTGGCCGATTTGGGTGAGAGGGTTTAAGGCTACTCAAACCTATAGGCATCCCAATCCGATGGGAGGATGGCTTGGCCGATTTGGGTGAGAGGGTTTTAGGCTACTCAAACCTATAGGCATACCAATCCAATGGGAGGACGGCTTGGCCAATTTGGTTGAGAGGGTTTAAGGCTACTCAAACCTATAGGCATCCCAATCCGATGGGAGGACGGCTTGGCCGATTTGGGTGAGAGGGTTTAAGGCTACTCAAATTTATAGGCATCCCAATCCGATGGGAGTACGGCTTGGCCGATTTGTGTGAGAGAGTTTAAGGCTACTCAAACCTATAGGCATCCTAATCCTATGGGAGGACGGCTTGGCCAATTTGGGTGAGAGGGTTTAAGGCTACTCAAACCTATAGGCATCCCAATCCGATGGGAGGACGGCTTGGCCGATTTGGGTGAGAGGGTTTAAGGCTACTCAAACCTATAGGCATCCCAATCCGATGGGAGGACGGCTTGGCCGATTTGGGTGAGAGGGTTTTAGTCTACTCAAACCTATAGGCATACCAATCCATTGGGAGGACGGCTTGGCCGATTTGGGTGAGAGGGTTTAAGGCTACTCAAACCTATAAGCATCCCAATCTGATGGGAGGACGGCTTGGCCGATTTGGGTGAGAGGGTGGGTTTAAGGCTACTCAAACCTATAGGCATCCCAATCCGATGGGAGGACGGCTTGGCCGATTTGGGTTAGAGGTTTTAAGGTTACTCAAACCTATAAGCATCCCAATCCAATGGGAGGACGGTTTAGCCGATTTGGGTGAGAGGGTTTAAGGTTACTCAAACCTATAGGCATCCCAATTTGATGGGAGGACGGCTTGGCTGATTTGGGTGAGAGGGTGGGTTTAAGGCTACTCAAACCTATAGGCATCCCAATCCGATGGGAGGACGGCTTGGCCGATTTGGGTTAGAGGTTTTAAGGTTACTTAAACCTATAAGCATCCCAATCCAATGGGAGGATGGTTTAGCCGATTTGGGTGAGAGGGTTTAAGGTTACTCAAACCTATAGGCATCCCAATCCGATGGGAGGACGGCTTGGCCAATTTGGGTGAGAGGGTTTAAGGCTACTCAAACATATAAGCATCCCAATCCGATAGGAGGATGGCTTGGCCGATTTGGGTGAGAGGGTTTAAGGCTACTCAAACCTATAACCATCCCAATCCGATGGGAGGACGGCTTGGCCGATTTGGGTGAGAGGGTTTAAGGCTACTCAAACCTATAGGCATCCCAATCCGATGGGAGGATGGCTTGGCCGATTTGGGTGAGAGGGTTTTAGGCTACTCAAACCTATAGGCATACCAATCCAATGGGAGGACGGCTTGGCCATTTGGGTGAGAGGGTTTAAGGCTACTCAAACCTATAGGCATCCCAATCTGATGGGAGGACGGCTTGGCCGATTTGGGTGAGAGGGTTTAAGGCTACTCAAATTTATAGGCATCCCAATCCGATGGGAGTACGGCTTGGCCGATTTGGGTGAGAGAGTTTAAGGCTACTCAAACCTATAGGCATCCTAATCCTATGGGAGGACGGCTTGGCCATTTGGGTGAGAGGGTTTAAGGCTACTCAAACCTATAGGCATCCCAATCCGATGGGAGGACGGCTTGGCCGATTTGGGTGAGAGGGTTTAAGGCTACTCAAACCTATAGGCATCCCAATCCGATGGGAGGACGGCTTGGCCGATTTGGGTGAGAGGGTTTTAGGCTACTCAAACCTATAGGCATCCCAATCCATTGGGAGGACGGCTTGGCCGATTTGGGTGAGAGGGTTTAAGGCTACTCAAACCTATAAGCATCCCAATCTGATGGGAGGACGGCTTGGCCGATTTGGGTGAGAGGGTGGGTTTAAGGCTACTCAAACCTATAGGTATCCCAATCCGATGGGAGGACGGCTTGGCCGATTTGGGTGAGAGGTTTTAAGGTTACTCAAACCTATAAGCATCCCAATCCAATGGGAGGACGGTTTAGCCGATTTGGGTGAGAGGGTTTAAGGTTACTCAAACCTATAGGCATCCCAATCCGATGGGAGGACGGATTGGCCAATTTGGGTGAGAGGGTTTAAGGCTACTCAAACATATAAGCATCCCAATCCGATAGGAGGATGGCTTGGCCGATTTGGGTGAGAGGGTTTAAGGCTACTCAAACCTATAAGCATCCCAATCTGATGGGAGGACGGCTTGGCCGATTTGGGTGAGAGGGTTTAAGGCTACTCAAACCTATTGGAATCCCAATCCGATGGGAGGACGGCTTGGCCGATTTGGGTGAGAGGGTTTATGGCTACTCTAATATAGGCATCCCAATCCGATGGGAGGACGCTTGGCCGATTTGGGTGAGAGGGTTTAAGGCTACTCAAACCTATAGGCATCCCAATCCGATGGGAGGACGGCTTGGCCGATTTGGGTGAGAGGCTTTAAGGCTACTCAAACCTATAAGCATCCCAATCTGATGGGAGGACGGCTTGGCCGATTTGGGTGAGAGGGTTTAGGCTACTCAAACATATAGGCATCCCAATCCGATGGGAGTACGGCTTGGCCGATTTGTGTGAGAGAGTTTAAGGCTACTCAAACCTATAGGCATCCTAATCCTATAGGAGGGCGGCTTGGCCGATTTGGGTGAGAGGGTTTAAGGCTACTCAAACCTATAGGCATCCCAATCCGATGGGAGTACGGCTTGGCCGATTTGGGTGAGAGGGTTTAAGGCTACTTAAACCTATAGGCATCCCAATCCGATGGGAGGACGGCTTGGCTGATTTGGGTGAGAGGGTTTTAGGCTACTCAAACCAATAGGAATCCCAATCCAATGGGAGGACGGCTTAGCCGATTTGGGTGAGAGGGTTTAAGGCTACTCAAACCTATAAGCATCCCAATCTGATGGGAGGACGGCTTGGCCGATTTGGGTGAGAGGGTTTAAGGCTACTCAAACCTATAGGCATCCCAATCCGATGGGAGGACGGCTTGGCGGATTTGGGTGAGAGGGTTTAAGGCTACTCAAATTTATAGGCATCCCAATCCGATGGGAGTACGGCTTGGCCGATTTGGTGAGAGAGTTTAAGGCTACTCAAACCTATAGGCATCCTAATCCTATGGGAGGACGGCTTGGCCGATTTAGGTGAGAGGGTTTAAGGCTACTCAAACCTATAGGCATCCCAATCCGATGGGAGGACGGCTTGGCCGATTTGGGTGAGAGGGTTTAAGGCTACTCAAACCTATAGGCATCCCAATCCGATGGGAGGACGGCTTGGCCGATTTGGGTGAGAGGGTTTAGGCTACTCAAACCTATAGGCATACCAATCCATGGGAGGACGGCTTGGCCGATTTGGGTGAGAGGGTTTAAGGCTACTCAAACCTATAAGCATCCCAATCTGATGGGAGGACGGCTTGGCCGATTTGGGTGAGAGGGTTTTAAGGCTACTCAAACCTATAGGCATCCCAATCCGATGGGAGGACGGCTTGGCCGATTTGGGTTAGAGGTTTTAAGGTTACTCAAACCTATAAGCATCCCAATCCAATGGGAGGACGGTTTAGCCGATTTGGGTGAGAGGGTTTAAGGTTACTCAAACCTATAGGCATCCCAATTTGATGGGAGGACGGCTTGGCTGATTTGGGTGAGAGGGTGGGTTTAAGGCTACTCAAACCTATAGGCATCCCAATCCGATGGGAGGACGGCTTGGCCGATTTGGGTTAGAGGTTTTAAGGTTACTCAAACCTATAAGCATCCCAATCCAATGGGAGGATGGTTGCCGATTTGGGTGAGAGGGTTTAAGGTTACTCAAACCTATAGGCATCCCAATCCGATGGGAGGACGGCTTGGCCAATTTGGGTGATAGGGTTTAAGGCTACTCAAACATATAAGCATCCCAATCCGATAGGAGGATGGCTGGGCCGATTTGGGTGAGAGGGTTTAAGGATACTCAAACCTATAAGCATCCCAATCCGATGGGAGGACGGCTTGGCCGATTTGGGTGAGAGGGTTTAAGGCTACTCAAACCTATAAGCATCCCAATCCGATGGGAGGACGGCTTGGCCGATTTGGGTGAGAGGGTGGGTTTAAGGCTACTCAAACCTATAGGCATCCCAATCCGATGGGAGGACGGCTTGGCCGATTTGGGTTAGAGGTTTTAAGGTTACTCAAACCTATAAGCATCCCAATCCAATGGGAGGACGGTTTAGGCCGATTTGGGTGAGAGGGTTTAAGGTTACTCAAACCTATAGGCATCCCAATCCGATGGGAGGACGGCTTGGCCAATTTGGGTGATAGGGTTTAAGGCTACTCAAACATATAAGCATCCCAATCCGATAGGAGGATGGCTTGGCCGATTTGGGTGAGAGGGTTTAAGGATACTCAAACCTATAAGCATCCCAATCCGATGGGAGGACGGCTTGGCCGATTTGGGTGAGAGGGTTTAAGGCTACTCAAACCTATAGGCATCCCAATCCGATGGGAGGACGGCTTGGCCGATTTGGGTGAGAGGGTTTTAGGCTACTCAAACCTATAGGCATACCAATCCGATGGGAGGACGGCTTGGCCATTTGGGTGAGAAGGTTTAAGGCTACTCAAACCTATAGGCATCCCAATCCGATGGGAGGACGGCTTGGCCGATTTGGGTGAGAGGGTTTAAGGCTACTCAAACCTATAGGCATCCCAATCCGATGGGAGTACGGCTTGGCCGATTTGTGTGAGAGAGTTTAAGGCTACTCAAACCTGTAGGCATCCTAATCCTATAGGAGGACGGCTTGGCCGATTTGGGTGAGAGGGTTTAAGGCTACTCAAACCTATAGGCATCCCAATCCGATGGGAGGACGGCTTGGCCGATTTGGGTGAGAGGCTTTAAGGCTACTCAAACCTATAGGCATCCCAATCCGATGGGAGGACGGCTTGGCTGATTTGGGTGAGAGGGTTTAGGCTACTCAAACCTATAGGAATCCCAATCCAATGGGAGGACGGCTTAGCCGATTTGGGTGAGAGGGTATAAGGCTACTCAAACCTATAAGCATCCCAATCTGATGGGAGGACGGCTTGGCCGATTTGGGTGAGAGGGTTTAAGGCTACTCAAACCTATAGGCATTCCAATCCGATGGGAGGACGGCTTGGCCGATTTGGGTGAGAGGGTTTAAGGCTACTCAAATTTATAGGCATCCCAATCCGATGGGAATACGGCTTGGCCGATTTGGTGAGAGAGTTTAAGGCTACTCAAACCTATAGGCATCCTAATCCTATGGGAGGACGGCTTGGCCATTTAGGTGAGAGGGTTTAAGGCTACTCAAACCTATAGGCATCCCAATCCGATGGGAGGACAGCTTGGCCGATTTGGGTGAGAGGGTTTAAGGCTACTCAAACCTATAGGCATCCCAATCCGATGGAGGACGGCTTGGCCGATTTGGGTGAGAGGGTTTAGGCTACTCAAACCTATTGGCATACCAATCCAATGGGAGGACGGCTTGGCCGATTTGGGTGAGAGGGTTTAAGGCTTCTCAAACCTATAAGCATCCCAATCTGATAGGAGGACGGCTTGGCCGATTTGGGTGAGAGGGTTTAAGGCTACTCAAACCTATAGGCATCCCAATCCGATGGGAGGACGGCTTGGCCGACTTGGGTGAGAGGTTTTAAGGCTACTCAAACCTATAAGCATCCCAATCCAATGGGAGGACGGTTTAGCCGATTTGGGTGAGAGGGTTTAAGGTACTCAAAACTATAGGCATCCCAATCCGATGGGAGGACGGCTTGGCCATTTGGGTGAGAGGGTTTAAGGCTACTCAAACCTATAAGCATCCTAATCCGATAGGAGGATGGCTTGGACGATTTGGGTGAGAGGGTTTAAGGCTACTCAAACCTATAGGCATCCCAATCCGATGGGAGGACGGCTTCGCCGATTTGGGTGAGAGGGTTTAAGGCTACTCAAATTTATAGGCATCCCAATCCGATGGGAGTACGGCTTGGCCGATTTGTCTGAGAGAGTGTAAGGCTACTCAAACCTATAGGCATCCTAATCCTATGGGAGGACGGCTTGGCCGATATGGGTGAGAGGGTTTAAGGCTACTCAAACCTATAGGCATCCCAATCCGATGGGAGGACGGCTTGGCCGATTTGGGTGAGAGGGTTTAAGGCTACTCAAACCTATAGGCATCCCAATCCGATGGGAGGATGGCTTGGCCTATTTGGGTGAGAGGGTTTTAGGCTACTCAAACCTATAGGCATACCAATCTGATGGGAGGACGGCTTGGCCGATTTGGGTGAGAGGGTTTAAGGCTACTCAAACCTATAAGCATCCCAATCCGATGGGAGGACGGCTTGGCCAATTTGGGTGAGAGGTTTTAAGGCTACTCAAACCTATAAGCATCCCAATCCAATGGGAGGACGGTTTAGGCCGATTTGGGTGAGAGGGTTTAAGGTTACTCAAACCTATAGGCATCCCAATCCGATGGGAGGACGGCTTGGCCGATTTGGGTGAGAGGGTTTAAGGCTACTCAAACCTATAGGCATCCCAATCCGATGGGAGGAGCCGATTTGGGTGAGAGGGTTTAAGGCTACTCAAACCTATAAGCATCCCATTCCGATGGGAGGACGGCTTGGCCGATTTGGGTGAGAGGTTTTAAGGCTACTCAAACCTATAAGCATCCCAATCCGATGGGAGGACGGTTGCCGATTTGGGTGAGAGGGTTTAAGGTTACTCAAACCTATAGGCATCCCAATCCGATGGGAGGACGGCTTGGCCAATATGGGTGAGAGGGTTTAAGGCTTCTCAAACCTATAAGCATCCCAATCTGATGGGAGGACGGCTTGGCCGATTTGGGTGAGAGGGTTTAAGGCTACTCAAACCTATAAGCATCCCAATCCGATGGGAGGACGGCTTGGCCGATTTGGGTGAGAGGTTTTAAGGCTACTCAAACCTATAAGCATCCCAATCCAATGGGAGGACGGTTTAGCCGATTTGGGTGAGAGGGTTTAAGGTTACTCAAACCTATAGGCATCCCAATCCGATGGGAGGACGGCTTGGCCAATTGGGTGAGAGGGTTTAAGGATACTCAAACCTATAAGCATCCCAATCCGATGGGAGGATGGCTTGGCCGATTTGGGTGAGAGGGTTTAAGGCTACTCAAAGCTATAAGCATCCCAATCCGATGGGAGGACGGCTTTGCCGATTTGGGTGAGAGGGTTTAAGGCTACACAAACCTATTGGAATCCCAATCCGATGGGAGGACGGCTTGGCCGATTTGGGTGAGAGGTTTTATGGCTACTCAAACTTATAGGCATCCCAATCCGATGGGAGGACGCCTTGGCCGATTTTGGTGAGAGGGTTTAAGGCTACTCAAACCTATAGGCATCCCAATCCAATGGGAGGACGGCTTGGCCGATTAGGGTGAGAGGGTTTAAGGCTACTCAAACCTATAGGCATCCCAATCCGATGGGAGGAGCCGATTTGGGTGAGAGGGTTTAAGGCTACTCAAACCTATAAGCATCCCAATCCGATGGGAGGACGGCTTGGCCGATTTGGGTGAGAGGTTTTAAGGCTACTCAAACCTATAAGCATCCCAATCCAATGGGAGGACGGTTTAGCCGATTTGGGTGAGAGGGTTTAAGGTTACTCAAACCTATAGGCATCCCAATCCGATGGGAGGACGGCTTGGCCAATATGGGTGAGAGGGTTTAAGGCTTCTCAAACCTATAAGCATCCCAATCTGATGGGAGGACGGCTTGGCCGATTTGGGTGAGAGGGTTTAAGGCTACTCAAACCTATAAGCATCCCAATCCGATGGGAGGACGGCTTGGCCGATTTGGGTGAGAGGTTTTAAGGCTACTCAAACCTATAAGCATCCCAATCCAATGGGAGGACGGTTTAGCCGATTTGGGTGAGAGGGTTTAAGGTTACTCAAACCTATAGGCATCCCAATCCGATGGGAGGACGGCTTGGCCAATATGGGTGAGAGTGTTTAAGGCTTCTCAAACCTATAAGCATCCCAATCTGATGGGAGGACGGCTTGGCCGATTTGGGTGAGAGGGTTTAAGGCTACTCAAACCTATAAGCATCCCAATCCGATGGGAGGACGGCTTGGCCGATTTAGGTGAGAGGTTTTAAGGCTACTCAAACCTATAAGCATCCCAATCCAATGGGAGGACGGTTTAGCCGATTTGGGTGAGAGGGTTTAAGGCTACTCAAACCTATAGGCATCCCAATCCGATGGGAGGACGGCTTGGCCAATATGGGTGAGAGGGTTTAAGGATACTCAAACCTATAAGCATCCCAATCCGATGGGAGGATGGCTTGGCCGATTTGGGTGAGAGGGTTTAAGGCTACTCAAAGCTATAAGCATCCAAATCCGATGGGAGGACGGCTTTGCCGATTTGGGTGAGAGGGTTTAAGGCTACACAAACCTATTGGAATCCCAATCCGATGGGAGGACGGCTTGGCCGATTTGGGTGAGAGGGTTTATGGCTACTCAAACTTATAGGCATCCCAATCCGATGGTAGGACGCCTTGGCCGATTTGGGTGAGAGGGTTTAAGGCTACTCAAACCTATAGGCATCCCATCCAATGGGAGGACGGCTTGGCCGATTTGGGTGAGAGGGTTTAAGGCTACTCAAACCTATAAGCATCCCAATCCAATGGGAGGACGTCTTGGCCGATTTGTGTGAGAGGGTTTAAGGCTACATAAACCTATAAGCATCCCAATCTGATGGGAGGACGGCTTGGCTGATTTGGGTGAGAGGGTTTAAGGCTACTAAAACCTATAAGCATCTCAATCCGATGGGAGGACAGCTTCGCCGATTTGGGTGAGAGGGTTAAAGGCTACTCAAACCTATAAGCATCCCAATCCGATGGGAGGACGGCTTGGCCGATTTGGGTGAGAGGGTTTAAGGCTACTCAAACCTATTGGAATCCCAATCCGATGGGAGGACGGCTTGGCCGATTTGGGTGAGAGGGTTTATGGATACTCAAATTTATAGGCATCCCAATCCGATGGGAGGACGCCTTGGCCGATTTGGGTGAGAGGGTTTAAGGCTACTCAAACCTATAGGCATCCCAATCCAATGGGAGGATGGCTTGGCCGATTTGGGTGAGAGGCTTTAAGGCTACTCAAACCTATAAGCATCCCAATCCGATGGGAGGACGTCTTGGGCGATTTGTGTGAGAGCGTTTAAGGCTACTCAAACCTATAAGCATCCCAATACGATGGGAGGACGGCTTGGCCAATTTGGGTAAGAGGGTTTAAGGCTACACAAACCTATAAGCATCCCAATCTGATGGGAGGACGGCTTGGCCGATTTGGGTGAGAGGGTTTAACGCTACTCAAACCTATAAGCATCTCAATCCGATGGGAGGATAGCTTGGCCGATTTGGGTGAGAGGGTTTAAGGCTACTCAAATCTATAGAACTTAATCCTTTATTTTCATCCTGGGCGCACGACCAGGACTTTCACAATTTTCATCATCTTGGGCGCACGACCAGGACATTTGCAATTTTCGCATTTCATCCTGGGCGCACGACCAGGACTTCCATAATTTTCCTATTTCGTCTTGGGCACATGACCAGGATTCTCACAATTTTCAAACTCCTAATCTTGACTTACGAAGGACTGCCGCCACAATGATAGGTGTTCTCTAACCTGACCACTTTCGGGGACAAAGTTTTTCTTAACCTAACATGACTATACTGGTATTACGTCCTACCAAGGACTGCCGTCACAATGATAGGTTTTCTCTAACCTGACCACTCTCGGGCATAAAGGTTTTCTTAACCTAACATGACTATACTGGTCTTACGTCCTACCAAGGACTGCCGTCACGATGATAGGTTTTCTCTAACCTGACCACTCTTGGGGACAAAGGTTTTCGTAACCTAACATAACTATACTGGTCTTATGTCCTACCAAGGACTGCCGTCACGATGATAGGTTTTCTCTAACCTGACCACTCTCGGGGACAAAGGTTTTCTTAACCTAACATGACTATACTGGTCTTACATCCTACCAAGGACTGCCATCACAATGATAGGTTTTCTCTAACCGGACCACTCTCGGGGACAAAGGTTTTCTTATCCTAACATGACTATACTGGTCTTACGTCCTACCAAGGACTGCCGTCACAATGATAGGTTTTCTCTAACCTGACCACTCTCGGGCATAAAGGTTTTCTTAACCTAACATGACTATACTGGTCTTACATCCTACCAAGGACTGCCGTCACGATGATAGGTTTTCTCTAACCTGACCACTCTCGGGGACAAAGGTTTTCTTAACCTAACATGACTATACTGGTCTTACGTCCTACCAAGGACAGCCGTCACGATGATAGGTTTTCTCTAACCTGACCACTCTCGGGGACAAAGGTTTTCTTAACCTAACATGACTATACTGGTCTTACATCCTACCAAGGACTGCCATCACAATGATAGGTTTTCTCTAACCGGACCACTCTCGGGGACAAAGGTTTTCTTATCCTAACATGACTATACTGGTCTTACGTCCTACCAAGGACTGCCGTCACAATGATAGGTTTTCTCTAACCTGACCACTCTCGGGGACAAAGGTTTTCTTATCTTAACATGACTATACTGGTCTTACGTCCTACCAAGGACTGCCATCACAATGATAGGTTTTCTCTAACCTGAACACTCTCGGGGATAAAGGTTTTCTTAACCTAACATGACTATACTGGTCTTATGTCCTACCAAGGACTGCCGTCACAATGATAGGTTTTCTCTAACCTGACCACTTTCGGGGACAAAGGTTTTCTTAACCTAACATGACTATACTGGTCTTACGTCCTACCAAGGACTGCCGTCACAATGATAGGTTTTCTCTAACCTGACCACTCTCGGGGACAAAGGTTTTCTTAACCTAACATGACTATACTGGTCTTACGTCCTACCAAGGATTGCCGTCACAATGATAGGTTTTCTTTGACCTGACCACTCTCGGGGACAAAGATTTTCTTAACCTAACATGACTATACTGGTCTTACGTCCTACCAAGGACTGCCGACAACTCCTTTCAAATCAAATGGGCTTATGTCACGCCGGACTTCCCGCACAACCAAATGGTTTGACTCTTACTTGGTCATCCTAAACGCTTCGGTCAACTTTAACTCACAGGAGGTTGACGGAGAAACTGGGATAAGGACTTGCCTAAAAGTGACCAATTTATTGTCGAGGCTTGGATTTGGTCAACACTACTCTATGGCACGGTTGACACATTTTCTTGATACCGGGAAAAGCCAAGGGGTGACCCTTAAGGTACATTGTTGGATGCAAAAGTCCAAGGTTTTGGAAAATCTTTCTTTCTACACACCCTCAAATCCCCATGCAATTTGAAAGGGGACAACACAAAATTCAAGATACACCCTCAAATGCCCAACACGATTTGAAAGGGGGACAACACAATATTCAAAATACACCCTCAAATGCCCAACGCGATTTGAAAGGAAAAAAACACAATTTTTTCACAAAACACACCCTCAAGTGCCCGACGCGACTTGAAAGGGGGACGACACAACATTCAAAATACATCGTCAAATGCCCAACGCGATTTGAAAGGGAAAAAACACAATTTTTTCACAAAATACACCCTCAAGTGCCCGACGCAACTTGAAAGGGGGACGACACAACATTCAAAATACACCCTTAAATTCCCATCTCGATTTGAAAGGAAAAAACACAATTTTTTCACAAAACACACCCTCAAGTGCCCGACGCGACTTGAAAGGGGAAAAACATATCTTTTATCAAAAGCATGATGCCAAAAGGGAAAATTTCCAAAGTGCTCATTCCTCAAGGTGAATCTTTTAATGAAGCATGTCAGTCAAATTTTGATTTTAACTTAACCATGAGGTTTGTTATGCATAAAGTCCTTTGGATCTTTGTCCATTCTTAGGAGCGATCGGGAGTGGAGAACCCTTTTGTCGTCGAGGTTGGGGTAGCCCCATGTCCGTGTTGGTGTCGGTGGCGGCTTAGCCCCATGTTTTTGGCCGGCGTAGCCCTAATGTCATCATTTGACGGTTAGGAACCCATCCCTTTTTCATGACGCACCCTTTCTTTTGCCTAGGCCTCCCTTACGGGTTTTCAACCTAGCGGGCTACTTTTTTGCATCTTTCATGGCACACCCTGTTTTTTGCCTAGGCAGCCCTTGCGGGTTTTTAACCTAGCGGGCTACTTTTTTGGTGCCTTTCTTTCTATTTTTCTCTTTCTTTTATGAGTGATCCAACTGACTCGACGGGACGGGGACTTATTATGTCCTTTTGGAGGAAACATGGAATGGCCTTTATTTAGGCGGGAGAGAGTCCCTTTATATTGGTGAACAATGTATCACGAAACGGGAGTAAGCCCTTGCTTGACAGAATACAAGTGTTTAGCTCTTTCCTAAGATGTAGAGAAGAAGACTTGTCGAGACATTTGAAATCAGTCTTAGTCAATATTATCAAAATTATTGCTTGAACGGACCATGTTCATTATTAAGTCAGGGTTATAACAAGCAATTAGCCTTGACATGTATAAATGCTGTGATAAATTGAGATTAAGATTCGATCAATGGAAAGATCAAATTGTGTTTAGGAGAGATGGGTAATTATCAGGGAAATTGGTCATTGATGGGACCAAGGGAAGAGAACCGGGTCATTTTTGGAGGACCGAGGTTTGATGGATTCATTTCATGCTATAACCGGACCCGAAGGTTGCCTACATTCCCCTCAGTTTGAGGAGCTCAGTTCGCCGTAGTTCGGCCGTGAGGCCGTATTTTGCTGAAGTTGGCTTTCTTTTGTTGTTGTCTCGGAGGACGTTGTTGCTCACTTTGCTTTGGGTGAACTCCTTGAGATGGACCTCTTGGGGTGAACCCTCTTTGGTGTGAACTCCTTTTGAGGCAAACTTTGTTTTCACCATTTCCTTCCCTTCTTTCCATACATTCATTTCCTTTCCCTCTTCTCTTTTTTTTTTTTTTTTGAGGGAGGAGGTAAACATTAGCCCCAGCTTGCTATCTTGGGCATTGGCTTTCCTGCAGCCCTTTATCGATTCTAGCTTTGATTTTGAGGATCCGGGAAGCCCTTTGCTTGGTTACGCACGTGCGATCACGGTTGATTCTTGGTGGTTGAGCAACAACGTCCTCACCTTTTCACTGTCTCGGGATGCCTTTGATGTGCATCAGGAATTTGTCTCAGAAAGGTGTATCGGGTTGTGTGTCGGGGAAGTGTATGAGGGAATACTTGCCATTAATGGTTTCTTCATGCCAATTGATCACAACATTTATTCCCATCAAGATTAATTGTTTACATTTAGCATTTTTCATTCGTGCTAGGTCTATTCGTCCTTAATGAGTCGTCATTGACTAGTATGATTAGGAGTAAATTCATCATTTTAGGGACGTAGCAATCAATTGATCATAACAAGCAAGGCAATTTCAAGAGTAAATGTATATTGTAAATAATGTCTAAAGTTTAGAGAGAAGAAAATGAAAATGACTCTTTTATTGAGATAACTTTGTACATACATGTCCAAGTGCGGACCTTTACAAAAATAAAAAGACACAGTCCGGGACGGACTTTGATGAAAGTATAGATCCTACGAGGCTGGAAGACTCATCACTCTTTTTTTCTTTTTTTTTTTTTTTTTTTTGGTAATGGGTTCCTATAAAGTGCGATGGTCCATTTTCTTCCTCAATTGTTGGAGGGGTTATCGGCGGCACATTCCATGTCTTCCACGGGGAACTCGGGCTCCGTGTCATCAGGAAAGATGTCGCGAGGCTTCCATTTGGCTTGGCATTGCAATTACCGAGTTCGTCTTTGGCCATCTCCTTTTGGCGACTTCTCTTCGAGGTACGTAGCCTCATGCATGGCATTCGACGAGGGTATGGTTCTCCATTTGATATACCCACCCTTGGGCTTTCGAATCATGGGCCTCTCCTTGTGGGTGGTGTCCCAACTTGTTTTGATCTTCTTGTTCATGTGGGCGCCAATTCAGATGTGGGCTCCTTGGTCTATGTTTCCGGCGGACAAGACCACAAAGGACTTTAGCATTTTAAACCTCAAGGTGAAATTATAACCACAATTTGAGAGGAACGCCTCATTAGCAGATCAGCCTTTTAGAAAAGAGTTGACCTTTTATTTTTAAAAAACTCGATCTCCATTTTTTTTTAATGAGGATTGACACACACATTTTTTATTTGAGCAAAAGACTCACACATTTTTCTTTCTTTTTATAAGGATTGACACACACACATTTTTTTATTTGAGTAAAAGACTCACACACATTTTTTATGTAGACTTTTGACAATGTAGTAATGATAATAATAATTTCATAAGAAAATTGACAATGGATTCAAAAGGGTCACCACATAGCACTAACCGGGGAGTCAAGATTCTAACTAGACCTAACAGATATCTTAACTGACTTTCCCTAAAGGCTTATTACACATTCTAACAGTGGACTTTGACCTTTCCTGAGGGGAGGTCGGTGGAAGGGGTTTTGTGATTTTGCTCTCTGTTACGGTGACCACAACACCATCAATTTCTCAACCCTGGGCATTTAGCCCTGCAGACATTTCCTTGTCATTGACCCTTTGGCTTTGCTGAATTTGTCAACCTTCCCGGAACTGGCTCTCCTACTTTGGGGTTGGTGACTCCGTCAACCACGGTCTCCTTTCTCTTGGGGCGGATACCACTCCATTCGTTGATCCTTGGAGAAGTCACAGGATTAGATCTCTCGATCCCAAGCACGTTGAAACTCGGGCTGTTGGCTGTGGCGGAGGCATGAGGGGGTTCAAGCTTTCCTTCCCCAATCAAACCCAGAATGTTGCGTTTCACAACAGGGCACTCGTCGGTATTGTGTCCATGGTAACTGTAGAAGGCACACTTCCTGTTAACATCGAGATACTTCTCAGGGTTTTTGGGTTGGAAGTTGACAAGAGGCTTTGCGAGGCCTTGCTTAACCAATCTCTCAAATACCTTGCTTATAGGCATTCCGAAATCCTCAAACCTTATGAAACGGGGTCTGGATTGGCGTTTAGCTCTTCTTCCATTGTTGGTCGGAGCGCGGCGTGGATGAGAATCATTACTATTCAATGAAAAGGGGTGCTCATTGAGTGTCCTTTCATACTGAACTTCCATTGGCTTTCTCCTTCCCAATAGATGATTGAGAGGATCCTGCGAGGGTGGAGAGGTGTAGGCATATCCATAACCCTGGTTGTTCGCAGGAATGTACCTCGGAGGTGCGTAATGAACTTGTGGTCCAAAAGGTCTCGGACCGTAGAAATCATACTGGTCACCTCGGAATCCAGTGGTTGGCCAATTATCCACATATGGCGACTGAGTTCTTGGGATTTGATTGACGATCTCAAACTGAGAGGGAGTATAATTAGGAAGACCTCGTGGGAGTGATGGTCGAGGCATGATCGGTGTGAATGGTGAGACATGGGTGTTTATGGGAGGCAAGCTTTGAGTGGTGACGTGTTGAAATGGAGAGTGAGGGGATTTGGTGTTTTCGCAAGGTTGAAGGAGTGGAGTTTGGTTGTGACTTGGAGGTTGGGTGGTTTCGACCCCTTCCTCATGGTCAGAAACCTCAACGAAGGACCCGTCCGTCTGAAACAAAACCTTAACGCCTTTTCGTCTCATTGACCCGACAAACCGGTCTCGTTCTTCCTCGTAGTGTTTCCTAGTAATCTCTTCCCGAGTCCTGGAGGCTTCCAAAGCTTGGAGCAACTCTTCTTTGGTCGGGCTGGTCTGACTATTTACGGCATTGCTTTCCCAACTATTTTCCTCTGAGCCGGTCATTCCAAGGTTCTGGCGTGGAGGGATTGTAGCGGCTGAGGAACCCTCAGACTCAACGCGGAACAGGCGGTGACACGGTGCTCTTATCCACTTCATTCTCGCTGCAGCAGAGACAGAATGCAACTTAGGCTCAGGTAATCATTTGGTGAATGCTCATGCTACAAATGGGACACGACCGCTAGGCTTAGACCTATGGGTGAAAGGTAAACGGGATCAAATGGGATCTCGAATCCATGGTTGTGGCCGACTTCTTGGAGGGCAACGGGGGATTCATTCAAAGACTTGACCGGCTCCTTAGAAGATAACGGGGATCCTCTCCAAGGACTTAACTTCCTAGGGGACTACTCCTAGGGATTTAACGAGAATCTCAAAAAGGGGACCTAGGGGATGACGCCTAGGGGTTTGACGGAAATCTCAACAGGGACCTAGGGGACAACGCCTAAGGGTTTAACGAACATCTTGGAGGATAACGGGGATCTATCCAAAGATTGATGGGGGTCTTAGAGGATAACGGGGATCCGTTCGAAGATTTCACTGGCTTCTTGGAGGACAACTAGGAACCTACCAAATATTGATGGGGGTCTTAGGGGATAACGAGGATCCGTCCGAAGATTTCACTGGCTTCTTTGAGGACAACTGGGATCCTACCAAAGATTGATGGGGGTCTTAGGGGATAACGGGGATCCGTCCTTAACAAAATGCCTTAACGGAGGTCTTGGGGGATAACGGGGATCCGTCCAAAGACTTAACGAAATGCCTTAACGGAGGTCTTGAAGGATAACGGGGATTCGTCCAAAGACTTAATGAAATGCCTTAACGGAGGTCTTGGAGGATAACGGGGATCCGTCCAAAGACTTAACGAAATTCTGTTTGCTAACGCAAGAATGCGATGTGTCAAAGACAAGAAGCAAGAAAGGAGCAAACACATGTAATGTGTGATTATTCATTCATTCAAGTTTACTTAAAAAGCATTTTTATTCCTACATGGTTGGAAAAGATTTCTCTTCTTTTTCGCAACTAATCCAAATCCTGGATCATCGGAGGACATCACTACGCCTATAGACCCCTCGTTTTTCACCTGTCTTACACACTCCCAAGGATGGACTGTCCCGGGCGAGGGTCCTATAGGGCAAGCGGCTTCCACCGACCAAAAGAAACAAATCTAGGGTCTAGTGTATCACAAGCTCCCCAATGCGTGAGCCATTCCAATCATGATTAAGCCCCGGTTAAGATCGAGATTCGTCTTAGGGACTTCCGGCATAACCTCATCTTTGATGAGGGCCCTCGAATCTTATCCATAAGCTTAAGGATGATTAGTATGAACCATTCATTAGGGCTAGACAACACAGTGTTACCCTGTCCATAACACATGACTTAGGTTAATTATAGCCCATATTAACGCATAAGTCAAGGACCGGGTCAAAGTTGACCATGGTCATACTTGCTTTCACAAGGAGTCGTGACTCGGGCATTAACTTGGCCATAATTAACCTCAGACACGTATCGGGGATATGGTAACGTGAGCTAGACCAAAAACCAACCAAAGTCTCAGTGTTTGTGTGTCACGGACAAGTGTGGTTGACTCGGCTCGGAAGGGGAGGTGGAATGGACCCGTGCGCTCTAGAAGGGCACAAGAGCACCAATCAAGATGCATCGTGGCATCCATCCTGGGTTTAAAGGGAATTTGGAACGTGCAAGGTCAAGTGTGCGTAGTGTGAAGCCATTCTATGTTCCTTTTTTAGTCAAAATAGAAATTTTCGATTTGTCTTAACATCATGAACAAAAATGAGCAAGCATGAATAAGCTATTTACACAAGCAATCAAGCAAAAATCACATGGGCAAACAAAGCCAAAACTTGTATGTACAAAAAATTGTGCACAACCAAAGAATCCTTTGAAATCAACATTTTTCAAGAAGAACAATTCTTTTGAAAATCATTTTCAAAACAAGTTGTGTACAACAAAGAATTCAAAAATCTTTTACAAAATGGGTCATGCACAAGGAGGTTTTGAAAACCCAAATTTATGTCCAAAAGTTTATGCATAACCAAGCTTCAAAAACCAAGTTTTGGCTAGAAAAGAAGAAGGTAATGTGCTCAAACAAAACTGTAAATTTGGAACCTGGACAAGCAGAAGCCAAAGGGACACAGAGTGTTCCTTCCCTGCATAAAATTGTTAAATTTTGGAACATTCTGTTCCCTGCCCAACATAGCCGTACGGCTATATCATGCTGGCAATCATTTTTTTGCTGTTTTTAAACTTTTGATCATCAAGCCCCAGTTTATTGCATCTCCATAACAGTTTCATCTCCAGAAAGTTCAAACAGAAACACAGCACACACAAAACAAACACGAAAGTTAATGGAAATGGGGAACGGGAGTTTGACCCACACAAAAGCACCCCCAAAATTTTTAAAAAGAAGTTTGTGGACACTTTATTCCCCAGCGGAGTTGCCACTGCAAGGATCCCACCCCCGCGCGGAGGATCACGACGAGTTTTGTGGCGAAAAAGCCGAACACGGTTATCTCACAAAACATAACGGAGTCGCCACTATTGTTAATTATTTAATCCAACAAAAGAAAAGGTTAGAGATTCTATTAGTTCGGAGGTCATGTTACACCTTGGGAAGAGTTTCACGTCACCCAAGTCGCTTCGGATAGGACCGAGTCTCCCTAATGTTAGTTAACGAAAGTGCATGTGTGTGTGTGTGTTTTCAAAATGGGAGAAACTGACTGTTTTGGCAAAACTAGTTAATTATTTAACAGAAAAGGTTTATTTTGCAAACTTTCTGGTCAGAAAAGGAAGAGACTGGAAAATGCCCTCCCCGGCCAAAGTAGCCGTACGGATGGGGAGGGCTCTCCAGGGCATTTTTACAGTTTATCAGAAAAACAGTTCAGTTTCAGTCAAAACAGAGTATCTTTGCTGAAACTGGACTGGAATGTTGATTTCCGGTTTATGATTAACAACAAAACTTTGAAAAGTTCATTCCTATGCACTTTAATCATCAAAGGAACCCCAAAAACAAAGATTTAGGTGTGATCAAAGGCAATCATTGGAGAGATTTACGAAAAGTTGATGAACATGGCATTTAGACCAAAATGACCATTTTGGTGGATAAAGATTGAAACTTTACCACCAAAATGGACTTATTATACAAGATTAAACCCTTAGGGACAAAATTATAACATAAAGATCAAATCTTTATGTCTCAGACACTAGGTGTGAAGGGGACCTTGAATCACCTTATGATTTGGATCATATACATTTATAATCATAATATATATAGCTTGGAAGGCCAAGACTTGTATAATATATAGATATAGTGCTTGAAAATGGACAAGACTTGCAAGAAATGTAAAGTGCTTGAAATGGACAAGACTTTGCAAGAACAAGAAGAAATAATACAAGATAAACAAGTAATATTGTAGATACCCCAGGGGACCACGGCTTGGCTAGAGCGCGTGAATTACTTAGGATGTCTAATTGATTTTAAGAGTCGCCACCCACGTTTTTGAGGAACGTAAGAAAACCTAATGTTTATGAGCCTAAGTTTGATGTACGAAAACAGAGATTCTTTGGGATTAGGGGTTCGGGGGTTAGGTTACGAAATGGGAAGTACTTAAACACCCATTTCGCCCGAGCAAAGTCGGTCTTGTTTGTTCATAATTCACTTTTAAAGATAAATGTGTTCTTCCTATTAAAATGATGATGAAAAAGGGTTTGAGATTCAAAATGTAGGGAGATGACTCCTAGGCCAATTCAATGTAATTAAAGGACCATTGGTGTCATGTCCCAAATGGTTTTTGGGTGATTGCACATTTGATTGAAGAAGAAGAAGAAGAAGGAGGAGGAGAGAAGTTCTTAAGACATTTACCTATAGTATCCTTCAAAAGGGAACCTCTTGTAAAGCCTTGAAGAAGAGGTTGAGTACTTTTGTTGAAGAAATCCCAAAGGAAAGATCTAGGAAAGAAGTGAGTAAAAGGTCTAAAATGATGATTTTCCAGGTCCTCCTCCAATGATGGATTGGAGGGGTTTTTATAGTTGAAAAGGGACTGTTTTTGGAGCTAAACGGAGTCTCCAAGAAATCTTTCCCGGGCAAAATCATGTATAATGAGCAAGGGAGAGATTCTTGGGCAGAATCTGTAACTGACACACCCCAGAAGCGCGCGCATCCCACCTAGGCGACGGAAGGCGCGCGCGTCTGGCCTTAAGGGGCGGAGGCGCGCGACTCTGAGAAGCAATTTTTGACAGAATGGACTAGAAAGTTAGAACTGTTATTCAGTTTAGTCCCGGGACTTAACGGAGTCCATCTGGAACTTAACCAAAGTAACATAAACTAACAGAAAACACCTAGAAGAGGGAGAAACACAAAACTAAGTGTGCAATCGGGGTTAGCGGTCCGAGGCGGGGTGTCTACAGAGCCCCTCGGTGGCGTGGATTGCGAAGCAAACGCGCCGACGAAAGACAGACATCCGCCTAGGACATCACCAAGAAAAGGAAAAGACTCGATAAAAGCAAGAATTTTGAAATTGCGGAGGATAGAGGTGCGCTCCCTGTGTGAGCGGCTTTGAGAGATAAGGGTGCGCTCCCTGTGTGAGCGGCTTTGCCAATAGCGGGATCCGTTTGCTGAGAGCGGGATCCGTTTGCTGGAAGCGGGACCTGTTTGCTGATAGCGAGATCCGTTTGCTGGAAGCGGGACCTATTTGCTGATGCGAGATCTGTTTGCTGGAAGTGGGACCCAGAGGACCATTTGCTGAAGTGCGGGACCTAGAGGACCGTCTGCTGAAGTGTGGGACCTAGAAGACCGCTTGCTGGAGTGTGGGACACGGAGGACCGTCTACTGAAGTGCGGGACCCGGAGGACCGTTTGCTGAAGTGCAGGACCTAGAGGACCGTTTGCTGAACTACGGGACCCGGAGGACCGTTTGCTGAAGAGCGGGACCCGGAGGACCGTTTACTAAAGTGCGGGACCTAGAGGACCGTTTGCTGAAGTGCGGGACCCGGAGGACCGTTTGCTGAAGTACGGGACCTAGAGGACCGTCTGCTGAAGTGCGGGACCTAGAGGACCGCCTGCTGGAGTGCGGGACCCGGAGGACCGTCTACTAAAGTGCGGGACCTAGAGGACCGTTTGCTTTGGATGGATGTAGATTTTGTTCGATGAAGAAGCAGTGATTCTGTGGCTCATCCCGGACCAAATTGTTGTCGTGAGTCGTACTTTGACTATTTGACTTTGACTTTTGACGGGGTGCGGGCACAGTTGACTGCGGAGTGCTTTGTGCTGGGGATGAATTGTAAAAAAAAAACTGATCTTTGAGAACTAACGGCGTCTGTCACGAATCTCACTCAGCTTGTAGTGGTGGAGCTGAAAACTCAGATGAATATGGATGTGACACCTTGATTCCCGCGTGAGGAGTTGTGTTTGAATTCCTCAGGGAGCAAAGGCGCGTGCGTCTGGTCTTCGCTATGGGAAGCGCGCGCGTCTTAGTGACATAGCGGGGGGAGCACACATTCCGTTCCAGTTCAGCATACATAAACAGACAGTTCACTTTTTCGGCGAGTTTTCAAAATTTTGAAGAGCCCTCCAAATTCTGAACAAAATTTTCACGGAAAAATCACCCCAAAACACTTTCTTGTTGTTCTAGGTGCGATTCTATCATAGCAACGATGTTGGATCGTCAACAATCTCCTCCATTCGAGATGCCACAGGGCGAGGAGCCCGAGATTGGAATATAGGCAATGGACCCGAGTTTTCTCACGTATCAGCCGCATACCTATATCTCCCACTTTGTCACAATGGTATTGGTAAGAATCTTTCATTCTCTTTATGATTTTCGCACTTTTGGGGCTGCTCTGTTTCACCCGTATTTTTTTTCGCTGCAACTTCTTTTGTTGATTGTCGCTGTTGATTTACTGCAAGAAACATGTTCGGATACCCCTTTTCATACCCACACACTCGTATGCATGTTGAAGTTTCTATTTCGGGTTTGTCCGTTTTCTAGCCGTTATGCTGACGAAATTTTCGTTGTTTCTTGTTTCTTTTTAGGAGTGGAGCCGCCTGTCGGAGATTCGAGGCAGAGCTCATGGCCCGGTCACCATCTGGAGTAAGCTGCCCGAGAATGTCAAGGCTCGGGTTCAGGCCACCCATTTTGGCCTCTTTATTACCAGTATGCCGGCATTGAAGAATGATCCGGATGTTATTCAGGCTCCGAGAGAGAGATGGTGGGACACCACCCATACTTTCCATCTGCCTATGGGAGAGGTCACGATGACGCCCACTGATTTCACGGCATTGACTGGTCTGCCGTTTGCAGGGGAGCATGTCCCTTGTGTTTTGAGAGGGACCCTTCGGACTGCTGACGAGCTGTTGGCCCTGGTTGACTGCGGCTTCCCGATGAAGAATTATCGAGTCACTTGGGGGAGCATCCGTCGGTATTTTAGTATTCTTGCAGCTGAACCTTTGGGTGTCACTACTGAGCGGGTCGATGCTGTGGCCCGTTGTTTTATATGGTACCTGTTGTCCCATACTCTGTTTTCCAGTGGAGGGTCATCGGCTTCCTTGGCTTTGCTTGATTTGTTGGTAGACTTGGACCAGGCCGGTCATTATAACTGGGGTGCAGCGGGCTTGGCTGCTTGTTATCACGGTATGGATCTGACCAGCCGTTCGACCACTAGCTCGGTCATGGGTTTCATCCTGTTATGGGAGGTATACTGCTTTCCCTTTTCTGTTCGGCTTTCTTGTCATCGCTCTACTGTATCTTTAAACTGTCATTTAATTCTGCTCTTGTCTCTGTTTTTGCAGCTATGGGCCTTTGCTGTCTTGGAGATGAGGGACTTCAAGATTAACAGAGAGGGTCAGCCCCAGTATCCAGACTGTGTGAGGTGGTCGTATAGGGAGAGGAACGCGAGGACTGACACTGTTCCCATCAGCCTGCTTTCAGCTCGACGCCACTTGGATTCTTTGAGGCCAGAGGCTGTCGCCTCTTCTTTGTTTCTGTGGAGAGCTATTTATGCTTTTATTGAGCATACTCTGATTCCCACCCGCTCGAGGCTTCTAATGAGCTCAGTGGAGTGTATGGCGATGTATCTTGGAGAGAGAGTGTTTTGGCAGCATGGTGGTCAGGTGACGGACTTCCACCACCCTCCTAGGTCAGCGGTTCCTGATGTTCCTCCTTTTTGTCCTCATAATTGGAGGGCTTTTTCAGAGGCAGACCGGGCAGTCTACCTTGCAGGGGTTGATGCTGTCCCTTTCATTCATCTAGAGCAGGATTACGGTTTATTCCGGGAGCATAACCTCCAGCAGGCTTTCATGTTTACTGATCCGAGGGAGACACATGCTGCTCCACAGACTTCAGCTCGGTTTTATCCCACAGGTGCTGGATATTTCTTTGATCCCCCTTTTCCTCCTTTATATTATACTTACTCGAACTTTGGGGTGTATGAGGAGCAGAGGGAGATTGTTCCCGAGGACATGTCGCTGGAGAGAGAGCCTCATGTTCAGGCTGCTGTGGTATATTTTCCTGACTGTCTTTGCATTTCTCAGTTCCAGTCTCGCTTTTCTGTTCTTTGTATTGATGCAATTTCCTTTTTCTGTTCTCTGTTGCAACAGGTACCTGTAGCTGCTTATAGGCACTTGGGCAGACAGAACAAAGGGATGAGGAGGAGACTCCGTCAGCTGGAAGAGAGGGTGCTAGGGCTGTGCAGGGATATTGCTGCCATGACTAGAGATGCTGCTGGTGCTGTCTCTGGTGCTGCGAGAGGAGCTGGCCAAGGTGCTCGGGGCATGGGACGAGGCTGCAGGGATGCTGCACTGGACATTGATGAGGCTGTCTCTTTGGTGAGGCAGTCACTGAGCAGGAGTCTGAGCCGAGGAGGTAGCTAGAGTAGGGGTGGTGCTAGTTCATCAGGGAGAGCTGCCAAGAGGACCCGGCATGATATTGTGGTGGAGACATCCGAGGAGGAAAAATCCGCTGATGATGATGATGATGATGATGATGATGATGATGACGAGGAGACTGAGAGCGGAAGTGAGGGTGGGCACGGTGCTGCCGATGATGATGATTCTGAGTAGCCTTCTGGGGAGGACAAGAGATTGAAAACATTTTTATTTACCTGTAATAAACATTTAGCATGTATTTACAATCCTAGCTATTTACTACGCTTTTTTAGTTATCTGTCTAGACTCGTTCCTAAGTGCCGACTCTTTACAAACAAATGTGTGCCCAAATGTGTTCATTATTGTTGCTTGAACTCCTTTTCTGTGCTGGGATCTGATTTCTTGCAGGTTGAAGGCGTTTGGTCATGCCTGGGCTTCTTTCTTGAACTGACAAGGGCATGTTCTGTTTCTGTCTGCTGTCAAATGTGCGCGCGTCTGGATTTGGTTGCGGGAGGCGCGCGCATCTGGAATCGTTTGTCGGAGGCGCGCACTTCTGGCTTGCTGAATTCCAGCCCCTTTCTTTTCTGACCAGGGCACTCCAACAGCTATAAATTCAAATCATTTTTTATCAGAATGATCACACAGCAATACTCTGCATCCTTTCCTTTACTCTATACCTCAAAATTCTTGTAGCGATGGCCCCGATGACCTTTACTTTTGAAGTTAAGGTTTCCGTCCCTGAAGGTGATAAGTCCGTCCCCGTTGCTCCAATTGTGAAGACGCGTCCTAGCGTCTTTGATCGTTTGGGAAGACCAAATGAGGATGTTGTTGCCGTGGATTCCGTGAAGCCGGTGGTCCATGTGAGGGATTATAGGCCTCGTTATTTGCCTAAGAAGAAGAAAGGCAAGGGGAATTCTTCTCATGTGTGGAAGCGTCCCGTGGTTGTTCCGGTCAAAGCTCCTTCTAGCAAGGGCAAGGAGAAGGTTGTTGATGAAGCTCCATCTCGCCCGAGTGTCTTTCTCGTCTTGGTGGTCTCGAGAATGCTCCGCCTCCATCAAAGAGGACTAAAGGCCGTCCCCAAAAGCGATGGGTCCCCAAACCGAAGAAAGATTAGATATTTTATTTGTGCCCCACGAGATTGCAATTAAAATAGGCCACTTGTTTTAAGATTTTAATGTTTTAAGTCTTTTAGTAGCTCAACGTTTCCATTGTAACGATAAAAATAGTTCAAGAAATGAATAAAAATTGCATCTCATTAATTTGAAATGATTTGGGTATTTGTTTATGTTTTAGACCGCACCCGAAGGTTCCTTACGTTCCTCCAGTGTAGAGGCTCAGGTCTCCGTAGTTCAAACAAACGAAGACCTTTTTTTTTTTTTTTTTTTTTTTTTTTTTGCACCCTGTTTTTTGCCTAGACCGCCCTTTCGGGTTTTCAATCTAGCGGGCTTCTTTTTTGCACGTGCTCTAATTTTTGCCTAGGCCGACCTTGCTGGTTTTCAACCTAGCGAGCTCTCTCTTTTTTTTTTTGGTCTTTGTTTGTTAGACGTAAAATCTCTTCAATTTGTCAAGGTTGACTTCCTTTGGCAGCTGATCTCCGTCTAAGTCCACAAGTCGGACTGCACCGCCGCTTAGTATCTTCTTGACTACGTGCGGACCAATCTATCGGGGTCCCCATTTTCCAAGGGGGTTCATGGCATTAGGACGGTGTTGTCTTAGGACTAAATCTCCCACACTGATGTTTCGGGGCTTCACCCTTTTGTTGAAAGCCCTAGCCATCCTTTGTTGATAGGCCCTCCTACGCTCGATTGCCCTTAGCCTTTTCTCGTCGAGTAGGGCTAGCTGTTCATATCGACTTTGCATCCAGTCCACTTCGTTGACTTGGTTCTCGAGGAAGACCCGTAGGGATGAAACTTCGAGCTCTATTGGTAGTACAGCTTCGGAACCATATACCAGTACATAAGGAGTTTCTCCAGTCGCTGTCCGTATCGACGTGCGGTAGCCCCATAACGCTAGAGTTAGCTTTTCGGGCCAATCCCTTCCAGTGGAGGCCATTTTCTTCACAATGGTCTCGATTGTCTTATTAGCTGCCTCAACCGCGCCGTTTGCTTGAGGGCGGTATGGAGATGACTTGTGCTTAGTGATCTTGTATTCTACTAGGAGTGTGTCCATCTCTTTCTCGAAGTGAGAGCCGTTTTCTGAGATGATCTCATGAGGAGCGCCGTATCGGCACATGATGTGGGTTTTCACGAATTCGGCCACTTTCTTGGCGTTGAGAACTCGGTAAGCCTGTGCTTCGACCCATATTGTAAAATAGTCCACGGCTTCTAGGATGAAAGATTGTCCGTTGCTTCCGGTAGGGTGAACTTTGCCGATGATGTCGATGCCCCAACAAGAGAAAGGCCAAGGCATAGTCATATTGTAAAGCTGTGAGGGTGGAGCGTGCTGTAGATTGGCATGGAATTGGCATTTGGCGCACCTCTTGACATTCTCGATGCAGTCCCTTTCCATGGTACTCCAATAATAACCCATGCAGAGTATCTTCTTGGTCAACATAAACCCGTTTATGTGAGGCCCACATTCACCTTCGTGGATCTCATGCATTATTTCTTGAGCTTCTGTCTCATTTGCGCATAGGAAATTGATCCCTTCGTGGTGCCTTTTGTAGACACTGTCCCCAATCAGTACATATTGGGAGGCTAGTCTTTGCAACGCCATTTGAGACTTCTTATTGCTATTCTCGGGATAAGCACCATCCTTGAGGAAATTCATGATATCCGCGTACTACGGGGAGTTTGTTTGGACCTCGTTGATCTCGATACTCATGCAGTATGCCGGACTGTTCCTTCGGGAAATTTTGAAGGGCTTTACCATTTTACCCTCAGGTATTTCAACCAGTGAAGCGATGGTGGCTAGTGCATCAGCAAAACGGTTTTTGTCCCTTGGCAGGTAATTGAAGGTGATTTCTTGAAACTGTTCAACCAACTCCTCGAGATGTTGACCATACCATTGCAGAGTCGAGCCTTGAATCTTCCACTTTCCGGATGTCTGGTTGATGATGAGCAAGGAATCACCGAATACTTCTAAACTTGTGACATTTCTTTCGAGGGCTGCTTCGAGCCCCGCTATGCAAGCTTCGTACTCAGCGGTGTTGTTAGTGGCTTCAAATTCAAGGCAGATGGCGATTGGAGTATACATGTCCTTTGGATCAACAAGTAACATCCCTATGCCATATCGATGCTTATTGGCTGCGCCAACGAAAAAAAGTTGCCACTTATTTTCTTCTGTTGTAGCGTAAATTAAATGCTCGTCGGGGAACTGTACATCTTCCCCCTTCACTTCGTCACACGGAAATTCAGCAAGCTGATCACTGAACACTTTCCCCCTGATGGATTTGAGTGTGACGTAAGTGATATCGTAGCCGGCGAGCATGAAATACCATTTGGCTATTCTTGTTGACATGAAATGTTTTTCGAAGATGTAGCGGAGCGGGTCCACTTTTGCTACTAACTTTATTAGGAAGGCTTCCATCTAATGCTTGAGCTTTTGAGTAACCTAAACCAATGCAGCATAAGACTTCTCTAAGACAGAGTAGTTCTTTTCAGCTCCTTGAAACCGTCGGCTGACAGAGTAGATATCATTCTCTTTTGTGGAGTCTCACTGTTCTTGTGCTAACATAGCCCCTAGGGCTTCATCATTGACAGTGAGATAGAGCAAGAGAGGCTTCTCTTCGTGTGGTGGAACCAAAACTGGAGGGCATGTCAAGTAATGCTTCACTTGGTAGAAGGCTTCTTGGCACGCATCGGTCCATTCTAGAGCCACATTCTTTTTTAGTAGCTTGAAGATTGGCTCACACATGGAAGTGAGTTGGTGCACAAACCGACTGATGTATTGAAGTCTGCCCATGAAACCTTTTATTTCTTTCTGCGTCCTTGGGGGAGGCATGTTAATGATTGCCTTGATCTTGGAGGGATCGGCTTCAATTCCTCTTTCAGTGACCATGTAACCTAGAACCTTTCCTCTGATGACCCCAAAAGTGCACTTTACGGGATTGAGTCTCATCTTGTGTTGTCGAAGCCTTTCAAAGAATTTGCGAAGATTGATCAAATGTTGACCATTGGTTCCCTTTGAATGGATGATCATGTCGTCTATATAGACCTTGATCTCTTTATGAATCATGTCATGTAATAGATCAGTAACAGCCCTCTGGTAAGTAGCCCCAGCGTTCCTTAGTCCGAACGGCATGACTGTGTAGCAGAAAGTGCCCCACAGAGTTGTGAAAGCTGTCTTGTATTGATCCTCTTCGGACATGAGAATCTGATTGTAACTAACAAAACCGTCCACAAATGAGCGGACTTCATAGCTGGCAGTTGAATCGACGAGCATGTCGATGTTTGGTAGTGGAAAATCATCTTTTGGGGAAGCTTTGTTCAAATCCCGGAAGTCCACACAAACTTGAACCTTACCGTTTGCCTTTCTGACTATCACAATGTTGGCTAGCCAAGTCGGATACTCAATGACTTTGATGAAACCCACACTGAGGAGCTTTTCAAGGGTTCAATTCTGTCCTGATGCAGGCAATTGTGTCCACATAAATTACAACTCCCGAATCAACCGTGTAACCGGTAAATAAAACATAAAATTAAACAGTCCAAGGGTTCAATTCTGTCCTGATGCAGGCAATTGTGCCCACACCCCACTGTTCTGTTCAGTCACTGAAACCTGTTCTTGCCCTGGAAATTGACCCAGAAGCGCGCGCCTCGGGCTGGTGTTGTCGGAAGCGCGCGCCTGGCGCATTGTACCTGGGAGGCGCCCGCTTCTGGGCTCACCTGTCAGATTATCAGAAACTTATGGACTCAGGGGATTGCCCTGGTCCTGATTGTGTGATGGAATCCCTGCAATGTCTGTCAGCACGAAATAATAGGAAGAATAGGAAGAACACATTGAAGGAGGGGGATTCTGGAATTTGACGCGGGACGCGCGCGCTTTGGACCATGAAGGTCCGAGGCGCGCGCTTCCCATGTCAATTTCCAGAATGCCCAGAAAAGTGAATTATGAACAGAAACACAAGTTTAACCCTCAAGCCTCCCCAGCAGAGTCGCCACTGTACATACCCCGGGGGACCATGGCTTGGCTAGAGCGCGTGAATTACCTAGGATGTCTAATTAATTTTAAGAGTCGCCACCCACGTTTTTAAGGAACGTAAGAAAACCTAATGTTTATGAGCCTAAGTTTGATGTATGAAAACATAGATTCTTTGGGATGAGGGGTTCGGGGGTTAGGTTACGAAATGGGAAGTACTTAAACACCCATTTCGCCCGAGCAAAGTCGGTCTTGTTTGTTCATAATTCACTTTTAAAGATAAATGTGTTCTTCCTATTAAAATGATGATGAAAAGGGGTTTGAGATTCAAAATGTAGGGAGATGACTCCTAGGCCAATTCAATGTAATTAAAGGACCATTGGTGTCATGTCCCAAATGGTTTTTGGGTGATTTCACATTTGATTGAAGAAGAAGAAGAAGGAGGAGGAGGAGAGAAGTGCTTAAGACATTTACCTATAGTATCCTTCAAAAGGGAACCTCTTGTAAAGCCTTGAAGAAGAGGTTGAGTACTTTTGTTGAAGAAATCCCAAAGGAAAGGTCTAGGAAAGAAGTGAGTAAAAGGTCTAAAATGATGATTTTGCAGGTCCTCCTCCAATGATGGATTGGAGGGGTTTTTATAGTTGAAAAGGGACTATTTTTGGAGCCAAACGGAGTCTCCAAGAAATCTTTCCCGGGCAAAATCATGTATAATAAGCAAGGGAGAGATTCTTGGGCAGAATCAGTAACAGCCCTCTGGTAAGTAGCCCCAGCGTTCCTTAGTCCGAACGGCATGACTGTGTAGCAGAAAGTGCCCCACAGAGTTGTGAAAGTTGTCTTGTGTTAATCATATTCGGACATGAGAATCTGATTGTAACCAGCAAAACCGTCCACAAATGAGTGGAATTCATAGCTGGCAGTTGAATCGACGAGCATGTCGATGTTTGGTAGTGGAAAATCATCTTTCGGGGAAGCTTTGTTCAAATCCCGGAAGTCCACACAAACTCGAACCTTGCCGTTTGCCTTTCTGACTATCACAATTTTGGCTAGCCAAGTCGGATACTCAATGACTTTGATGAAACCCACACTGAGGAGCTTTTCAATCTCTTCTTTGACTTGTAGAGACCATTCTGTCTTGATCTTTCTGAGTTTCTGCTTTACTGGCTTGGCGTCCTCTCTGATCGGAATTCTGTGCTCCGCGACTTTTCTGTCCAAACCCGGCATGTCTTTATACGACCATGCGAATACATCCACAAATTCTCTGAGCAGTGCAGTCAATTTGTCTTTGTCTTCCCCTTTGAAGAAGCTGCCAATCTTTGTTTCTTTCGGCTCTTCGTCGGTACCCAGATTAACAACATGCAATTCCTCATCAGCCCCTGGACCATTTTAACCACGACAACGAACCTGTTGAGCTAGTTCATTTAGGTATGTTATGTTTTCGTGGTCTATTTCATCATAATTTGAATCGTTATTAACTTGTTCATTAAGTTCGTTATTAGTTAATTCATCATTTATGATGTTTGCAATCTCAGGGTACTCAGAAATATCGATTTTTTCATTAGCAATGAAAGGAAACACACGCTCGGCTATTGCCTCCATATCCTCTTGGGTGAGGGCATTAGAAACACTCTCAGACTCGAAAGTAAGTGTGAGCCGCTCTTCCTTTGTTGCTGTACGGGGTATGCAACCCATTTCTCAGACCAAGAAATCATCGGACACTAAAGGCCCCTTCGTTGAATACCAGTTGTTGATTGGCTCGGAGCTTGGCGGGATCTCATTGATCGTTTCCTTTCTGACAACGGTGTCGTAGATGGCGTTGACTTGGCAATCGTCCATGATGGCAAATTCTTCGAACATGGAGGCTAGATCGGATAATTCTTCCCCCACGGTAATCTCTACCTCGGACTCTATAGTCACTTTCTTGCCCCACCACTCTTGGGGTGACATTGGAGTAGGCTCTCTTTCTTGTGTCGGTATTTCACAATCAGTGAAGATCTCGAGACCGGGCTTTCTGACGCCCTTGTCGTTAAACCACGGTTCGGAAATGATCATGTACGGAACATCTTCCCCTTGGCGAACAAAGTAACCATTTAGTGTGTAGCGGTAAGGTCTCAAGTCAGGGATTTCATATTGTCGACCTTCTTTGTGAGCTTGGGTCTTTTGATTCTTGACTGCTTGCTCGTATTTCAAGTCATCTTCAGTGGGCTCGTACCCCAGACCAAACTTGTTCTTGACAAAAGGAATTTCTACGGGGTGTAATATCCCTTGTTGATGCTTCCCTAGGCCTAGACCGGGAAAGTGATTCATGTTCCTCATCATGCGGAGGATTTTAGGATTGACGAGGGTCCATTGTCTGTTTCCCCCTTCTTTGTCGATGGTGTTGACGCCGGAGAGAGTGGCATCTTCTATCCCGTGTTGGACTTGGTGAACGGGTTGTCCCCCACTTCTGTGGATGGTGAAATTCTCGGCCATGATGGTGACTATCTCGTCCCCATTTCTGATCTTGACACACTGATGGAGAGTGGAAGGTACCGCATTGGAACTGTGGATCCAAGGTCGGCCCAGGAGTAAGTTGAATGAAGCAGGGACATCAAGTACTTGGAATGGGACGGACATGATCATGCTTCCAAATTCGATATCAACTTCTATCATTCCCATGACTGTACGGGCAGTGCTGTCGTACCCTCTAATGACTTGTGTGGAGGGTTGTAAATCGGAGTTTTTGAGCCCCAGTATGCCCATGACTCGGCTAGGCATTAAGTTGAGTGCAGAACCACCGTCTACTAGAACCCTTGAGATGGGTCTCCCCCTTGCCCTTACTTTGAGGTAGATGGCTTCATTGTGTTCGGACCCAAATGGCGGGAGGTCCATGTCGGCAAAAGTGATGACATTGCCGAAGTGAATGTGACCTATGTGAGGTCCTCAGGAGTCGTGTCGGGAGAGACTGATGTATCATCCAAGTTCTTGATGACGAGGTCTCGGCGTCTCTTTGATGATGCAATAAGGTCCCAGATGGATATGTTGGCTTGCGTCTTCTTGAGTTGTGTTAACAAAGGATCTTCGGGTATGTCGCGTGTTTGCGATCTTTGAGAAGAGATGTTGGTTGTTGCGGTATTGGGAGGGATTGTGCTCGTTGTTACTCGGCCACTGCGAGTGAGCATGTTCACGGTCCCTTGTAGCTTCTTCTTCCTATTCTCTAATACTTCCCTCATAATCTCATCATAAGTCACAACATAACAAGAATTATCAAGTTTATTCATATCATCGGAGCCCTCATTCATAATTGGGATAGAATGAGTGGTTCCTTCAAACTCTCGTACCTCTATTACATTGACACCACCCTCATTAGGGATTATGTATTCCTTCTTGTCTATGAGGTCTTGGATGGTGTTGCGGATGGAGAAACAATCTTCGGTGAGGTGGCCGGTGCATTGATGATAGTCACACCATTTGTGTTGAGCATGATTGGGATGGAGCGGTTGTGGTTGCTTGTACCCTTGAAGATGGGTGATTTGTCCCTTGGCCTTTAGAGCTTCATAGGCCTCGGTGATGGTCATGCCATTGAGAGGAGTGTATACGCGGTCGTTTTGGAACCGCTTGCCTTGTGGTGGAGGGACCTTCTTGTAATTCCCTTTGTCAGTAGTAATGGCATTGACAGAAGCCTCTTTGTTTGAACTAGAGGCGGCCTTATATCGGTAAGTAGGAGTAGCCTTTTTAATCTCCTTGAGCAAGTCATCCATGCGTACCCCCGCCTCATACATTTGGGAGAAGTCGGAGTAGCAAGCCCCACTTAGGTGGGTGCGGAGATCAATCTTGAGACACTTGAGAAAGATGTCCATTTGTTCTTTTGTGTTTGGCCTCTTAACAATTTCAGAGAGCTTGTTATTCCAACTCCTTGTGAAGTCAATGAAGGACTCGTTGTCTCTTTGAGTGGTGTTCTCGAGCTCTTTCCTTATGGGCCGGTGAGTGGTGTTGCCTTGATATTGATTTTTGAAGGCAAGCATAGCGGCATCCCAATCAAGACGGACAGTGAGCGGGAGAGTTGCATACCAATCCTTTGCTGCCCCCTCGAGAGTGAGAGGAAAGCATTGAGCCATAACTTTTGGGGAGACCTTCTTCGGAATCATAGCCCAAATGTAAGTCTCGATGTGAGCCATCGGGCATGAGTTGCCCTTAAACTTGCTAATGTCGGGCATCTTGAATTTGTCGGGGAGAGCGGCCATCGTGCTCATGAGGATGGATGACTGATAAAGGCTTGTGTTGGAGCCTTTTCCCATGTTGAGGCTGTCAAATTTCTGATCAATGTAGGCCATGATGGAATCGGCCATTTTGGGGTCGCTGTTGTCGGTGCTTGGTTTCCCCAATTTTTTGGTGCGGGCGCTGACATATGGGCTTTCAAACAAACCCTCGATCCACTCGGATTCCTCATTGTCATTAACCCCCTTGTTCTTGGAGAGCTTGAGGAGCTTGGCTTTCAGTTGGTCAACCTCGGCCTCGTGGGCCTCCGTTTGACTGTTGACCTGAGCTTGCCACAAGGCTTCTTTGGTTTGAGCCTCTTGGTTAAGGGTAGAGACTTGTTGTTGGAGTGTTTGAACCATGGCAGAAAGCTGTTCGAGAGTCATGGCGTTGTTGGTGCTGGAGTCGCCGGCCATTGATGATGTAGAAGCTGTTGCAGTGGTCGGTTCACGGACAAGCCTGTTGGATGAATCCCTGTAGATGCGGAGAGTACCAATCGGACCTATAATTGGAGAAGTAGCCCTTGTCAGTCTCGGTTCACACTTTCGGTCTATGAAGAGGTTGAGAACACACAGTTGGGCACACGACTCGAACCACATAAGAAAAAAGACTTTTTTTTTTTATTTATTTTATAAGTCGGAGGGAATGGGTCCCTTCTGGGGATTTCTAAGAAGATAATAGAATCGTCACAATAGTATATAGACCATGTTGCGGTCCCATATACTCATCGGATTTCATCGCGCTTGTGAATCCTACATGTGTCGGGATTAAACTAAATTAATGTAGTAAAGCATACATTCGGGGACGGATTTTTTAATTTTCGTCCAAGATAACCACTTTTGGGGACGGATTTTTATTGCGTCCGTTTCAACAAGTTGGCATGTATGATTTGAAAATATTAGTTTAGGGAAATCTCGGTACATGGAAACCGACTTGGTCACGGAGTGTTAGACCCTAACTAGAATTGTGTGGTTTGTGCTCGGCTAAAGAGAGGTTTAAAGGTCACACCCGGCATGTAGTCGTGAACTACGCCACGGGCTGAGGTTTACCGCTTCGAAAGAGCCAAGGTCGAGTGGAGCTTGAAACTTTCTAGGATGGGCCTCGACGGGTTTGGGGTTGGACTTGTGAGACTCGATAGTGAGCAGTTGATAAGAATTGTGCGCGTAGTGTGAGTTCCATCACGTGACAAAAAAAATTTACTTTTTTTTTTTTGAAAAGAAAAGATAAAAAACACATAAGCACATAAATTACAACTCCCGAATCACCCGTGTAACCGGTAAATAAAACATAAAATTAAACAGTCCAAGGGTTAAATTCTGTCCTGATGCAGGCAATTGTGCCCACACCCCACTGTTCTGTTCAGTCACTGAAACCTGTTCTTGCCCTGGAAATTGACCCAGAAGCGTGCGCCTCGGGCTGGTGTTGTCGGAAGCGCGCGCCTGGCGCATTGTACCTGGGAGGCGCCCGCTTCTGGGCTCACCTGTCAGATTATCAGAAACTTATTGACTCAGGGGATTGCCCTGGTCCTGATTGTGTGATGGAATCCCTGCAATGTCTGTCAGCACGAAATAATAGGAAGAATAGGAAGAACACATGGAAGGAGGGGGATTCTGGAATTTGACGCGGGACGCGCGCGCTTTGGACCATGAAGGTCCGAGGCGCGCGCTTCCCATGTCAATTTCCAGAATGCCTAGAAAAGTGAATTATGAACAGAAACACAAGTTTAACCCTCAAGCCTCCCCAGCAGAGTCGCCACTGTACATACCCCGGGGGACCACGGCTTGGCTAGAGCGCGTGAATTACCTAGGATGTCTAATTAATTTTAAGAGTCGCCACCCACGTTTTTAAGGAACGTAAGAAAACCTAATGTTTATGAGCCTAAGTTTGATGTATGAAAACATAGATTCTTTGGGATGAGGGGTTCGGGGGTTAGGTTACGAAATGGGAAGTACTTAAACACCCATTTCGCCCGAGCAAAGTCGGTCTTGTTTGTTCATAATTCACTTTTAAAGATAAATGTGTTCTTCCTATTAAAATGATGATGAAAAGGGGTTTGAGATTCAAAATGTAGGGAGATGACTCCTAGGCCAATTCAATGTAATTAAAGGACCATTGGTGTCATGTCCCAAATGGTTTTTGGGTGATTGCACATTTGATTGAAGAAGAAGAAGAAGAAGGAGGAGGAGAGAAGTGCTTAAGACATTTACCTATAGTATCCTTCAAAAGGGAACCTCTTGTAAAGCCTTGAAGAAGAGGTTGAGTACTTTTGTTGAAGAAATCCCAAAGGAAAGGTCTAGGAAAGAAGTGAGTAAAAGGTCTAAAATGATGATTTTCCAGGTCCTCCTCCAATGATGGATTGGAGGGGTTTTTATAGTTGATAAGGGACTGTTTTTGGAGCCAAACGGAGTCTCCAAGAAATCTTTCCCGGGAAAAATCATGTATAATGAGCAAGGGAGAGATTCTTGGGCAGAATCTGTAACTGACACACCCCAGAAGCGCGCGCATCCCACCTAGGCGGCGGAAGGCGCGCGCGTCTGGCCTCAAGGAGCGGAGGCGCGCGACTTTGAGAGCAATTTTTGATAGAATGGACTAGAAAGTTAGAACTGTTATTCAGTATAGTCCCGGGACTTAACGGAGTCCGTCTGGAACTTAACCAAAGTAACAAAAACTAACAGAAAACACCTAGAAGAGGGAGAAACACAAAACCAAGTGTGCAATCGGGGTGAGCGGTCCGAGGCGGGGTGTCTACAAATATGAACAAAGATAAAAGAGAGTTTGAGATAAATAAGAAGATGGAGAGAAGGAGGCTTCACCTATTGTGGTTACGGCCTATCCTCCTCTCTTTTCACTCAAATGTATATATCACTCACTTTCTGCTCTCAAACTGGCAGAGTTTCAGCTCATAAAACATTTTCTCCCTGTAGACACCCCGCCTTGGACCGCTCACCCCGATTGCACATTTGATTTTGTGTTTCTACCCATTTTAAGTGTTTCTCGTTAGTTTTTGTCACTTCCGTTAAGTTCCTGACTGACTTCGTTAAGTCAAGGGACTAAACTGAATGACAGGGCTGAGTTTCTAGTCCATTCTGTCAAAATTGCCTTCTCTGAGTCGCGCGCCTCCGACAGGAGGAGCCAGGCGCGCGCGCCTCCCGCCCCCAAAGCAGGAAGCGCACGCCTCTGGGCGTCAGTTACAGATTTCTGGCCAGGATTCTCTCCCTTGCTCAATTTACAGGATTTTGCCCGGGAATGATTTCTTGGTGACTGAGTTTTGGCACCAAAAACACCCCTCTTTCACCTATAAAAAGCTCCCTTTACCTCCATTTTCAAGGACCGAAGATTGAACTTACAAAAACTATACTAAACCCACTTTCTAAAGGTTCTCCAAGGATCTCATCAAGCAATATTTGAAGGTCTTCAAATTGTAGGTAAAAGTCCATCTTTTCCTTTCTTTTCTACTTCATCTCCTCTCTCTCTTTTACTCTAATCAAATGTTCAATCACCCAAATCATTTTGGGACATGACTCTAATGATCACCTCATCTCATTGAGGTTGGTTAAGGAGTTATCTCCTACATTCCAAACTCTATTTTAAAACCCCTTTTTATGACTTAAAGAAGAAGAAGAAGAACGTTATCATTCATGTAGATTTTGATCAAGCAAGACCAACTTTAGTTGGGCGAGATGGGTGTTTCGGTACTTCCCATCTCGTAATCTAACCCCCGAACCTCAAAACAAAGAATCTCTGTTTTCGTAATCAAACTTAGGCTATAATCAATAGGTTTTTCTTATGTTCCTCAAAACATAGGTGGCGACTTTAAAAACAAGTTAGACATCCTAGGATAATTCACCGCTCTAGCCAAGCCGTGGCTCCCCGGGGTATCTACAGTGGCAAAAGGCTCCCGAGAAATGGAGTAGCTCTTGCCATATCCTCTCATGTTTATTCCCTCACACGAGGACGAGTCAATCTTGCTTTGCTCAACAAATGGTGATGCCCTAGGGGCTATGTGACTCAAGAACAAGGGATTCTTTTGCTTCATTTGGCAATAGATACGCCCTAGGGGCTATGCTCAAGAAAGATGTGTGAGACTATCCTCAAAGTCCCTCAAAAGGGATGTCAAAAATCCATCTTGTCATGTGTATCCGTGCTCGTTTCCCCAATCAAGGGTGGACCTTTCTCGCATTGAGACTTATATTTGGGCAATGGTTCCGAAGAAGGTCTCCCCCAAGGTGATGGCTCAATGCTTTCCTCTCACTCTCAAGGGGGCGGCAAAAGATTGGTATGCTACTCTCCCGCTCACTGTCCGTCTTGATTGGGACTCCGCCATGCTTGCCTTCAAGAACCAATACCAAGGCAATACCACTCACCGGCCCACAAGGAAAGAGCTAGAGAACACTACTCAAAGAGACAACGAGTCCTTCATCGACTTCACAAGGAGATGGAATGACAAACTCTCTGAAATTATTGAGAGGCCGAACACAAAAGAGAAAATGGAAATCGTTCTCAAGTGTCTCAAGATTGATCTCCGCACCCACCTAAGTGGGGCTTGCTACTCCGACTTCTCCCAAATGTATGAGGCGAGGGTACGCATGGATGACTTGCTCAAGGAGATTAAGAAGACCACTCCTAGCTACCGCTACAAGGCCTCTTCCAACTCCACAAAAGAGGCCTCGGTCAACGCCGTCACTATCGATAAGGGGAATTACAAAAAGGTTCCTCCGCCCCAAGGGAAGAAGTCTCGAAATGACCGTGTCTACACGCCTCTCCAAGGCATGACTCAAACCGAAGTGTTCGAGGTCCTCATAGCGATGGGTCAAGTCACACCCGTGCAAGGGTACCAACCCAAGACGGTCCACCCCAATCATGCTCACCACAAATATTGTGGCTACCACCAATATAGTGGCCACACCACCGAGGATTGCTTCGTTCTCCGCAATGTCATTCAAGATCTCATAGATAAGAAAGAATTTGTAGTGACTAATGACTAACATGTCAATGTAATAGAGATAGGAGAACTCGAGGGGACCACCCATTCATTCCCAATTGTAAATGGGGGCCCCAATGTTATGAATAAACTTGCCAATTCTTGTTATGTAGTGACTTACGATGAGGTAATGAGGGAAGTACTAGAGAATAGGAAAAATAAGCAAGATGTGAATGTCAACATGCTAACTCGATCCGGTCGAGTCATAGCAAGCAACCCTTCCACTTCCGCACCAAGCTCCTCTTCTCAAAGGCCGCAAGCTCGCGACACTCCCGAAGACCCTCTACTTGTCCAACTCAAGAAAACTCAAGCCAACATCTCTATTTGGGACCTCATTGCATCCTCAAAGAAACACCGAGATCTTGTCATCCGCAATCTCGATGATACATCAGTTTCTCCCAATACTACTCCCGAGGACCTCACGGCAATGATTGGTCACATTCATTTTGGCAACGTCATCACCTTTGCCGATATGGACCTTCCACCATTTGGTTCCGACCACAACGAGGCTATTTACCTCAAGATACGAGCAAGGGGGAGGCCCATCTCAAGAGTCTTAGTGGACGGTGGTTCCGCACTCAATCTCATGCCTGGCAGAATCATGGGCATACTAGGGCTTAAGGATTCTGATTTGAAGCCCTCTACTCAAGTAATCTGAGGTTATGACAGCACCGCCCGTACAGTCATGGGCATGATCGAAATAGACATCGAGTTTGGGAGCATGGTCATGTCCGTTCCATTCCAAGTGCTTGATATCCCGGCCTCGTTGAACTTACTTTTGGGTCGACCATGGATTCACAGTGCTAATGACGTACCGTCAACTCTCCACCAATGTGTCAAGATCCGAAATGGTGATGAAATAGTGACCGTCATGGCCGAAAACGTCACTATCCATAGAAAAGGTGAGCCTGTCCACCAAGTTCAGCACGGTCTACCAAACTCCACTCTCTCCGGCGTCTCAATCAACGCCATTGACAAAGAAGGGGGAAACGGATCATGGACCCCCAGCAATCACAAAGTCCTCCGCATGATGAGGAATATGGACTACTTCCCTGGTTTAGGCCTTGGGAAATACCAACAAGGGATCCTACATCCTGTGCAAGTCCCATTCGTCAAAGACACCTTCGGTTTGGGGTACGAGCCTTCGAAAGAAGACTTGAAACAAGAGCAAGTGATCAAGAACGAAAAGGCCCGAGCTCGTAAAGAAGGCCGTCGTTACGAGGTCCCTAATCTAAAGCCTTACCGTAAGACTTTGAATGGCTATTTTGTCCACCAAGGGGAAGACGTTCCATACATGATCTTTCCCGAGCCATGGGTTAACAATAAGGGTGTCAAAAAGCCCGGTCTCGAAATTTTCTCCGATTGTGAGATCCAGAAATCCGAAAGGGAACCAACTCCCATGTCGCCCAGTGAATGGTGGCGAAGGAAGGTGACTATAGAATCCTAGACAGAAATCACCGTGGGGGAAGAACTAACAGATTTAGCCTCCATGTTCGAAGAGCTTGCCATAATGAATGAATGCCAAGTCAATGCCATCCATGACACCGTCATCATGAACGAGACTATCAGTGAGATCCCGCCAAGATCCGAGCTGATCAACAATTGGTATTCTACGAAAGGGCACGTGGTATCTGAGGAATTCTTAGTCCAAGAAATGGGTTGCATACCCCGCACAGCAACAAAGAAAGAGCGGCTCACACTTACTTTCGAGTCCGAGAGTGTCTCTAATACCCTCACCCAAAAGGATTTGGAGGCCATAGCCGAGCGTGTGTTTCCTTTCTTTGCTAATGAAAAATTTGATATTTCTGAGTACCCTGAGATTGCAAACATCATAAATGATGAATTAACTAATAATGAACTTAACGAACAAGTTTATAACGATTCAAATTATGATGAAATAGACCACGAAAACACAACATACTTAAATGAACTTGCTCAACAAGTCCGTAGTCGTGGTGAAAATGGTCCAAAGGCTGACGAAGAATTGCATGTTGTTAATCTGGGTACCGAAGAAGAACCAAGAGAGACTAAGATCGGAAGCTTCTTCAAGGGGGACGACAGAGACAGACTGACTGCACTACTACGGGAGTTCGTGGATGTGTTCGCATGGTCATACAAAGACATGCCGGGTTTGGACAGAAAGGTAGCGGAGCACAGAATTTCGATCAGAGAAGATGCCAGGCCAGTAAAGCAGAAGCTCAGAAAGATCAAGCCAGAATGGTCTCTGCAAGTCAAGGAAGAGATTGAGAAGCTCCTCAGTGTGGGTTTCATCAAGGTTATCGAGTATCCGACATGGTTAGCCAACATCGTGACAGTCAGAAAGGCAAACGGCAAGGTTCGAGTTTGCGTGGACTTTCGGGATTTGAACAAAGCTTCCCCAAAGGATGATTTTCCACTCCCTAATATCGACATGCTAGTCGACTCCACTGCTGCCTACAAGGTTCGCTCATTCGTGGATGGGTTCGCTGGGTACAATCAGATTCTCATGGCCGAAGAAGATCAATATAAGACAGCCTTCACAACACCGTGGGGTACCTTTTGCTACACAGTCATGCCGTTTGGGTTAAGAAACGCTGGGGCTTCCTACCAAAGAGCCGTGACAGACTTGTTCCACGATATGATTCACAGAGAAATCGAGGTCTATGTGGACGACATGATCATTCACTCCAAAGGGACCGATGGTCAACATTTAATCGATCTCCGCAAGTTCTTCGAAAGGCTTCGTCAACACAAGATGAGGCTCAACCCTGCAAAGTGCACGTTCGGGGTTATCTGAGGCAAAGTCCTTGGTTATATGGTCACTTAAAGGGGAATTGAAGTAGACCCCTCCAAAATCAAGGCAATCATTGACATGCCTCCTCCAAAGACGCAGAAAGAGATCAAAGGTTTCATGGGCAGACTGCAGTACATCAGTCGGTTTGTGCACCAACTCACTTCCATGTTTGAGCCAATCTTAAAGCTACTCAAGAAGAATGTGGCTCTAGAATGGACCGACGCGTGCCAAGAAGCCTTCGATCAAGTAAAGCATTACTTGACGTGCCCTCCTGTTCTAGTCCCGCCGCACAAGGAGAAACCTCTTTTGCTCTATCTCACTGTCAATGATAAAGCCCTAGGGGCTATGTTAGCACAAGAGCAACGGGGGTCCACAAAGGAGAACGCCATTTATTTTGTCAGTCGCCGATTCCAAGGAGGCGAAAAGAACTACTCTGTCTTAGAGAAGTCATCTGCAGCATTGGTTTGGGTCACTCAAAAGCTCAAACACTATATGGAAGCTTTTCCGGTCAAGCTAGTAGCAAAGGTGGACCCGCTCCGCTACATCTTCGAGAAGCCTTTCATGTCAACAAGAATAGCCAAATGGTACTTCATGCTCGCCGGCTATGATATCACTTACGTCACACTAAAATCCGTCAGAGGGAACGTGTTCAGTGACCAGCTTGCCGAATTCCCGTGTGACGAAGTGAAGGGGGAAGATGTACAGTTTCCCGACAAGCATTTAATTTGTACTGCAACTGAGGAAATTAAGTGGCAACTTTTTTTCGATGGCGCCGCCAATAAACACGGCTTTGGTATAGGAATATTGCTTGTTGATCCAAAAGACATCTACACTCCCATTGCCATCCGTCTGGAATTCGAAGCTACCAACAACATTGCCGAGTACGAAGCATGCATAGCAGGGCTCGAAGCAGCTCTCGAAAGAAACGTCATGGAACTAGAAGTATTCGGCGACTCTTTGCTCCTTATCAATCAGCAATCGGGTAAATGGCGAACCCAAGACCCGACTCTCCAACAGTATGGTCAGCACCTTGAGGAACTGGTTGAACAATTCCAAGAGATCACATTCAACTACCTGCCAAGGGATAAAAATCGCTTCGCTGATGCATTGGCCACCATAGCTTCATTAGTCGAAATGCCCAAAGGGAAAATGGTGAAGCCTTTCAAAATTGCCCGAAGGAACAGTCCGGCATATTGCATGAGTATCGAGATCAACGAGGTTCAGACAAACTCTCCGTGGTATTCGGATATCATGAATTTCCTCAAAGATGGCACTTACCCCGAGAATAGAAATAAGAAGTCTCAAGCAGCTCTGTAAAGGCTAGCCTCTCGGTACGTACTGATTGGGGACCGAGTCTATAAAAGGCACCACGACGGGATCAATCTGTTATGCGCCAATGAGGCCGAAGCTCAAGAGATAATGTGTGAAGTGCACGAAGGAGAATGTGGACCCCACATGAATGGGTTTATGCTAGTCAAGAAGATACTTCGCATTGGTTACTTTTGGAGCACTATGGAACGAGACTGTATCGAGAAAGTCAAAAGGTGTGCCAAGTGCCAATTCCACGCTAATCTGCAACATGCTCCACCCTCGCAACTTTACAACATGGTCACACCTTGGCCTTTCTCTTGTTGGGGGATAGACATCATCGGTAAAGTTCATCCTGCCGGGATCAATGGGCAGTCATTCGTCCTAGTGGCAGTCGACTACTTTACGAAGTGGGTCGAAGCACAAGCCTATCGAACCCTCAACGCAAAGAAAGTGGCCGAATTTGTAAAGATTAATATCATGTGCCGATACGGCGTGCCTCATGAAATCATTTCCGACAACGGCTCTCACTTTGAGAAGGAAATGGATGCACTTTTGGTAGAATACAAGATCACCAAGCACAAGTCATCTCCTTACCGCCCCCAAGCAAATGGCGCGGTTGAAGCAGCAAATAAAACCATCGAGACCATCGTCAAGAAAATGGCCTCAACAGGAAGGGATTGGCCCGAGAAGCTACCATTAGCATTGTGGGGCTACCGCACATCAATACGGTCCGCAACAGGAGAAACTCCTTATGCATTAGTCTATGGTTCTGAAGCCGTACTCCCTATCGAACTTGAAGTCCCATCTCTACGGGTCCTCCTCGAGAATCAAGTCAACGAGGTCAACTGGATGCAAAGTCGATACGAACAGCTAGCTTTACTCAACGAGAAAAGGTTAAGAGCACTCGAACGCACGAGGGCATATCAGCAAAGGATGGCAAGAGCTTTCAACAAAAGGGTGAAGCCTTGAAACATCAATATGGGAGATTTGGTCTTAAGACAACATCCTCCTAACGCCATGAATCCCCTGGGGAAATGGGGACCCCGATGGATCGGTCCGTACGTGGTCAAGAAGATACTTAGCGGCGGTGCAGTCCGGCTCGTGGATTTGGATGGTGACCAGCTGCCAAAGGAGGTCAACCTCGACAAGTTCAAGAGGTTCTACGCTTAATAAACAAAGTGGTCTAATTGAAATCTCTTGGGTACAAAGAAAAATCTAATCTTTCTTAGGTTTGGGAACCCATTGCTTCTTGTTATGTCCTTTAGTCTTCTTGGATGGGGACGGAACATTCTTGGGACCGCCAAGACGGGAGAAAACGCTAGGGCGGGACGGAGCTTCATCAACGACTTTCCCTTTGCCTTTATCGAGCGGAGCCTTAGCGGGGACAACCATGGGACGCTTCCACACATAGGAGGAATTTCCCTTACCTTTCTTCTTCTTGGGAAAATGACGGGGTCTATAATCCTGCACGTGAACCACCGGTCTCACGGGGTCAACACCATTGTCATTGGGCCTTCCCAAACGATCAAAAACGCTCGGACGCTTCTCCACCATCGGGACGGACCCCACAACTGGAACGGCATTCACCACTGGAATGGACTTCTCACCCTCACGGACGGAAACTTTAACTTCAAAGGAGAAAGTCATTGGGGCCATTATGACAAGAATTTTGTGGTTTAGGAGGAGAAAGTGTTTGCAAAAGAATGCTGTGTGACCATTCTGGTCGAAAATGGTTCAAATTTATAGCTGTTGGAACATTTTGGTCAGAAAAAGAAAGGGGCTGTAATTCAGCAGGCCAGAAGCGCGCGCCTCCGACCAAGGCTGCACAACGCGCGCGCCTCCCACATGCAAGGCCCAACGCGCGCGCCTTTGACAGCAGTTCAGACAGAAACAACCCTTGTCAGTTCAGAACAGAACCCAAGCACTTCAACATATCCAACCTGCAGCAAAGTCAGACCCCAGCAACGAAAAGGAGTTAAAACATCAACAACAAGCATCCTTTGGGCACACATTTGTTTGTAAAGAGTCGACATCTAAGATCGAGTCGCTAATAGAACATAAAATGAGTAGTAAAATAACTAGGATTGTAAATACATGTTAAATGTTATTACAGGCAAAAATAAAAATGTTTTCAATCCCTCATCCTCTCAGCCGCAACAGCTCGGGCACGTCATCACCAACACTGTGCTCACCCCCTGCTACCGCTCTCGGTCTCCTCATCGTCATCATCATCCTCATCATCATCATCAGACTCAGATGTCTCAATCACAACATCAGGACGGGTCCTCTTGGCAGCTCTCCTTGATGAACTGGCGCCACCCCGGCTCTGGCTACCCTCTCGGCTCAAACTTCTACTATGGCTACCTCCGTGGCTCAGACTCCTGCTCAGCGACTGCCTCGCCGAAGAGACAGCCTCATCAAAGTGCAGCATCCCTGCAGCCTCGTCCCATGCCCCGAGCACCTCGGACAGCTCCTCTCGCAGCACCAGAGACAGCACCAGCAGCATCTCTAGTCATGGCAGCAATATCCCTGCACAACTCCAGCACCCTCTCCTCCAGCTGACGGAGCCTCCGCCTCATCCCTTTGTTCTACCTACCCAAGTGCCTATAAGCAGCTACGGGCACCTGTTGCAACAAAGAACAAGAAAAGGAAACTGAGAAATGCAAAGATGGTCAGAAAAACATACCACAGCAGCCTGATTGGGAGGCTCTCTTTCCGGTGACATATCCTCGGGAACAATCTCCCTCTGCTCCTCAAAGACCCCGAAGTTGGAATAAGTGTAATAGGGAGGAGGCAAAGGAGGATCAAAACAATACCCGGCACCGGTAGTATAAAACCAAGCGGAGGTCGTAGGAGCAGCCTGTGATCTCCTCGGATAAGCAAACATGAGGCCTTGCATCAAGTTGTTCTCCCTGAAGAGGCCATAATCCTGGTCCAAGTGAATATAAGGGACGGCATCAACCCCTACCATATATGCCGTGTGATCAGCCTCTAAAAGTGACCTCCAGTTACGAGGGCAGAAAGGAGGAACGTCTGGAACTGCAGGACGAGGGGGGGTGCAAAAGTCTGTCACCTGGGTACCATGCTGCCAAAATACTCTATCTCCCAAGTACAGAGCCATGCACTCACCCGAACTCATCAAAAGCCAGAACGGGTAGGAATAAGAGTATGCTCAAACCAGTTCTGAACTGATCTCCACGGATACAAAGAGAAGGCAATGGACTCAGGCCTCAAGGTGTCCAAGTGCCGTCGGGCCGAAGTAAGACTAATGGGGTTCGTGCCAGTCCTCACATTCCTCTCCTTGTACGCCCACCGTACGCAGTCCGGATACTAGGGCTGGCCTTCCTTGGCAATCTTGAAATCCCTCAGATTCAGGATAGCAAAAGCCCAAAGCTGTAGACAAGAGGCAGAAACAAAGTTAATGACAGTCAACGAAAAAGGCAGTTATGACCAAGGCAAGGAGAATATAAAAGGGACAGTAAGGGGTATACCACCCACAGCAAGCTGAAGCCCGTAACCGAGCTAGTGGTCGAGCGGCTGGTTAAATCCATGCCGTGGTAACAAGCAGCTAAGCCCGCTGCGCCCCAGTTATACTGGCCAATCTGGTCCAAATCCACTAACAAGTTAAGCAGAGCCAAAGAGGCCGAAGATCCCCCGTTGGCAAACAGAGTATGGGATAACAAGTACCAAATAAAGCAACGAGCCACGGCATCGACCCGATCAGCAGTAACACCTCGAGCCTCTGCCATCAAGATGCTGAAATAAGCTCGGATTCGCCCCCATGTCACTCGAGAATTCTTAACCTCGAACCGGCAGTCAACCAAGGCCAGTAACTCGTCCGGAGTCCGAGCAGCCCCTCTCAAACCAAAAGGGACAGGCACCCCCATGAACGGCAAGCCCGTTAAAGCTGTGAAATCGGTAGGCGTCATAGTCACCTCGCCCATGGGTAAGTGGAAGGTATGGGTGGTGTCCCACCATCTTTCTCTCAACGCCTGGACCACATCGGGGTCATTCTTCAAAGCTGGGAGGCTTGTGACAAAAAGACCAAAATGAGTCCCTGTGACTCGGGCCCGAACATTCTCAGGCAACCTCTTCCATATAGAGATGGGCCCATAAGCCCCGCCGCGAATCTCTGTCAGACGGGTCCACTCTTTAAAGGAAAGAAGGAACAGCAGAAATTTCATCAGCATGACTGCTAAAAAACAGGTGAACTCAACACAGAGATTTCAATGGCAGAACAATACACAAGCAAGTATGTGAACATGAAAATGGGCGCCCCAACATGTTTCTTACAACAAATCAGCAACAACAAACAACATGCAAAGAATGATCAATAAAGCTGCTGCAGCAATATTTCGGGTAAAGAAAACAGAACTTCATGAAACCCGAAATCGACAAGAAAGGTGAGGCATTCTTACCAAACCCAAAGTCACGAAGTGAGAAATGTGGGTATGAGGCCGGAAAGTAAGCAAGCTCGGGTCCATAGCTTCTACCCCAATTTCGAGCTCCTCGCCCTGTGGCATCTCAAACGGAGGTGATTGCTGACGATCCGACATCGTTTCTTTGATGGAATTGATCCTAGAGCGGCAAGAAAGTGTTTTGGGGTGATTTCTCTACGAAAATTGGGCTTGGAATTTGGAGGGTTCTTCAAATTTTTGAAAACTGGCCGAAAACAGCGAACTGCCTGTTTAAATATGCTGAACTTATGCGCCAGGCGCGCGCCCCCCGACATACTCATCCGAGGCGCGCGCGTCCCATAACGAGGCCCGGACGCGCGCTCTTCCCATCATCAGGCAGGTTCAGAAGCAGTCTCCCATGCAAGAAACCATGCACCGTATCAAGGTTTTCCCACGGATTCCGAACTCCCTAAGTTCTGTCACGGGTGACATACCCCCTCAAGGGTCAATCTCAACATTTCATCCCCAGCAGGAACATTTTCTGGTCGCGGTCAACTGTACCCGCACCCCACAATTCAAAAATTTAGGAGTAACTTCAAGTGGCACGAGACTTCAAAGCAATGCCTCATCAACGTATTTCACTAACGGATTCTTCTTCAAAGGTTCACTAACGGCCTCTTCAAAGGTTCACTAACGGCCTCATCAACGGATTTCACTAACGGATTCGTCCTCAAAGGTTCACTAACGGCCTCTTCAAAGGTTCACTAACGGCCTCATCAACGGATTTCACTAACGGATTCGTCCTCAAAGGTTCACTAACGGCCTCTTCAAAGGTTCACTAACGGCCTCTTCAAAGGTCCACTAACGGCCTCATCAACGGATTTCACTAACGGATTCGTCCTCAAAGGTTCACTAACGGCCTCTCCGAAGGTTCACTAACGGCCTCCTCAAAGGTTCACTAACGGCCTAATCAACGGATTTCACTAACGGATTCGTCCTCAAAGGTTCACTAACGGCCTCATCAATGGATTTCACTAACGGATTCGTCCTCAAAGGTTCACTAACGGCCTCTTCAAAGGTTCACTAACGGCCTCATCAACGGATTTCACTAACGGATTCGTCTTCAAAGGTTCACTAACGGCCTCTTCAAAGGTTCACTAACGGCCTCATCAACTGATTTCACTAACGGATTCGTCCTCAAAGGTTCACTAACGGCCTCTCCGAAGGTTCACTAACGGCTTCCTCAAAGGTTCACTAACGGCCTCATCAACGGATTTCACAAACGGATTCGTCCTCAAAGGTTCACTAACGGCCTCTTCAAAGGTTCACTAACGGCCTCATCAACGGATTTCACTAACGGATTCGTCCTCAAAGGTTCACTAACGGCCTCTCCAAAGGTTCACCAACGGCTTCGTTCAAAAGGTTCACTAACGGCCTCATTCAAAATTTTTAGCCGGCAGGTTTACCAACGGATCATGCCACCCCCCTCTATCAACAAAAGACGCTCACACAGGAAGCGCACCCCTATCTCTCGCAATTTAAAATTCCTGCTTTCATCGAGTCTTTGCTTTTTCTTGGTGATGTCCTCGGCGGGTGTTTTTTAACTTTCGTCGACGCGTTTTGCTTTGCAATCCACGTCGCCGAGGGGCTCTCTAGACACCCAGCCTTGGACCGCTCACCCCGATTGCACATTTGATCTTGTGTTTCTCCCCATTTTAAGTGTTTCTCGTTAGTTTCTGTCACTTCCGTTAAGTTCCTGACTGACTTCGATAAGTACAGGGACTAAACTGAATGACAGGGTTGACTTTCTAGTCCATTCTGTCAAAATTGCCTTCTCTGAGTCGCGCGCCTCCCGCCCCCAAAGAAGGAAGCGCGCGCCTCTGGGCGTCAGTTACAGATTTCTGGCCAGGATTCTCTCCCTTGCTCAATTTACAGGATTTTTCCCGGGAAGGATTTCTTGGTGACTGAGTTTTGGCACCAAAAACACCCCTCTTTCACCTATAAAAACCTCCCTTTACCTCCATTTTCAAGGACCAAAAATTGAACTTACAAAAACTATACCAAAATCACTTTCTAAAGGTTCTCCAAGGATCTCATCAAGCAATATTTGAAGGACTTCAAATTGTAGGTAAATGTCCATCTTTTCCTTTGTTTTCTACTTCATCTCCTCTCTCTCTTTTACTCTAATCAAATGTGCAATCACCCAAATCATTTTGGGACATGACTCTAATGATCACCTCATCTCATTGAGGTTGGTTAAGGAGTTATCTCCTACATTCCAAACTCTATTTTAAAACCCCCCTTTTTATGACTTAAAGAAGAAGAAGAAGAACGTTATCATTCATGTAGATTTTGATCAAGCAAGACCAACTTTAGTTATCTCCTTAACCAACCTCATCTCATTGAGGTTGGTTAAGGAGTTATCTCCTACATTCCAAACTCTATTTTAAAACCCCCCTTTTTATGACTTAAAGAAGAAGAAGAAGAACGTTATCATTCATGTAGATTTTGATCAAGCAAGACCAACTTTAGTTGGGCGAGATGGGTGTTTCGGTACTTCCCATCTCGTAATCTAACCCCCGAACCTCAAAACAAATAATCTCTGGTTTCGTAATCAAACTTAGGCTATAATCAATAGGTTTTTCTTTTGTTCCTCAAAACATAGGTGGTGACTCTAAACAATCTAAAACAAGTTAGACATCCTAGGATAATTCACGCGCTCTAGCCAAGCCGTGGTAACTCTGCTGGGGAAGATTTGAGGGTTAAACTTGCATCTGATTAAAATCTACATCTTTTCTGATTCCTGATGGGGGAGGCGCGCGCGTCTGGCCTCTTCAGCCTAAGGCGCGCGCATCCCGCATCAAGGACCAGAATCGCCCACTTCTTCATGTTATTCATCTTCTTCTTCTGCTATTCTGCACTAATCATTTCTGCAGGGGTTACAATATGCACATAGGACCAGGGCAATCCCCTGAGTCCAAAATCTGACATTCTGACAGGTGTGACCAGATGCGCGCGCCTCCTAATAGCATTTACGCCATGCGCGCACGTCCCGCATCAACACTCAGAGGCGCACGCTTCTGGGTTGGTTCCCAGAACAGAAACAGGTTTCAGTGACTGAGCAGAACAGTGGGGTGTGGGCACAGTTGCCTGCATCAGAGCAGAATTGAACCCTTAGACTGTTTTAATTTTGTGTTTTATTTACCGGTCAAACGGGTGATTCGGGAGTTGTAATTTATGTGCTTATGTGTTTTGTTTGTTTTTCTTTCTTTTTAAAAAAAAAAATAAAAAATTTGTCACTTGTTAGACCTCACACTACATGCACATATTCCTATGAACTGCTCACTATCGAGTCGCACAAGTCCAACCCCAAACCCGTCGAGGCCCGTCCTAGAAAGTTTCAAGCTCCACCAGACCTTGGCTCTTTCGAAGCGGTAAACCTCAGCCCGTGGCGTAGTTCAAGACTACATGCCGGGGGTGACCTTTGAGCCTCATATTCAAGCCGAGCACAAGCCACACAATTCTAGTTAAGGTCTAACACTCCGTGACTCAAGTCGGTTTCCATGTACCGAGATTTCCCTAAACTAATGTCTTCAAATCATACATGCCAACTTGTTGAAATGGACGCAATAAAAATCCGTCCCCAAAAGTGGTTATTTTGGACGAAAATAAAAATCTGTCCCCGCATGTATGCTTTACTACATTAATTTAGTTTAATCCCGATACATGTAGGATTCACAAGCGCGATGGAATCCGATGAGTATATGGGACCGCGAGATGGTCTATATACTAGTGTGACGATTCCATTATTTCCTTAGAAACCCCAAAAGGGATCCATTCCCTCCGACTTATAAAAAAAAAAAAAAAGAGTCTTTTCTTATGTGGTTCGAGTCGTGTGCCCAACTGCGTGTTCTAAGCCTCTTCATGGACCGCAAGTGTTACTCAAGACTGACAAGGGCCTCTTCTGCAATATAGGTTCAATTGGTACTTACAGAGTCTACCGGGATTCGGAAAACCGGTTAGTCCGTGAAGAGATCACTCCAACAGCTCCTACATCAACCATGACCGGCAGTAGCAACACCATGTCTCTCGAACAGCTCTCAACCATGGTCCAACTCCTCCAAGAGAAAATCTCCACCCTTAATAAGGAGGCACAAAGCAAAGACGACATTTGGTAATCCCACCTCGACAGCCAAAGGGAGGCCCACGAGGCCGAGATGGAGCTAATGAAAGAAAATCTCACTAACCTTGCCAAGGGGAAGAACAAGAACAATGATGATGAATCCGAATGGACCGAGGGTTTGTTCAAAAGTCCGTATGTCAACACCCGCACCAAGAAAATGGGAGAGCCAAGTTCCGAGAACAATGAGCCCAAAATGGTGGATTCTATCATGGCCTTCATCGACCAAAAATTCAATGGGCTCAACATGGGGAAAGGCTCCGACACAAGCCTTTATCAATCATCCATCCTCATGAGTACTATGGCCGCTCTTCCCGATAAGTTCAAGATGCCCGACATAAGCAAATTCAAGGGCAACTCTTGTCCTATGGCTCACATTGAGACTTATATTTGGGCAATGGTTCCGAAGAAGGTCTCCCCCAAGGTGATGGCTCAATGCTTTCCTCTCACTCTCGAGGGGGGCGGCAAAATATTGGTATGCTACTCTCCCGCTCACTGTCCGTCTTGATTGGGACTCCGCCATGCTTGCCTTCAAGTCACAATACCAAGGCAACACCACTCACCGGCCCACAAGGAAAGAGCTAGAGAACACCACTCAAAGAGACAACGAGTCCTTCATTGACTTCACAAGGAGATGGAATGACAAACTCTCTGAAATTGTTGAGAGGCCGAACACAAAAAGCAAATGGACATATTTCTCAAGTGTCTCAAGATTGATCTCCGCACCCACCTAAGTGGGGCTTGCTACTCCGACTTCTCCCAAATGTATGAGGCGGGGGTACGTATGGATGACTTGCTCAAGGAGATTAAGAAGACCACTCCTACTTACCGATACAAGGCCGCTTCCAACTCCACAAAAGAGGCCTCGGTCAACGCCGTCACTATTGACAAGGGGAATTACAAAAAGGTTCCTCCACCCCAAGGGAAGAAGTCTCGAAATGACCGTGTCTACACGCCTCTCTAAGGCATGAGTCAAACCCGTGCAAAGGGCCAAGTCACACCCGTGCAAGGGTACCAACCCAAGACGGTCCACCCCAATCATGCTCACCAAAAATATTGTGGCTACCACCAATATAGTGGCCACACCACCGAGGATTGCTTCGTTCTCCGCAATATCATTCAAGATCTCATAGACAAGAAAGAATTTGTAGTGACTAATGACGAACATGTCAATGTAATAGAGATAGGAGAACTCGAGGGGACCACCCATTCAATCCGAATTGTGAATGGGGGCCCCAATGTTATGAATAAACTTGACAATTCTTGTTATGTAGTGACTTACGATGAGGTAATGAGGGAAGTACTAGAGAATAGGAAAAAGAAGCAAGATGGGAACCTCAACATGCTAACTCGATCCGGTCGAGTCATAGCAAGCAACCCTTCCACTTCCGCCCCAAGCTCCTCTTCTCAAAGGCCACAAGCTCGCGACACTCCCGAAGACCCTCTACTTGTCCAACTCAAGAAAACTCAAGCCAACATCTCTATTTGGGACCTCATTGCATCCTCAAAGAAACATCGAGATCTTGTCATCCGCAATCTCGATGATACATCAGTTTCTCCCGATACTACTCCCGAGGACCTCACGGCAATGATTGGTCACATTCATTTTGGCAACGTCATCACCTTTGCCGATATGGACCTTCCACCATTTGGTTCCGACCACAACAAAGCTATTTACCTCAAGATACAAGCAAAGGGGAGGCCCGTCTCAAGAGTCTTAGTGGACGGTGGTTCCGCACTCAATCTCATGCCTGGCAGAATCATGGGCATACTGGGGCTTAAGGATTCCGATTTGAAGCCTTCTACTCAAATAATCCGAGGTTATGACAGCACCGCCCGTACAGTCATGGGTATGATTGAAATAGACATTAAGTTTGGGAGCATGGTCATGTCCGTTCCATTCGAAGTGCTTGATATCCCGGCGTCGTTCAACTTACTTTTGGGTCAACCATGGATTCACAGTGCTAATGCCGTACCGTCAACTCTCCACCAATGTGTCAAGATCCGAAATGGTGATGAAATAGTCACCGTCATGGCTGAAAACGTCACTATCCACAGAAAAGGTGAGCCCGTCCACCAAGTTCAGCATGGTTTACCAGACTCCACTCTCTCCGGCGTCTCAATCAACGCCATTGATAAAGAAGGGGGAAACGGATCATGGACCCCCAGCAACCACAAAGTCTTCCGCATGATGAGGAATATGGACTACTTCCCTGGTTTAGGCCTAGGGAAATATCAACAAGGAATCCTACATCCTGTGCAAGTCCCATTTGTCAAGACCACATTTGGTTTGGGGTACGAGCCTTCCAAAGAAGACTTGAAACAAGAGCAAGCAATCAAGAACGAAAAGGCCCAAGCTCGTAAAGAAGGCCGTCGTTATGAGGTCCCTAATCTAAGGCCTTACCGCAAGACGTTGAATGAATATTTTGTCTGCCAAGGGGAAGACGTTCCATACATGATCTTTCCCGAGCCATGGGTTAACAATAAGGGTGTCAAAAAGCCCGGTCTCGAAATTTTCTCCGATTGTGAGATCCAGAAATCCGAAAAGGAACCAACTCCCATGTCGCCCCGTGAATGGTGGGGAAGGAAGGTAACTATAGAGTCCGAGACAGAAATCACCGTGGGGGAAGAACTAACAGATTTAGCCTCCATGTTCGAAGAGCTTACCATAATGAATGAATGCCAAGTCAACGCCATCCATGACACCGTCATCATGAACGAGACTATCAGTGAGATCCCGCCAAGCTCCAAACCGATCAACAATTGGTATTCTACGAAAGGGCCCGTGGTATCTGAGGAATTCTTAGTCCAGGAAATGGGTTGCATACCCCGCATAGCAACAAAAGAAGAGCGGCTCACACTTACTTTCGAGACCGAGAGTGTCTCTAATACCCTCACCCAATAGGATTTGGAGGCCATAGCCGAGCGTGTGTTTCCTTTCTTTGCTAATGAAAAATTTGATATTTCTGAGTACCCTGAGATTGTAAACATCATAAATGATGAATTAACTAATAATGAACTTAAAGAACAAGTTAATAAAGATTCAAATTATGATGAAATAGACCACGAAAACACAACATACTTAAATGAACTTGCTCAACAAGTCCGTAGTCGTGGTGAAAATGGTCCAAAGGCTGAGGAAGAATTGCATGTTGTTAATCTGGGTACCGAAGAAGAACCAAGAGAGACTAAGATCGGAAGCATCTTCAAGGGGACGACAAAGACATATTGACTACACTACTACGGGAGTTTGTGGATGTGTTCGCATGGTCATACAAAGACATGCCGGGTTTGGACAGAAAGGTAGCGGAGCACAGAATTCCGATCAGAGAAGATGCCAGGCCAGTAAAGCAGAAGCTCAGAAAGATCATGCCAGAATGGTCTCTGCAAGTCAAAGAAGAGATTGAGAAGCTCCTCAGTATGGGTTTCATCAAGGTTATCGAGTATCCGACATGGTTAGCCAACATCGTGACAGTTAGAAAGGCAAACGGCAAGGTTCGAGTTTGTGTGGACTTCCGGGATTTGAACAGAGCTTCCCCAAAGGATGATTTTCCACTCTCTAATATCGACATGCTAGTCGACTCCACTGCTGCCTATGAGGTTCGCTCATTCGTGGATGGATTCGCTGGGTACAATCAGATTCTCCTACCAAAGAGCCGTGACAGACTTGTTCCACGATATGATTCACAAAGAAATGGAGGTCTATGTGGACGACATGATCATTCACTCCAAAGGGACCGATTATCAACATTTAATCGATCTCCGCAAGTTCTTCGAAAGGCTTCATCAACACAAGATGAGGCTCAACCCTGCAAAATGCACGTTCGGGGTTATCCGAGGCAAAGTCCTTGGTTATATGGTCACTGAAAGGGGAATTGAAGCAGATCCCTCCAAAATCAAGGCAATCATTGACATGCCTCCTCCAAAGACGCAGAAAGAGATCAAGGGTTTCATGGGCAGATTGCAATACATCAGTCGGTTTGTGAACCAACTCACTTCCATGTGCGAGCCAATCTTCAAGCTACTCAAGAAGAATGTGGCCTTAGAATGGACCGACGCGTGCCAAGAAGCCTTCGACCAAGTGAAGCGTTACTTGACGTGCCCTCCTGTTCTAGTTCCGCCGCACAAGGAGAAACCTCTTTTGCTCTATCTCACTGTCAATGATGAAGTCCTAGGGGCTATGTTAGCACAAGAGCAACGACAGTCCACAAAGGGGAACGCCATTTATTTTGTCAGTCGCCGATTCAAAGGAGGCGAAAAGAACTACTCTGTCTTAGAGAAGTCATCTGCAACATTGGTTTGGGTCACTCAAAAGCTCAAACACTATATGAAACCTTTTCCGATCAAGCTATTAGCAAAGGTGGACCCTCTCCGCTACATCTTCGACAAGCCTCTCATGTCAACAAGAATAGCCAAATGGTACTTCATGCTCGCCGGCTATGATATCACTTACGTCACACTAAAATCAGTCAGGGGGAAAGTGTTCAGTGACCAGCTTGCCGAATTTCCGTGTGACGAAGTGAAGGGGGAAGATGTACAGTTCCCCGACGAGCATTTAATTTGTACTGCAACTGAGGAAATTAAGTGGCAACTTTTTTTCGATGGCGCCGCCAATAAACGCGGCTTTGGTTTAGGAGTATTGCTTGTCGATCCAAAAGACATCTACACTCCCATCGCCATCCGCCTGGAATTCGAGGCTACCAACAACATTGCCGAGTACGAAGCATGCATAGCAGGGCTCGAAGCAGCTCTCGAAAGAAACATCATGGAATTAGAAGTATTCGGTGACTCTTTGCTCCTTATCAATCAGCAATCGGGTAAATGGCGAACCCAAGACCCAACTCTCCAACAGTATGGTCAACAACTTGAAGAATTGGTTGAACAATTCCAAGAGATCACTTTCAACTACCTGCCAAGGGATAAAAATCGCTTCGCCGATGCACTGGCCACTATAGCTTCATTAGTCGAAATGCCCAAAGGGAAAATGGTGAAGCCTTTCAAAATTGCCCGAAGGAACAGTCCGGTATATTGCATGAGTATCGAGATCAACGAGGTTCAGACAAACTCTCCGTGGTATTCGGATATCATGAATTTCCTCAAAGATGGCACTTATCCCGAGAATAGTAACAAGAAGTCTCAAGCAGCTTTGCAAAGGCTAGCCTCTCGGCACGTACTGATTGGGGACCGAGTCAATAAAAGGCACCACGATGGGATCAATCTCTTATGCGCCAATGAGGCCGAAGCTCAAGAGATAATGTGTGAAGTGCACGAAGGAGAGTGTGGACCCCACATGAATGGGTTTATGCTAGTCAAGAAGATACTTCGCATTGGTTACTATTGGAGCACTATGGAATGAGACTGTATCGAGAAAGTCAAAAAGTGTGCCAAATGCCAATTCCATGCTAATCTGCAACATGCTCCACCATCGCAACTTTACAACATGGTCACACCTTGGCCTTTCTCTTGTTGGGGGATAGACATCATCGGTAAAGTTCATCCTGCCGGGAGCAATGGGCAGTCATTCGTCCTAGTGGCAGTCGACTACTTCACAAAGTGGGTTGAAGCACAAGCCTATCGGACCCTCAACGCCAAGAAAGTGGCCGAATTTGTAAAGATTAATATCATGTGCCGATACGGCGTGCCTCATGAAATCATTTCCGACAACGGCTTTCACTTTGAGAAGGAAATGGATGCACTTTTGGTAGAATACAAGATCACCAAGCACAAGTCATCTCCTTACCATCCCCAAGCAAATGGCGCGGTTGAAGCAGCAAATAAAACCATCGAGACCATCGTCAAGAAAATGGCCTCAACAGGAAGGGATTGGCCCGAGAAGCTACCATTAGCATTGTGGGGCTACCGCACATCAATACGGTCCGCAACAGGAGAAACTCCTTATGCATTAGTCTATTTTTCTGAAGCCGTACTCCCTATCGAACTTGAAGTCCCATCTCTACGGGTCCTCCTCGAGAATTAAGTCAATGAGGTCAACTAGATGCAAAGTCGATACGAACAGCTAGTCTTACTCGACGAGAAAAGGTTAAGAGCACTTGAACGCACGAGGGCATATCAGCAAAGGATGGCAAGAGCTTTCAACAAAAAAGTGAATCCTTGAAACATTAACGTAGGAGATTTGGTCTTAAGACAACATCCTCCTAATGCCATGATTCCCCTGGGGAAATGGGGACCCCGATGGATCGGTCCGTACGTGGTCAAAAAGATACTAAGCGGTGGTGCAGTCCGGCTCGTGGATTTAGATGGTGACCAGCTGCCAAAGGAGGTCAACCTCGACAAGCTCAAGAGGTTCTACGCTTAATAAACAAAGACCATACAAAAAAAATAAAAAAATCGCTCGCTAGGTTGAAAACCCGCAAGGGCGGCCTAGGCAAAAATTAGAGCATGTGCAAAAAAAGAAGCCCGCTAGATTGAAAACCCGAAAGGGCGGTCTAGGCAAAAAACAGGGTGCACACAAAAAAAAATGGTCTTTGTTTGTTTGAACTACGAAGACCTGAGCCTCCCAACTGGAGGAACGTAGGCAACCTTCGGGTGCGGTCTAAAACATATCAAAAATACCCAATTCACTTCAAATAACAAATGATATTTTTATTCATTCAATTAATTATTCAAGCCATTACAACGGATTTATTGAGCAACAAAAGACATCAAAATATTAAATCCTAAAACAAAGTGGTCTAATTGCAATCTCTTGGGGTACAAAGGAAAATCTAATCTTTCTTAGGTTTGGGAACCCATTGCTTCTTGTTATGCCCTTTAGTCTTCTTGGATGGGGACGGAACATTCTTGGGACCGCCAAGATGGGAGAAAACGCTAGGACGGGACAGAACTTCATCAACGGCTTTCCCTTTTCCCTTATCAAGCGGAGCCTTAGCAGGGACAACCATGGGACGCTTCCACACATAGGAGAAATTTCCCTTACCTTTCTTCTTCTTGGGAAAGTGACGGGGTCTATAGTCCCGCACATGAACCACCGCTCTCACGGGGTCAACAACATCGTCATTGGGCCTTCCCAAACGATCAAAAACGCTCGGACGCTTCTCCACCATCGGGACGGACCCCACAGCTGGAACGGCATTCACCACTGGAATGGACTTCTCACCCTCGGGGACGGAAACCTTAACTTCAAAGGAGAAAGTCATTGGGGCCATTATAACAAGAATTTTGTGGTTTAAGAGGAGAAAGTGTTTGCAAAAGAATGCTGTGTGACCATTCTGGTCGAAAATGCTTCAAAATTTATACATGTTGGAACATTCTGATCAGAAAAAGAAAGGGGCTGTAATTCAGCAGGCCAGAAGCGCGCGCCTCCGACCAAGGCTGCACAACGCGCGCGCCTCCCACAAGCAAGGCCCGACGCGCGCGCCTTTGACAGCAGTTCAGACAGAAACAACCCTTGTCAGTTCAGAACAAAACCCAAGCACTTCAACATATCCAACCTGCAGCAAAGTCAGATCCCAGCAACAAAAAGGAGTTCAAGCATCCTTTGGGCACACATTTGTTTGTAAAGAGTCGACATCTAAGATCGAGTCGCTAATAGAACATAAAATGAGTAGTATGATAACTAGGATTGTAAATACATGTTAAATGTTATTACAGGCAAAAATAAAAATGTTTTCAATCCCTCATCCTCTCAGCCGCAACAGCTCGGGCACGTCATCACCAACACTGTGCTCACCCCCTGCTACCGCTCTCGGTCTCCTCATCGTCATCATCATCCTCATCATCATCATCATCATCATCATCCTTAGACTCAGATGTCTCAACCACAACATCAGGACGGGTCCTCTTGGCAGCTTTCCCCGACGAACTAGCGCCACCCCGGCTCTGGCTACCCTCTCGGCTTAGACTTCTACTATGGCTACCTCCATGGCTCAGACTCCTGCTTAACGACTGCCTCGCCGAAGAGACAGCCTCATCAATGTCCAGTGCAGCATCCCTGCAGCCTCGTCCCATGCCCCGAGCACCTCGGGCAGCTCCTCTCGCAGCACCAGAGACAGCACCAGCAGCATCTCTAGTCATGGCAGCAATATCCCTGCACAGCTCCAGCACCCTCTCCTCCAGCTGGCGGAGCCTCCGCCTCATTCCGTTGTTCTGCCTACCCAAGTGCCTATAAGCAGCTACGGGCACCTGTTGCAACAAAGAACAGGAAAAGGAAATTACATCAATACAAAGGATATAAAAGCAAGACTGGAACTGAGAAATGCAAAGATGGTCAGAAAAACATACCACAGCAGCCTGAGCGGGAGGCTCTCTCTCCAGTGACATATCCTCGGGAACAATCTCCCTCTGCTCCTCAAAGACCCCGAAGTTGGAATAAGTGTAATAAGGAGGAGGCAAAGGAGGATAAAAACAATACCCGGCACCGGTAGTATAAAACCGAGCGGAGGTCGAAGGAGCAGCCTGTGATCTCCTCGGATCAGCAAACATAAAGCCCTGCATCAAGTTGTTCTCCCTAAAGAGGCCATAATACAGGTCCAAGTGAATATAAGGGACGGCATCAACCCCTACCATATATGCCGTGCGATCAGCCTCTGAAAGTGACCTCCAGTTACGAGGGCAGAAAGGAGGAACGTCTGGAAGTGCAGGATGAGGGGGGGTATAAAAGTCTGTCACCTGGGTACCATGCTGACAGAACACTCTGTCCCCCAAATACAGAGCCATGCACTCACCCGAACTCATCAAAAGCCGAGAACGGGTAGGAATAAGAGTGTGCTCAAACCAGTGCTGAACTGATCTCCACGGATACAAAGAGAAGGCAACAGACTCAGGCCTCAAGGTGTCCAAGTGCCGTCTGGCCGAAGTAAGACTAATGGGGTTCGTGCCAATCTTCACATTCCTCTCCTTATACGCCCACCGTGCGCAGTCTGGATACTGGGGCTGGCCTTCCTTGGCAATCTTGAAATCCCTCAGATTCAGGATAGCAAAAGCCCAAAGCTGTAGACAAGAGGCAGAAACAAAGTCAATGACAGTCAACAGAAAAAGGCAGTTATGACCAAGGCAAGGAGAATATAAAGGGACAGTAAGTGGTATACCTCCCACAGCAAGCTAAAGCCCGTAACCGAGCTAGTGGTCGAGCGGCTGGTCAAATCCATGCCGTGGTAACAAGCAGCTAAGCCCGCTGCGCCCCAGTTATACTGGCCAATCTGGTCCAAATCCACTAACAAGTCAAGCAGAGCCAAAGAGGCCGAAGATCCCCCGTTGGCAAACAGAGTATGGGATAACAAGTACCAAATAAAGCAACGGGCCACGGCATCGACCCGATCAGCAGTAACACCTCGAGCCTCAGCCATCAAGATGCTAAAATAAGCCCGAATTCTCCCCATGTCACTCGAGAATTCTTAACCTCGAACCGGCAGTCAACCAAAGCCAGTAACTCGTCCGGAGTCCGAACAGCCCCTCTCAAACCAAAAGGGACAGGCACCCCCATGAACGGCAAGCCCGTCAAAGCTGTGAAATCGGTAGGCGTCATAGTCACCTCGCCCATGGGTAAGTGGAAGGTATGGGTGGTGTCCCACCATCTTTCCCTCAATGCCTGGACCACATCAGGGTCATTCTTCAAAGCTGGGAGGCTAGTGACAAAAAGACCAAAATGAGTCCCTGTGACTCGGGCCCGAACATTCTCAGGCAACCTCTTCCATATAGAGATCGGCCCATGAGCCCCACCACGAATCTCTGTCAGACGGGTCCACTCCTGAAAGAAAAGAAGGAACAACAAAATTTTCATCAGTATGACTGCTAGAAAACGGATGAACTCAACACAGAGATTTCAATGGCAGAACAATGTACAAGCAAGTGTGTGAACATGAAAATGGACATCCCAACATGTTTCTTACAACAAATCAGCAGCAATGAACAACATGCAAAGAATGATCAATAAAGCTGCTGCAGCAATATTTCGGGTAAAGTAAACAGAACTTCCTGAAATCCGAAATCGACAAGAAAGGTGAGGCATTCTTACCAAACCCGAAGTCACGAAGTGAGAAATGTGGGTATGAGGCCGGAAGGTAAGCAAGCTTGGGTCCATAGCTTCAACCCCAATTTCGGGCTCCTCGCCCTGTGTCATCTCGAACGGAGGTGATTGCTGACGATCCGACATCGTTTCTGTGACGGAATTGATCCTAGAGCAGCAAGAAAGTGTTTTGGGGTAATTTCTCAACGAAAATTGGGCTTAGAATTTGGAGGGTTCTTCAAATTTTTGAAAACTGGCCGAAAACAGCGAACAGCCTGTTTAAATATGCTGAACTTATGCGCCAGGCGCGCGCCCCCCGACATACTCATGCGAGGCGCGCGTGTCCCATAACGAGGCCCGGACGCGCGCTCTTCCCATCATCAAGCAGGTTCAGAAGCAGTCTCCCATGCAAGAATCCATGCACGGCATCAATGTTTCCCCATGGATTCCAAACTCCCTAAGTTCTGTCACGGGTGACATACCCCCCTCAAGGGTCAATCTCAACATTTCATCCCCAGCAGGAATGTTTTCTGGTCGTGGTCAACTGTGCCCGCACCCCACAATTCAAAAAGTCAGGTGTGACTCAAAGTGGCACGAGACTCCAAAGCAATAACTCATCAACGGATTTCACTAACGGATTCGTCCTCAAAGGTTCACTAACGGCCTCTCCAAAGGTTCACTAACGGCCTCTTCAAAGGTTCACTAACGGCCTCTTCAAAGGTTCACTAACGGCCTCTCCAAAGGTTCACTAACGGAATCATCAACGGATTTCACTAACGGATTCGTCCTCAAAGGTTCACTAACGGCCTCTTCAAAGGTTCACTAACGGCCTTTTCAAAGGTTCACTAACGGCCTCTCCAAAGGTTCACTAACGGCCTCTTCAAAGGTTCACTAACGGCCTCTCCAAAGGTTCACTAACGGCCTCATCAACGGATTTCACTAACGGATTCGTCCTCAAAGGTTCACCAACGGCCTCCTCAAGGGTTCACTAACGGCCTCCTCAAAGGTTCACTAACGGCCTCATTCAACATATTCAGCCGGCAGGTTCACCTAACGGATCATGCCACCCCCTATATCAACAAAAGCCGCTCACACAGGGAGCGCACCACTATCTCTCGCAATTTCAAATTCCTGCTTTCATCGAGTCTTTTCTTTTTCTTGGTGATGTCCTCGGCGGGTGTTTTTAACTTTCGTCGACGCGTTTTGCTTTGCAATCCACGTCGCCGAGGGGCTCTGTAGACACCCCGCCTTGGACCGCTCACCCCGATTGCACATTTGATTTTGTGTTTCTACCCATTTTAAGTGTTTCTCGTTAGTTTTTGTCACTTTCGTTAAGTTCCTGACTGACTTCGTTAAGTCCAGGGACTAAACTAAATGACAGGGCTGACTTTCTAGTCCATTCTGTCAAAATTGCCTTCTCTGAGTCGCGCGCCTCCGACAGGAGGAGTCAGGCGCGCGCGCCTCCCGCCCCCAAAGCAGGAAGCGCGCGCCTCTGGGCGTCAGTTACAGATTTCTAGCCAGGATTCTCTCCCTTGCTCAATTTACAGGATTTTGCCCGGGAAGGATTTCTTGGTGACTGAGTTTTGGCACCAAAAACACCCCTCTTTCACCTATAAAAAGCTCCCTTTACCTCCATTTTCAAGGACCGAAGATTGAACTTACAAAAACTATACCAAAACCACTTTCTAAAGGTTCTCCAAGGATCTTATCAAGCAATATTTGAAGGTCTTCGAATTGTAGGTAAAAGTCCATCTTTTCCTTTCTTTTCTACTTCATCTCCTCTCTCTCTTTTACTCTAATCAAATGTTCAATCACCCAAATCATTTTGGGACATGACTCTAATGATCACCTCATCTCATTGAGGTTGGTTAAGGAGTTATCTCCTACATTCCAAACTCTATTTTAAAACCCCTTTTTATGACTTAAAGAAGAAGAAGAAGAACGTTATCATTCATGTAGATTTTGATCAAGCAAGACCAACTTTAGTTGGGCGAGATGGGTGTTTCGGTACTTCCCATCTCGTAATCTAACCCCCGAACCTCAAAACAAAGAATCTCTGTTTTCGTAATCAAACTTAGGCTATAATCAATAGGTTTTTCTTATGTTCCTCAAAACATAGGTGGCGAGTCTAAAAACAAGTTAGACATCCTAGGATAATTCACCGCTCTAGCCAAGCCGTGGCTCCCCGGGGTATCTACACTCCCCCTCCCCCCTGAAATGATCAGCATGGGGTTCAATTTATAGAGACTGAGGGTGCCCAACATAGCCGTACGTCTAGGGACCTCATCCGCCGAAACCATCCGTACGACTCGACTTGGCGAGCTTATGAATTTTTCTAAGTTTAATTCATTTTCAGTCCCGGAATATCAGGTTTATCCTAGCGAGGTCCTGGCCCATCCGTTTATCCCTGAATGGCACAAGGAATTTCTCTAAAGTTGGTCAATTTCAGATTGGGGTACTTACACTTACGTCCCACTAAAGACGGCCGGTACAAAAGTCTCAACCTATAATGACCATTCTGGGTCAAGGTTTAGCTTGGCCAACACTATTCTACGGGATGGTTGACACATTTTCTTAACACCGGGGAGAGCCTAGGGCGACCTTTAAGACACATTATGGACGCAAAAGTCCGAGACCTTGGAAAAATCATTTTAAGAGGAAATCAAAAGCATTTTGCTTGAAACATGGTCTGTGATAAATCATGCCAAAAGGGAAAATTTTGGAAATGCTTATTTCTAAAGACAAATCTTTTAACAAAGCATTTTAGTAAAAATTTTTATTTTAACTTAACCGTGAGGTTTGTTATGCATAAAGTCCTTTGGATTTTGTCCATTCGTTGAGAAGTAACTGATGGTAGGAAATCTGCTCGTCACTGTTGTGGGGATAGCCCCAATATCATCTTTGCCGTTGATGTGGAGGTAGCCCCATGTCTTTGTCGGTGTCGGGGTTGCCCCAATATCATCTTTTGTCTTTTGAAGTGAGGTTAGGAACCCATCCATTTTTCATGACGTACCCTTTCTTTTGCCTAGGCCGCCCTTTCGGGTTTTCAACCTAGCGGGCATCTCTTTTGCATCTTTTTATGGCACACCCTATTTTTTGCCTAGGCCGCCCTTACGGGTTTTCAACCTAACGGGCTACTTTTTTGGTGCGTTTTTCTTTTTTTTTAATTAGTGATCCAGCCGACTCGATAGAACGGGGACTTTAAAGTATTTTTCTTGGAGGAAACATGCAAGGGCATTTTATTTGAGAGAGAGTCCCTTTATGTTGGTGAGCTCTTTGGGCAATGCATCATGAAATGGAAGGAGGCCCTTTCTTGACAGAATATAAGTGTTTAGCTCTTTCCTAAGATGGAGAAAAGATGACTTGTTGAGATATTAGAAATTTGCCTTAGTTAATATCATCAAATGATTGCTTGAATGTACCATGTCTGTTATTAAGTCAAGATTATAGCAAGCAATTAGCCTTAACATGTATAAATGTTGTGATCAATTAAGATTAAGATTCGATCAATGGCAAGATCTGGAGGAGAATGTGTTTAGAATGTGGAATTGGTCATTGTTTGGGAAATTGGCCATTGAAGGGACCAAGGGACGAGAACTTGGTCATTTTGAGAGGACCACGGTTTGATGATTTTGTTTCATGCTATGACCGCAGCCGAAGGTTGCCTACGTTCCCCTCAATTTGAGGAACTCAGGTCGCCGTTGTTCGGCCGTGGATCGCCTTTTGTTGAAGTTGGTGTCCTTTTGAAGAATGTTGTTGCTTTGGTGATGTAGATCGCTTTGGTTTGTGGTGAACTCCTCGGGATGTTCTTTGAGGTGGACTTTTGCAGTGAACTTGGTGAGATTTTGAGGCAGACTTCCTCTTCGCATATATTTTTTCCCTCTTATCATCTTAATTGTTTTATTTGAGAGAGAGAGGGGAAACATTAGCCCCAACTTGCTATCTTGGGCATTGGCTCATCTGTAGCCCCTTCGTGGAATGTTTGTCACTTCTCACTTTGACTTGGAAGATCTGGGAAGTCCTTTGCTTGGTTGCGCACACGCGATCACGGTTGAATCTTGGTGGTTGAGCAACAACATATTTGCCTTTTCATTGTCTTGGGATGCCTTTGATGTGCTCGAGGCGTAACTGGTGTGAATAGTGGTTTGCGGGCCTTTTGAGTGGATTGTGTTTGGGGTTTTATAGGAGGTGTCCTATGGGAGATTTTAGATTTGGTATGAGGCAGAGTGAGGAGGATTTGAGTGAGAGGCTCTTTGTGGATGACGGCGTATTGGGGCGAAGGAATGGGGGTCTCGGTATTTTGGTGAGATGGAGGGGACAATCTTTGGTTGCAATTCAGAGGTTGGGTGGCTTCCACCTCTTCTTTGTGATCGGTCACTTTGGTAAAGAGCCCCTCAGTTTGGAGTAGGGTTGTGACACCTCCTTGTGTCGTCGACTCATCAAACGGACTCTGTGTTTCTTTGTGGCTCTTTGTGATGACGGCGTCTTGGGACGAAGGAATGGGGGTCTCGGTATTCTGTGTTTCTTCCACCTCTTCTAGAGCTTGGAGCAACTCTTCTTTCATAGGGCTGTTCGGATTGTCTGCGACGTCATTTCCCAAGCTACTATCCATTGAAGCGGTCTTTCTGAGGAACTGGGTTGGAGAATTTGCGGTGACCGGGGAACTCTCTGATTCCACACGCACTAGGCGGTGACATGATACTCTCTTCCACTTCATCTGAGCAACGGGGAAGACAAAAGGTAGCTTTAGGCTTGGGTAAACACTGGGTGAATGCTTGGGCCAAAGGCGCACGTATCTTAGAATCCTCTATTTTGAGACATTTGACCGAGCCGAAGTTTCCTACGTTCCTCTCACCACGAGGGAGGGGTCCCACGCGATGAGAGGCTCATGTCACTGTAGTTCGAATGGATTTAGAATTCTAAGACAATTATGACCTCAGTTGACTCATTCCAAACGGGCCTTTTAGTTGGGATGACATGTGACAAGACATTACTGGTTTGAGACTGAATGGTATTCACACTAGTCCAAGCCACAAGGGCGATCAGGGTAATTGAAATAGTCACCACATGGCGGTGCCAATCGAGGAGGTCAATGCTTGACCAAGGTATATTACCATGTGGTGCTGTAGATACCCCGGGGGACCACGGCTTGGCTAGAGCGGTGAATTATCCTAGGATGTCTACTTGATTTTAGAGTCGCCACCTATGTTTTAGAGGAACATAAGAAAAACCTAAAAAGAGCCAATTTTATATACAAAACCAGAGATTCGGGAAAAGATGGGTTCGGGGGTTAGGTGACGGAGTGGGAAGTACTTAAACACCCACTCCGCCCCGCTTACGCGGGTCTTGCTACTTTTGGTGTTCTAATGCTAAATGTCCTTCAATTTAATGATAAGAGAAATGTGCTAACAATTATAATGAAAAAAAGGGGAAATTTATAGGGGAAAAATAAAAGAGAATTGCTTATTTATTGATTTATACTAAAGATTACATGTAGAATTATTGCTAGATAATTACATTAAGAAATGAGAATGTAAATTAAAGTGGAATTAAAATGTTGGGATGTAACCTTGACCAAACTTCAATAGTGAAGTGGTCTTTTGGTTGTATCCCTTTTTATGGAGATTGCATACATTGACTAGACATGAATAAAATAAGAAGAAGAAAAAGGGAAGTTGTACCTTAAGAAGAAGGACTTTAAACCTTGACTTGAAGATGGTGTTGTTGTAGAGAAAATGTTGTGCAACAATTTTATGTAGAGTCTTGTTACGAAGAACTCTTGTTGGGAGAATTTGTGTAGAGAATTGTGTGTAGTGTGTGTATAGAGAAAATTCAAGTATAAAAATGAGGTCCCTTTCCAAGGTAGGAGATGATGGTTTTTATAGGTAAAATTAGGAGGGAAAGGTTGGAGGGAAATTGGTCAATCCATGTCAAATGGAATTGACCAATCAAGAAAAAGATAAATAAAAGAATTAATGAAAGAAATAAAATAAAATCAAATAATAATAAAAAGAAATATTTTGTTTTTAAGAAATGGCTAGAAGAATGGGATTGGAGGTTATAAAACTAGGGGGGGTGAATGTGGAGGTAAAAAGAGGCTCTTTTGTGATCAAGAAGAGATGTTGTAAATAAGAAAAGGGAGGGAAATAAGGTGCAATCCGTTACTGCCATAATGGGAGGCGCGCGAGTCCCGCTTTAGGGGCGAGACGCGCGCGCAGTCCACAAACAGTGTCGGAAGCGCCCGCGGGTGGAAAAGACAGAATGACAGAAATGACTCTAAAATTAATTTTGTTATGCAGTTTAGTCCAAAAACTAACAGAATCAGTTAGGAACTTAACCGAAATAACAGAAATTAACAAAAATAAGCTAAATAAAAATACTATGTATGCAATCGGGGTGAGAGGTCCAAAGCGGGGTGTCTACAGGTGCCATGACGCCTAAACTCGAAGGGGGAATGGTCACGTGACCACACTAACGGGAATGAGATGCCACGCGGGGCGCGAAAATTGGTCATCACATGACGGCTCAAGGAAGGAGGCAAAGATTCACCCTAAGCACTTTTATTTCCTTTCTTATATATTTTTATTGGGAACTTAATTTTAACTGACACTCTGGAGGATAACGGGGATCCATCCAAGGACTTGACTGACTTCTTGGAGGATAACAGGGATCCATCCAAAGACTTGACTGACTTCTTGGAGGATAACAGAGATCCATCCAAGGGCTTGGCTGACTTCTTGGAGGATAACAGGGATCCATCCAAGGTCTTGACTGACTTCCTGGAGGGTAACAGGATCCATCCAAGGGCTTGACTGACTTCCTGAAGGATAACGAGGATCCATCGAAGGACTTGACTGACTTCCTGGAGGATAACATGGATCCATCCAAGGGCTTGATTGACTTCCTAGGGGACTATTCCTAAGGATTTAACGGGAATCTTAACGGGAGATTGAGGAACTAATCCTAAGGCTTAACGAGATCTTGGAGGATAACAGGGATCCATCAAAAGACTTAATGAAATGATGCTTGTTAACGAAAGAATGCAATGTGTCAAAGACGAGAAGCAAAAATGGAGCAAATTCATGCAAGGTGCAATTAATTATCTGTTCAAGTTTACTTAAATTACATTTTATTCCTAAATGGTTGGAAAAGATTTCTCTTCTTTTTCGCAACTACTCTATACCCTGGATCGGTGGAGGCCATCACTACGTCTATAGACCCCTCATTTTTCACCTGTATTGCACACTCCCAAGGACGGACATCCCTGGCGAGGGTCCTATAGGGCACGTAGCTTCCACCGACCAAAAGAACCAAACCTAAGGTCTAGTGCGTCACAAAGTTCCAATGCACGGGCCAATCTTATCATAGTTAAGCCCCAGTTAAGGTCAAGATTGTGTTAACACTTCAACGAAATTCCGGCATGACCTCGTTTTAATGAGGGATCTCTTGAGCTTAAATATGATTAGGATGGGTCAATCATTAGAGCTTAATGACGCGGTGTCAACCTATCCTTAATACATGACTTCGGTTAATTATGGTTGGAATTAACGCATAAGTCAAGGACCGGGCCGAGGATGACCTTGGTCACACTTGCTTTCACAAGGAGTCGTGACTCGGGCGTTAACTTGGCCATAATTAGCGTTTGGACACGTATTAGGGACGTGATGACGTGAGCTAGACCAAAAACCAACCATGGTCATGGTATTTGTGTGTCACGGACAATGTGTGGTTGACTCGGCTCAGAAGGGGAGGTGGAATGGACCCGTGCGCATGAGAAAGGCACAAGAGCACCAATCAAGCTGCATCGTGGTATCCATCCCGGGTTTAAAGGATTTTTGGAACGTGCACAAGGTCAAGTCCGCGTTGTGTGAAGCCTTTTATGTTCCCTTTTGAGTCAAAATAGAAATTTTTGGTCCGTTTTAACATCATGAACAAAGTATGAACAATGTATGAGCAAGTAATGAAAAAGTAATTTGCACAAGGAATGAAGCCAAGATATGAAAAAGCAAGAATCAAATTTTGTACACGGAAAGGTTGCGCACAACCAAAGGTTTTTGACTTTGATATCGGATTTTCGAGGAGGCTCCTTCACAGGACCCACTTTGACATCATTTGCTTCCCCAGACTCTATGGTGAGGCTGCCCCTCATAACCCGGAGTATTCTGACCGCATAGATTTTGCCTTAGTCATGTGCCTCTTTGCTGAACTGTTCTTCGTCTCTTATAACGGTTTCATTAATTCAAGAATGGTGGATATTGTTGATTCCTGCAAAGGTGGTGCCAGTAACATGATGACTGTCCTTTTAGCAGAAACCTTGCACGGGCTGGATGGTTACTATCCCAGGGGTGACGCTTTCATATCGGGCAGCCCCATTTTACTGCAGATATGGCTCCAGGAGCATCTCAGAATCATTCGCCCGATATCTGATCTAGACTATACCCCTTCCATGCTTCTGAGGCGAGGTTTAAACATGCAGAACTGCACTACTGTTAAGGAGTGGGTTGGACACTTTTGGCGGATTAGGTCGGCAGACATCCTGTGGGTGCCTCCGCATTGGAACCCGAGCAGGTACATTATCACAAGTGCAGGTCACTCTTTTGTTTGGTTAGCTGGGCTTCGATCTACCACCTTTTATCTAGGCCAACAGATTTCCCGCCAATTTGGACAAGTCCAAGAGGTTCCCTTTTCTGACCACCCTATCCCAGCCAATTTACCCGTGGATGCCAATATTTGTGAATTGTTGAAAGAGCTTTGGTATAGGAACGGTGCGCACATCGGCAGAGGCAGACGCCGGAGCGAAGGGGACACATTCTATGAACCCTCTTTGGCGTATCTCGAATGGCTGGGTCCTCAGACTGTTGAAGACAATGCTACCATCACAGCTTTGGTCTCAGAGCTCTTAGGTCCAGAGATTCTATCTGGGGATTACTTTTCTCAGATAATGGGTCCCACAGTCTTCCAAAATCAGATAGGCGGGAATGAATCATGCAACGGCCATCGGTCGGGACGTCGCAGGACTGGCCGAGACTTAGCTTCAATGATTACCCTACCTGATGCAACCGGCTCTGGGAACCAAAGGGGAGAGAGCTCTTCAGGCTTTTTCCAGAACGTGTTCAACCGTCTCGGTTAATGAGTGGAATTTCATTTATTTCTGCATAATCCTTGGTTGCCACGCCAAGATGTTTTTTTTTTATTTTATTTTCAAAGTTTGTTGTGTTTGTTTTTCCTTTTCAAATGTAATGTTTGCAAGTTCAACATTGGGAATAAAGTTTTTTATTACTAATGACCGGACCCGAAGGTTGCCTACGTTCCTCTTTAGAGGCTCAGGTCAGCGTAGTTCGACACAGTTACTTGAATTTCTTGGGCGCCTCCTGATTTTTACCTAGAACTGCCGTTTCGGGTTTGCACCTCTAGTGGGGCTGTCTTTTGCGCTCCCTTTTTTTTTTTTTTACAGACTTGATAGGAATCACCAGACTCTGCGCCTTCTACGCATAACACTTCTTCAATTTGCTGAGGTTGCAGGGCCGAATGAGGTCTTCTCCAAATTTGGTTTGCAGAAACACGGCTCCTCCGGATTGTATCTTCTTAACAATGTAGGGGCCCAACCATGGAGACTTCCATTTCCCTCGGGGGTCGACATAGCTTGGTGGCTTTTCTCGCAAAACAAGATCTCCCACTTTGACATCACGGTCTTTGACCTTCTTGTGAAATGCCCTGGCGATTCTGCGTTGATACGCGCGGTTGTGCTCTAAATCCAGCAATCGCTTTTCATCGAGTAATGCTAACTCTTCATGGCGACTTTGTAGCCAATCAATCTCAGACACTTGGTTTTCAAGTAAAACTCTCATGGAGGGGATTTCAAGCTCAATCGGGAGAACTGCCTCCATGCCATATGCAAGTGAGTAAGGAGTAGCCCCAGTCGGTGTTCGGACAGATGTGCGGTATCCCCACAAAGCTAAAGGCAACTTCTCGAGCCAATCCTTTCCGGTGATGGCCATCTTTCTAATGATGTTCTCAAGGGTTTTGTTTGCCGCTTCTACCGCTCCATTGGCTTGTGGTCGATAGGGGGAGGACTTGTGCCGGATCACAAGGAATTCGTCAAGCAATCGGTTGACTTCCCCTTCAAAGTGAGTTCCATTATCTAAGATCATCTCATAAGGGACTCCATATCTGTAGAAAATGTTGGTGCGGATGAACTCGACTACCTTCTTGGCATTCAAGACTTTGTAAGCAGCGGCCTCAACCCATTTGGTGAAGTAGTCGATAGCTACGAGTACATATTCTTGCCCGCTCAAACCTTTCGGTTTGACATGACCAATAACATCTATTCCCCAAGTGGAGAAAGGCCAAGGAGCAGTTGACTGATAGAGAACGTGCAGCGGCAGATGTTGTAGGTTAGCATACCGTTGACACTGATCACAAGTTCGCACTTTCATCATACAATCCTTTTCCATTGTAGTCCAGTAATACCCTTGCCTCACTATCTTCTTAGCGAGCATGTTCCCATTCATGTGGGGTCCACACAGCCCCCCATGGATCTCATCCATGATTCTGGTTGCTTCAGGCTTGTCTACACAGAGCAAATTTGGTCTGTTATGATATCTTTTGTACAATCGATCTCCGGAAATCACAAATTGGGAGGCCCATTTTCGCATTGCAGTTCTTGTCCGTTTGTCCTTCTTTGGAGGGTAGATCCCGCTTTTGAGCACATTCCATACGTCTGTGTACTATGGCTCTTCATTTTCCTTATTTTCCAATTCAATGGCAAGGCAGTAGGCTGGGATTGATCTCTTACTAACCACAAATGGCTTTATCATGACATCAGCAGGGAATTCCATGATGGAGTCTAAGGTAGCCAACGCATCTGCGAATCTGTTTCGGTCCCTCAGGAGGTAATGAAATGAGATATTCGAGAAACGTTCTGTGAGTGCTACCAGTCGAATATGATATTGTTGTAGTCTCGAATCTTGGATCCTCCACTTTCCTTCAATCTGATTGATGATTAGGGCGGAGTCCCCGAACACTTCAATTTCTTTGACCCCTCTGTTTAACGCCTCTTCAAGGCCAGCCATGCAAGCCTCATACTCCGCTGTGTTATTTGAACAGTTAAAGTCTAACCAGATAGTAATGGGCGTGTGCGCATCGCTTGGATCAATGAGCAAAATTCCAATTCCAAAACCTCTTTTGTTGGCAGCCCCATCAAAAAAGAGTTGCCATTTGTTTTCTGAACAATCAACAGCGTAGATTTCTTCATCGGGAAACTGTGCTTCTGGTTCGGGCTCGAGATCAAGAGCCAAATCTGCAAGTTGGTCTACTATCACCCTTCCTTTAATGGACTTAGGCATTGCGTAGGTCATATCAAATTCGCTTAAGAGAAAAGCCCATTTGGCTACTCGATTGGACATGGTTGGCCTTTCGAGGATGTACTTTACTGGATCCATTAGGGATATGATCTGAATGGGCAAGGATTGCAGATAGATCTTTAACCGCTACGAGACCCAAACCAAACCGGGCAGGCCTTTTCCAATGCTGAGTAGTTCAATTCACTCCCTTGCAGCTTTCTACTAACAAAATAAATTGCATTTTCAACCCAGGAGTCTTCTTTTTCTTGTGCAAGCATTGCTCCTACTGCAGTGTCAGTGACGGTTAGGTAGAACCGCAGAGGTTTGTGCGAATGAGGTGGGGCCAAGACCGGTGGGCTTGTCAGGTATTCTTTGACCTTTTCAAAAGCAATCTGGCATTCTTCATCCCAGGATCGATCGGTGTCCTTTTTTAGGAGCTTGAAGAGCGGCTCACACATCGTGGTTAGCTTCCGTATGAATCTGCTGATATATTGAATTCTTCCCAAGAAACCCTTTACCTCCTTTTGAGTCTGAGGTTGGGGCATTTCTGTGATGGCCTTTATTTTGTCGGGGTTGATTTCAATACCTCTTTCTGTTACTAGGAAACCCAGGACCTTGCCTCGGACGGTACCGAATGTGCATTTAGCAGGATTCAACTTCATGTGATACTTCCGCAGCCTTTCAAAGAATTTTCTGAGGTCAACCAGATGCTGGGCATCTTCTTTGAATGAGTGCACAATCATGTCATCCACGTAGATTTCAAGTTCTTTGTGGATCATGTCATGGAAAAGAGTTGTAGCACCTCTTTGATAAGTCGTTCTGGCATTTTTAAGACCGAAAGGCATCACAGTGTAACAGAATGTCCCCCACGGGGTGATGAAGGAGGTTTTCTCTTGATCTTCCACCCCCATTTTAATTTGGTTGTAACCCTCCATTCCATCAACAAATGACTTCACTTTGTGCATTGCGACTGAGTCAACCAGAATATCAATATTTGGTAACGGGAAATCATCTTTCGGGCAAGCTTTGTTGAGGTCTCTGAAGTCAACACATATCCGAACTTTGCCGTTCGCCTTCTTGACTGTGACCATGTTGGACAACCATTGGGGATATTCTACAACTCGGATGAAACCCACTTGTAGCAACCTCTCGATCTCTTCTTTAACCTGGACGGCCCACTGCGGCTTGATTCTGCGTAGTTTTTGTTTGACCGGCTTGGCATCAGGAAAGGTGGGAATTCGGTGCTCCACAATTGTCGAATCTAACCCAGGCATATCTTCATACGACCAAGCAAACACATCGACAAATTCTTTGAGCAAACGGATCAACTGTTCCCTGTCCGCCCCTATCATGAAGCTTCTAATTTTCATTTCTTTGACTTCCTCGTTCAGCCCCAGATTGACAGTAGACAAATCTTCCCTGCAGGCCTCTAAATTTCGTTCCCCATGCTGTTTTGCTAACCTGCTTAACTCAATTAAATAATCTTTATCATCTTGGCTTACGTCTTTTAAAGATTCATGATTAACTTCATTTGTTATTAAATTTTCATTTGTTAAATCATTATTTAAAATATTGGCAACCAAGGAGTAAGCGGAAATAGAGGAAATTTCATTCACGACAGAGGGGAGTACAAGCTCGGCGACCGCGTCGAGGTCCTCGACAGTGAGGCCCTCTTCGGGAGTCCCAGAAACAATATCAGAGAGTAGAAAGGGTTCAAAAGCCGGTCCATCGGGGTGAACATATCCAAACTGCTTCACGAGCACGTCAACAGTAGCGAGCGGGCCAGTGGTTTTGGACCAGTTATTAAGTGGTGCCACTGCCTGCTTGAGGTGCTTCACTGGTTCATAAGCTTCTGCGGTGCCATCCTTGATCATAACCACAGATCCGTCTTCAAAGCCAAATCCTTTAAACAATGCGAAGACATCATCCTCCTCATCGATATTCCACGGAGTAACCGGGTCTGGTTGCTTATAGGAACCACCCAAATCAAGTCTTTCATCGAACAACTTCACATCATTAAATACTTCCCATCCCGCACGGGGCTTTTCATCCATGTCATTAGACGGCTCAAGAGGCATATCATTGGCCACATTTTCTCTCTTGCGAATAAAGTATCCCTTCCAAGATTTTTCATAGGGACGGAGTGGTAGGAGCTCATAGGCCCTTCCCTTCTTGATGGCATTCTGCCTCTCCCTTTTTTCATGCATAGCTTTGACAATTTCAGCGGGAGTGGGCTTGTAGCCGAGTCCAAACGGAGGAATGAAAACAGGCACATCATTTTTTATAGCTTCAATACACCCTTGTTTCTCTTTCCTGAGTCCCAACATAGGTAAGAAATTCATCTTCTTGACCATATTTAAGGCCATCGCATCACCATACTTGGTCCTCTTTCCCCCAATCAGATCAGTTTCTTTGACATAGTCAATAGCATGGATCCGAACTTGTGGGATCACCTCAAAACCACTCAAGAAAATACCGGTATCTTTGTGCTCAATTCCTAAGATCGGGAGGTCATTGACTTGCGTGCCATCCTGGGCGTGAACTACCACAACATGATTGTCGTGAATGAACTTGATGCATTGATGGTAAGAAGAAGCTACCCCTTTCACTCCATGGATCCAAAGGCGTCCCAAGAGTAGACTGAATGATGACTTGATGTCGATCACTTGAAATTCGATTGGCATAACAAGAGGGCCAATGGTGAGAGTGAGGGAGATAACACCCAAGACACATCGACTGGTGCTAGCGTAGGCACGGACCACTTGAGAAGACGGGGCGAAATCAGTTATCTTAACTCCCAAATCTGCGAGAACATGCACGGGGTAAACATTGACCGAAGAGCCATTATCGACCAACACACGAACTAAGTGCTCACCTCCAACCCCAACTGTGATGTGCAAAGCCTCGATATGATTAAGGCCAATTTTCGGTGCATCGAGGTCAGTAAAAGTGATAATGTTCCAAAAATGAATGTTGCCGACCATGTGGACAAGGTCATTGGGAGATGTCTCGATTGGGATAACAGCTTGAGTGAGAGCTTTAACCAGAGTGTCTCGGTGCTCTTGAGAAGATGAAAGCAAACCCCAAATGGATATATTAGCCTGGCTTTTCTTTAACTGCGTTAAGACCGGGTTCTCGGTGACCTTTTTTTTCTGAAGCTCCTTCTTTGTCCTTTCCAGGTTCGCTCGCCTCAGGATTTAGAGACTGATAGGCTCTCCCTGAGCGAGTGAGATGATTCACGTTTCCACCAATCCAAGTGGCCTTTTCAAGAGGGGCCTTTCGTTTCTCAACGGATTTAGCACTAGACAAGATTGAATCCCAAGAGATCATGTGGCACTCAAAGTCTTCGGAAATAAAAGGAGTCACGGTGTAATTCAAAGCTTTCTTTGGGACTATGAAACTAGTCATTAAGTAGTCTTCTTCAAATTCTATCATGTGGATTCCCGGCAAGGGATTAGTCACCACATTCGGTTGGGGTGGTTTCTGAATGAGCCCATCGTCGATCATGTCTTGCAGAGTGTGCCTCAAATTCCAACAATCGTCCGTCGCATGACCAGGTGATACGTGGTATGCACAATACTTGCTCGCGTCCCAATTCTTAGGAGGTTTTTCCTTCTATCGGTTTCAATACCCCTTGGGCGACCAATCCTTGAAAAATAGTGGACAACGGAGCGTTGAACTTATCAAACTTCCTCTCTCTCCGATTTCTACCATTCCTTTGCTGATTGTTAATGGAATTCACAGACCCGTCTTGGTTATAGCACGGGGGTGCCCTATTGTAGATGTTCTGGCCAGGTCCCACATTATTGTTCCAAAAGGGAGCGGGAGTCATGGCTGTTGGTAGTGGTGCCCTAGGCACGTTTAATAAACGTTGTAATTGTTATCATTTATTTCATATCAATAAAGAGATGTTTTGATTATTATTGTTGTTCATGTTTACTTATAATAATCCCCGTCCCTAGTACTTGTTAAGCACTAGTATAAAGGCTAAATGATCATGGGATGATCATGTTAGATTTATGGGTACTTGTTTGGAACAAGGTACTGGACATGACCCGCTGTATGAGATTTATGTCATGGTCTATGTCGTACATATATCTCATATTAGTTATGTCATTTGAATCCTTAGACATGAAGTTATTATAGTCTTCCACTTGATGAACATTATGTTTGACATATTCAAACGCTATCTTAACACGGTAGTTATAAAGGGTATGATTGGCATAATCGGATTCCCGTTGGGAAGAATAATAAGCTAAATGGATTTGTCCCTCTTCGGAGAGATGTCAAGCTTGGGCCCCTCGAAGGAATGATGTTGATGAAATGTTCGGCCGGACTCAAATGGATTGATTGGATCAATAGCATTTGAATTATCAACATATTCGGAATCGAGAAAGTATTGAACAAAACAAGTTGACTGTTTAACCATGACTTGTGTTCAATGACATCGTGGATAAAGGGATTGTGAAATATTCTAAAGGAATGCGAACTTGTATCTAGTTACACTATTTGGGTAGGTATGACGGTTTGCTAGAACCTAATCATATCTTATGAGTTCATGTTTGAGCCCATTGCCAACTTAGTGTAATCCTAGAGGGTCACACACAAATAGAACGAATCATAAAGGACTAAATTGGAATTATGGAAAAATGTCAGGTTTTGGCTCTGGCACGGTCGTGCGCCTTAAAATGGCACGGCCGTGCCATAAATCCAAACCAAGGCAAAAGGCTCGGTCCGTTTGGCACGACCGTGCCAAACATAGGGGCATGACCGTGCCAATATTCGGGGAAGGTCTGGCAGGTTCGACCCATTTGGCACGACCGTGCCAAATAAAGGGGCACGACCGTGCCAGAATTCCTGGCAGAATAAGGACTTGCCTTAATTAAGGTGACGGGATTTAGGAATCCTAGGTCATTAAGAGTTAATGACTAGGTCCTATAAAAGCATCTTTTCACCAGCCATTAGACATATTATTGTGAGTGCCTCCATATGGTTTTGAGAGGTTATTTTTCTTGTTCTAAGATCCAAAAGGTGAAGAACAAGAATATTCATAATTCCATATAGTTCTTGCAATTGTGAAAGTGTGTTTCACAATTTGGTCTAGCAACCAAGATCAAGAAGTTGCTTGATATTCGTTCGTGGTGTGGATACCGCTAGAGGGTGAAGCTCATCATCTTCAAGGTTCGCGTTCTTGATCAAGTTTCAAAATCTCCACCAAGTTCAAAAGCTAGAAATTCATAGCCATCAAGGGTTAGTTATTCCTCTATTCATCTTGTTGTATTTGATTTAATCATATGAACGGATCCATGGCTTTGGGTTTCATTAAAATTTTAATTGCTAATTTCCGCTGCGCATGTTACTTGGAAACCCAACAGTGGTATCAGAGCCCCGTTCATGTTGATTATTTCAATACTAAGATCATGTTGTGTGTATATAAATTGTTTATGTGCCTAGCATGATATGAATATTGGATTACGTGATGTTTATGTGTTATATGATTTTATGTGGTTTATTGTTTTAGAAACTTTAATCGCACTATTCAATCGCAATAAAAATTATGGTGGATTTAAAATTGTTTGGATTATCAATTTTTGATTGGATCAAAGTTTTGATATTCTAGGGATTCAAGAATAAATTGTTTATTCAAGGTTTTGTTGATCATAGTGATTGGATCACCAAGAACACCAAATCCTTATTGAATCGGGAAAAACAATTTTGAGACAAATTTTGGAACTTTAAAATTTTGATTTTCGGAAGGGTCCGACCGGACCCATACCTTGACCCGGCCGGACCTAGGGTTTGGCGCGGGGTAGGGCTTGGGTCTTGGGTGTGGATCTTGGGTTTAAATTTCCTATTTGTTTTAGTCTTGTGAGTCTAAGATTGGTTCAAGGTTTGGATGGCTAATCTACGTTCATCGAGATTGTGATTCCCAAACTTGATCGCAATCGAAGTTTCAAAGATAAAACGAAGTTAGAATTATGAAGAGTTCATAATTGCTAAAATTAAGAAACAAAGTTCTTGATTCAAAGATTGGAGATCCATGTGGAATTGTGAATGCAATTGGCCTACGTTCATCGAGACCATCTATTGCTTAGTTTCGGCCACATGGACTACTTTCTTGGTTTCTTGAATAAGTGCGGAATTGTGGATGCCATATGGCTTAGTTTCGGTCGCACTTCTTGTTGTCTTGATTTGGAGATGATAACCAAAGTTCAAATAGTCTCATCCTCATAATTATAGAGAAACTAATGACACATAAATATTATGCTTAAATTAATGGAGATTAATTTAGTGGCTAAACTTGATGTGAAACATGTTTATATTATGTGCTCATAAATGTGTTATATGCTATATGTGATGAACCTTCAAAGAAAGTTTTAAGTCCTTTTTCCATGCCATGATTAAAACACTTGTTTATACATGAGTAATTTTATGTGGGCTCGCCAAAGCGAGGTGCATTGATTTTATTCATGTTTGAACAAGATGAGTGAATAAGAGTTTCCTATGCGTTTAAAATGGTTGGACTTAATTAAGCGTCAAAACAGTTTTGGGCTTGAGGCAAAGATGAGATTTAACATGCATGTGTGTGAGATATCTATGAGTTCGAAAATGATTTTGAAAGCAAGTAAAGAAAACAAGAAAATCCTTTTCTTTTCCCTTTTTTTTTATTTTCTTTCCTTTTTTACGGGAATCACCCACCACGTATGCATATATATACAAATAAGAGGGTGAAGGAAAAAGAATGTCCCTACAAAACAAAGGTTAGGGCATAAATATATACAACCCAAGCAAGGCAAGTAAAGCATGGCACACACAAAGATTAGAGTCTAGCCGACTTAAGAAATTCCCTAGCAGAGTCGCCACTGTGAGAGCCCCCGCTCGAAGACAAACCGCACCGAAATGATCGTCCCGCGAGGGCGATTCGGGTGATGCCTCGTGCTAATGCGCTTTTGTAAATGCACTCGGTTCTCACACAATGGTTTCCTCTCGATGGAATCAAAACAATCAAGAGTCGCCACCTCATTTTATTTTAGGAAAATAGAGATAAAACCTCATGTTTAGAGAAAGTGGGTTCGGGGGTTAAGTTACGAGAAGAGAAGGGGTTAGGCACTCTCCTCGCCCGTGATGGTCTCTAGTATGCATGCCACTTAAATTCATTTTATGCCTTTTATGCATGTTTGCTTTAATTCACAAACGAGAGTCGGTTTGGGTGGATTCACACTTGGTTTTGAAAATGGTATAGAATTCATATCCATTAAAGGAGATCACAAAAGGAGTGGGGGATTAATATTTACAATGGTGAACAAAAAAGGGAAACAAACCCAATAAAAAAGAATGTCCAAACTCCGTCCCCAAAGATTTTAGGGACTGCTGTCCCTTCCTTCTTTGTTTACCTGCTCTTATGCTTGCACAATATGGAAAGTGAATGTTAGGAAGAGTCCCTAACACATCAAGTATCAACCATGAATTTTCCTCTGGTTTTAGGAGCATTTTAAGTTGTCCAAACAAGGCATGCAAGATAGAAGTTTCAACAGCCTAATCTGACAGATATTCATACTTCCACAAAAGATCCACTTTGTGCATCATGAAAACGGGTAAATAATGGGGAACACTAAAAATGAAAGTTATTCCTAACATATAAAAGTTTAGATCTGAAGAATTTCAAAGCCATCAAGAAATATTAGGTCATGCAAAACACCTCTGACATTTTGGTGTCAGAACAAGAGATATGTAAATCTGAGAACAGAGAGCTGGAACAAAAAATGGAAAGAACCCCTTCCACTAAGGGTAAAAATAATATATGTACATTATAATTTTCCTCTGTTTGTCTAGAACAAACCATATTTTGTGGTCTAAGACCAAAAACCACGTTTGCTCTGCATAAAGAGAGCAACAAGACAGAAAGATACAGACTGACAGACTGCTGGAAAAATACAAATGGCATGAAAACACCTATCAAAACTCATCTACATGAAGTGATGTGGGCATGAAACTTTGTTTGTACATATATATACATACTAAAAACGTAAAACAACAGCCATTGAAGCATTTGATCCTGATCTATCATCATTTAGAGAGAAGAACAACAAGAATATCAACATTGTATCTTTGGACATCAAATGGAGGTCTAGCCTAACATGGTGGCTAGACCTCTCAACATATTACATAATCAACTACATCTTACATAGGTGAACTTTATAAGAACAATAGATCACCTAGATGTGCTTCCTTTGCTTTCAAGGGAAGACTTTTTTGTTGCTTTTCTTAAGGTGTTTGCCTTCGATTGAAAGAGTGTTTGAGTGGGTTGTTTTTGCTTGTGTTTGGTGTGTGTTTAGGATGGTTTTATGGTGGTGATGTGGTGGTCTATGGAATGAGATTTGAGAGTGGTGAGAGTGCTTCTTGGAAGTGCTAGATAGAACAAGAGTGAATGGGAGTGTTCTTCTATGATAAAATGGATGAGGGAGGTGAGTATATGGAGGAGGGAGGTGGGAAATGACCTTAGGCCACCCTTGCTAGGCCTAGGAGTCAGTTTAGGGGGTGGCTACCCCGTCCATTTGCAGCTGGGAATGATCAAAATCAAGACTTTTGTGGCCAAGTTGCTGAAGAACAAACTGCTGTCTGAACCTCCCAAACCAGCCGTACGGCTCATACCTCCGTCCCTTCTTCCCAAAGTGCCACTTGTCACATTCTGATTGGATCCTTCCTTATTGATTTGGCCAGCCAACTTGGGCCACTTGTCTGGCTCTTTTAGGCGTGAATGATCACAATTTTTTCTCCGGTATTGGTTCCGCAACAGTCCAAGTTTTGTCCGAGTGTGCGCGCAACGGTGTCCCGGTTGTCCGCGGTCCCAACATGGAAGTTGCTTGAAATAATCTTGTGGTCACGTACGTCTATCTGAAATATATTAATGAGAAAGGAATGACAATAATATATTTTTAGTGCACAAAATGGATAATAACGAGCAGTTCTAAGGGTGCGGGCCCCGTTTCGGGTCCCGCAGCTCAAAAATTGAAGTACATGCCTGTTTACTCGTTTTTTCGCTCTGATCATGAATTGAAAGTCCGTTAATCCATTCGATACACTGATAAGGCTCACGGCACTCCCGCATAGCCAAATCTGGGCTTAGGTCAATTTTAGGGTTTAGACCGATTAAAAGGGTTTGATAAGGGGTGCGAGATCAGGGTATCTACACTCTCTCATCATTTTTTTTATGACGCACCCTGTTTTTTTATTAGACCGCCCTTTCGGTTTTTTTATCTAGCGGGCATCTCTTTTGCGTCTTCATTTTGATTCGATTAATGAGGAAGTGTGCACTGACTCTAGCTGAGGAGATAAGACATGTGATTTTGCGGTGGAGACCTTTTGTCACTAAAGGTGAGTGACATTGACTTAACTAGGGAAGTGGTCCCATGTATTTTTATTGAATGACTCACGAAGACAAGTAATTCATTAAGAGAGAAGAGAAAGAAATCCCTAATTTGATTGCAAGAAACTAGGAGTGTCTCTGAAAGATAAGAAGCCCCTAGACTCGATAAAGAACGCAAAGCGATTCCAAATCTAGGAAAGTTGTTCAACCTTGAGGTGATTAATTTATTGGCAAAATGACTCGTACAAAGATGTCTTGACAAGTTCGAGATGAAGGCCGATCACCATAACGCACTAGGGCTAAACATATCTTCTTTCTTGCATGAGACCGGACCCGCAAGTTGCCTACGTTCCTCCAGTGTAGAGGCTCAGGTCACCGTAGTTCTTGTGAATACTCCATTCTTCATGATGATTGTTGATTTTTAAATATCGGGCAATTTGAATTTTTCGGGGAGGGCCACGATCGTGTTTATGAGAAAAGAAGCTTGATGAAGATCGGTGCTCGGGCACTTGTGCAAATTTAGCCCACTAAGCTTTTGGTCAATGTAGGACATGATAGTGTTGACAAAACCAGTGTCGATGTTTAGGACCTCTTTCCTTTCGTTTGTGAGTCCCTTCAATTGGTTCTCGAGCTTAGCAAGTTCTTTCTTATGGGCCATTCTCTCATGCTTGAGACGGACTTGCCACAAATCATCCTTGCGTCGGGCATTCTCGGCGAGTGCATCAATTTGTCCTTTCAGTGCTTTGATCATGTTGGCTATATCCTCGTTGGACCGGGAAAGATTGCCACCGTTGTTGTTGCCGTCGGAAGCCATTGGACCTATTGAAGAACACGGTTGATCTTAGGATGGCCCCAAAACACCTTTTGGATAAAATTATTTAACCCACAAACAAGAAAAAGACTCAACCACGTAAGGAAAAATGATTTTTTATTTATTTACAAAAGTCAGAAGGATGTAGTCCTTTTTGGGGTTTCTATAAAAATAGTGGAATCATCACACTTGTATATAGACCTTCTCGCGGTCCCATATACTCATCGGATTCCACCACGCTTGTGATACCTACATGGGACGGGATTAAACTAAATTAATGTCATAAAGCATACATGCGGGGATAGATTTTTTTTTCCGTCCATAATAACCACTTGGGGACAGAGTTTTATATCGTCCATAGTAACCACTTGTTTCTTTTGGAAACGGCATGTATGTTTTGATGACATTAGTTTAGGGAAATCTCGACACATGAAAATCGACTTTAGTCACGGAGTGTTAGACCTTAACTAGAATTGTGTTGGCTTGTGCTCGACTAAAGATAGGCTTAAGGTCACCCCCGGCATGTAGTCGTGAACTACGCCACGGGTTGAGGTTTACCACTTCGAGAGAGTCAAGGTCGGGTGGAGATTGAAACTCTCTAGGACGGGTTTGGGGTTATGAACTTGTGCGAATAGATAGTGAGCAATTGATAGGAATTTCGTGCACGTAGTGTGAGGTCCAACAAGTGACAAAATATTTTTTTACTTTTTTTTTAGAAAGAAAAAATAAATAAACAGATATGTACAACTTTCGAATCACCCGTGTGACGGATAAAATAAACAGAAAATAAAAGAGTTTATGTGCAGGCCGAATGCCCACATACTGTCATTATGTGCATTCTGTTCACTGTTCTGTTTCCGGAAAATTGCCCAGAAGCGCGCGTGTTGGGCAGTGAGAGTGGGAGGCGCGCGCCTCCGAGCGAGAGAGGCCGAGGCGCCCGATTCTGGGTAGTACCTGCAAACTCGTGGGTTCAAGGGATTGCCTTGACCCTAAATAACAATTCTTTCCCCTGCAGAAACTTGTTTGCACAATAACATGAAATTGAAGGACGAGAAGGAAGGCGGGCGATTCTGGTAATTGGGTTCGGACGCGCGCGCATTAGGCCAAGAAGGCCAAAGGCGCTCTTCCAACCCTTTTTACCAGAATGCCCAGAAAACAGAATAAAAGAACACCAAAATCAGAAACGCAAGTTTAAACCTTTAATTATCCCCAGCAGAGTCGCCACTGTAGATACCCCGGGAAAGCCCACTACTTGGCTAGAGTGGTGAATTATCCTAGGATGTCTAACTTGTTTTAATTCGGGAAGAGAAGGGCTCGGGGGGTTAGATGACGGAGTGGGAAGTACTTAAACACCCACTCCGCCCCGCTTACGCCGGTCTTGCTACTATCGGTGTTCTAATGCTAAATGTCCTTATTTTATTGATATTAAAAATGTGCTAACAATTAATTATAATGTAAAGGAAAGGGGAGTTGCAAAGGGAAATAAAAAGAGACTTATTTTATTGATTTAATGCCAACAATTACATGTCAAACTATTACATTAAGAAGTAAATGGTAAATCAAAATGGAGTTTAGAATGTTGGAATGTAACCTTGACCAAACTTCAATAGTGAAGTGGCCTTTTGGTTGTATTCCTTTTTATGGAGATTGCATACACATTAGAAAAGATGAAAGATGAAGAAAAATAAGATTAAGAGTTTAGAAGATAGATAATGTGTATGCAATCGGGACATGAGAGGTCCAAGGCGGGGTGTCTACACCCAGTTTATTACATTTCCAGAATAGTTTCACTCCTAGAAATCAAAACAGAAACATAAAACAAACAAAAAATAAGCACAAAGTCAACAAACGGGGATGGGAGTTTGACCCACACAAAAGTTCCCTCAAAGCTTCTAAAAAGAAGTTTGCAAGAACTTTATTCCCTAGCAGAGTCGCCACTGTAAGATACCCGCGGGAAAACAAACGGTTCCCGGAGAATCAAACACGGCACTTTCAAATGTTTAATGGAGTCGCCACTGTAGGGATCCCCACAGGAAAACGGAAAGGGGTTTCCCTCGAGAATGCCAAACACGGCTTTTTGATGTCCAAACAAAAATGGAGTCGCCACGTTAGTTTAATTTTAAACCCAAACTTAACAAAAAATGGTTAGAGACAAAGGATTCGGAGGTCAGGTTACGCTTTGGGAAGAACTCAACTGGTAGTTCACCCAAAGTGCCTCGGAAAAAACCGAGTCTCCCTAAAGTTTGTCAAAATCGTGCAAGTGTGTGTGTGTGTGTGTGTGTGTGTGTTCTTGGAAATGGGAGAGACTGACTTTAACAGAAAAACAGTTAGAATTTTAACAAAAAGGGTTATTTCGTAAACATTCTGGATTAGAGGGGACTGAACTGGAAATGTACCCCTGGACAAAGTAGCCGTATGGATATAGAGGGTCTTCCTGGGAATTTTAACAGATTCTCAGGAATCAGTCCAGTTCCAGGCAGAAACAGAGCATTCTGCTGGAAACTGGACTGTTTGATCATTTCCAGTTATTTTCTTACAACAAAACATAAATTAAATCATCCCTATGCCATTGATCACTAGATTAGACACCAAAATAAGGATTTTGGGTGTGATCAAGGCAATCATTGGGGAATAATTGAGAAAATGTTATGGGCATGGCCTTTGAGCCAAGATCACCATTTGGATGGTTAAAGATGGGAACATCAAAAATCAACCTTCGATGGATAAAGATTGAACCTTTATCATCAAAGGGACATTATTAAGGTTGACTCATGGTTTGGATGATAAAGATTGCAACTTTATCACCCAAACTTGATCATTTTCTCATTTATTCAACATAAATGTAAAGGCTTTAAAGTAAATGACATAAATTTAAAGACACAATGTAAGGGTGCATAAATATAAAGACAATAAATTAAAGATGCATAAATCATAACAAGCCTTAGGCTATCCTTCGGTTTGTAACCCACCATCATGCATAGAACATGAAGGGCATCATGGATTTCAAGGCTTGGTTCCAAGTGTACATTATTAACAAGAAGTAAAAGACATTGAAGTAAAAGATAGAATATAGAGATGAAGGGAAGATGGGGAGAAGGAGGCCTCACCAATTTTTGGTTAGGACCTATCTTCTTTCTCTCTTTTCACTCAAATATGTTGATCACTCTATTCTGATATGATTTCTACAGATCTTTTGCTCTCTAAAATGATTTTCTCCCCCCCTGAAATGATCAGCAAGGGTCTCAATTTATAAGGACTGAGGGCGCGCAAACCATCCGTACGGATTGGCCCCTCCCGCGTCCAAACCATCCGTACGGCTCAGCCTGGCGAGCTTCTGGATTTTTCCAATCTTAATTCCATAGTAGTCCTAGAATTTTAGGTTTATCTTAGTGAGGTCTCAGCCTATCAGTTTATCCCTGAATGGTGCTAAGAATTCCTATAAAGTTGGTTAATTTCAGTTTGGGGTACTTACAAATACCCATAGACCTAACATGACCATCATGCTTTGCTTGCGGAAGACCCTTTGTCAATGGGTCAGCAATGTTATCCTCAGTTAGTACTCAGCATATATTTACATCTCCTCTATCAACAATCTCTCGAATGGTATGAAAACACCTAAGTATGTGTTTGGATTTCTGATGAGATCTAGGCTCCTTTTCTTGAGCAATAGCACCATTATTATCATAATAAAGGTTTATTGGATTAGCAATGGTAGGAACCACCTTTAGTTCACCAATGAACTTCTTAATCCAAACAGCCTCTTTAATAGCATCGGATGCAGCTATATACTCAGCTTCAGTTGTAGAATCAGCTACGGTACTTTGCTTAGAACTCTTCCAGCTAACAGCACCACCATTAAGCACAAACACAAATCCAGATTGTGATCTATCATGGATTTCAAGGCTTGGTTCCAAGTGTACATTATTAACAAGAAGTAAAAGACATTGAAGTAAAAGATAGAATATAGAGATGAAGGGAAGATAGGGAGAAGGAGGCCTCACCAATTTTTGGTTAGGACCTATCTTCTTTCTCTCTTTTCACTCAAATATGTTGATCACTCTATTCTGATATGATTTCTACAGATCTTTTGCTCTCTAAAATGATTTTCTCCCCCCTGAAATGATCAGCAAGGGTCTCAATTTATAAGGACTGAGGGCGCGCAAACCATCCGTACGGATTGGCCCCTCCCGCGTCCAAACCATCCGTACGGCTCAGCCTGGCGAGCTTCTGGATTTTTCCAATCTTAATTCCATAGTAGTCCTAGAATTTTAGGTTTATCTTAGTGAGGTCTCAGCCTATCAGTTTATCCCTGAATGGTGCTAAGAATTCCTATAAAGTTTGTTAATTTCAGTTTGGGGTACTTACAAATACCCATAGACCTAACATGACCATCATGCTTTGCTTGCGGAAGACCCTTTGTCAATGGGTCAGCAATGTTATCCTCAGTTAGTACTCAGCATATATTTACATCTCCTCTATCAACAATCTCTCGAATGGTATGAAAACACCTAAGTATGTGTTTGGATTTCTGATGAGATCTAGGCTCCTTTTCTTGAGCAATAGCACCATTATTATCATAATAAAGGTTTATTGGATTAGCAATGGTAGGAACCACCTTTAGTTCAACAATGAACTTCTTAATCCAAACAGCCTCTTTAATAGCATCGGATGCAGCTATATACTCAGCTTCAGTTGTAGAATCAGCTACGGTACTTTGCTTAGAACTCTTCCAGCTAACAGCACCACCATTAAGCACAAACACAAATCCAATTGTGATCTATCATGGATTTCAAGGCTTGGTTCCAAGTGTACATTATTAACAAGAAGTAAAAGACATTGAAGTAAAAGATAGAATATAGAGATGAAGGGAAGATGGGAGAAGGAGGCCTCACCAATTTTTGGTTAGGACCTATCTTCTTTCTCTCTTTTCACTCAAATATGTTGATCACTCTATTCTGATATGATTTCTACAGATCTTTTGCTCTCTAAAATGATTTTCTCCCCCCTGAAATGATCAGCAAGGGTCTCAATTTATAAGGACTGAGGGCGCGCAAACCATCCGTACGGATTGGCCCCTCCCGCGTCCAAACCATCCGTACGGCTCAGCCTGGCGAGCTTTTGGATTTTTCCAATCTTAATTCCATAGTAGTCCTAGAATTTTAGGTTTATCTTAGTGAGGTCTCAGCCTATCAGTTTATCCCTGAATGGTGCTAAGAATTCCTATAAAGTTGTTAATTTCAGTTTGGGGTACTTACAAATACCCATAGACCTAACATGACCATCATGCTTTGCTTGCGGAAGACCCTTTGTCAATGGGTCAGCAATGTTATCCTCAGTTAGTACTCAGCATATATTTACATCTCCTCTATCAACAATCTCTCGAATGGTATGAAAACACCTAAGTATGTGTTTGGATTTCTGATGAGATCTAGGCTCCTTTTCTTGAGCAATAGCACCATTATTATCATAATAAAGGTTTATTGGATTAGCAATGGTAGGAACCACCTTTAGTTCACCAATGAACTTCTTAATCCAAACAGCCTCTTTAATAGCATCGGATGCAGCTATATACTCAGCTTCAGTTGTAGAATCAGCTACGGTACTTTGCTTAGAACTCTTCCAGCTAACAGCACCACCATTAAGCACAAACACAAATCCAGATTGTGATCTATCATGGATTTCAAGGCTTGGTTCCAAGTGTACATTATTAACAAGAAGTAAAAGACATTGAAGTAAAAGATAGAATATAGAGATGAAGGGAAGATAGGGAGAAGGAGGCCTCACCAATTTATGGTTAGGACCTATCTTCTTTCTCTCTTTTCACTCAAATATGTTGATCACTCTATTCTGATATTATTTCTACAGATCTTTTGCTCTCTAAAATGATTTTCTCCCCCCTAAAATGATCAGCAAGGGTCTCAATTTATAAGGACTGAGGGCGCGCAAACCATCCGTACGGATTGGCCCCTCCCGCGTCCAAACCATCCGTACGGCTCAGCCTGGCGAGCTTCTGGATTTTTCCAATCTTAATTCCATAGTAGTCCTAGAATTTTAGGTTTATCTTAGTGAGGTCTCAGCCTATCAGTTTATCCCTGAATGGTGCTAAGAATTCCTATAAAGTTTGTTAATTTCAGTTTGGGGTACTTACAAATACCCATAGACCTAACATGACCATCATGCTTTGCTTGCGGAAGACCCTTTGTCAATGGGTCAGCAATGTTATCCTCAGTTAGTACTCAGCATATATTTACATCTCCTCTATCAACAATCTCTCGAATGGTATGAAAACACCTAAGTATGTGTTTGGATTTCTGATGAGATCTAGGCTCCTTTTCTTGAGCAATAGCACCATTATTATCATAATAAAGGTTTATTGGATTAGCAATGCTAGGAACCACCTTTAGTTCAACAATGAACTTCTTAATCCAAACAGCCTCTTTAATAGCATCGGATGCAGCTATATACTCAGCTTCAGTTGTAGAATCAGCTACGGTACTTTGCTTAGAACTCTTCCAGCTAACAGCACCACCATTAAGCACAAACACAAATCCAAATTGTGATCTATCATGGATTTCAAGGCTTGGTTCCAAATGTACATTATTAACAAGAAGTAAAAGACATTGAAGTAAAAGATAGAATATAGAGATGAAGGGAAGATGGGGAGAAGGAGGCCTCACCAATTTTTGGTTAGGACCTATCTTCTTTCTCTCTTTTCACTCAAATATGTTGATCACTCTATTCTGATATGATTTCTACAGATCTTTTGCTCTCTAAAATGATTTTCTCCCCCCCCTGAAATGATCAGCAAGGGTCTCAATTTATAAGGACTGAGGGCGCGCAAACCATCCGTACGGATTGGTCCCTCCCGCGTCCAAACCATCCGTACGGCTCAGCCTGGCGAGCTTTTGGATTTTTCCAATCTTAATTCCATAGTAGTCCTAGAATTTTAGGTTTATCTTAGTGAGGTCTCAGCCTATCAGTTTATCCCTGAATGGTGCTAAGAATTCCTATAAAGTTGGTTAATTTCAGTTTGGGGTACTTACAAATACCCATATACCTAACATGACCATCATGCTTTGCTTGCGGAAGACCCTTTGTCAATGGGTCAGCAATGTTATCCTCAGTTAGTACTCAGCATATATTTACATCTCCTCTATCAACAATCTCTCGAATGGTATGAAAACACCTAAGTATGTGTTTGGATTTCTGATGAGATCTAGGATCCTTTTCTTGAGCAATAGCACCATTATTATCATAATAAAGGTTTATTGGATTAGCAATGCTAGGAACCACCTTTAGTTCACCAATGAACTTCTTAATCCAAACAGCCTCTTTAATAGCATCGGATGCAGCTATATACTCAGCTTCAGTTGTAGAATCAGCTACGGTACTTTGCTTAGAACTCTTCCAGCTAACAGCACCACCATTAAGCACAAACACAAATCCAGATTGCGATCTTGAATCATCCTTGTTGGTTTGGAAGCATGCATCTGTGTAACCATTTACAACGAGATCATCTTCCATACCTTCATATACCAAGAACGAATCTTTAGTCCTTCGCAAGTACTTAAGATTCATCTTGACTGCAATCCAGTGACTCTCACCAGGATCTGATTGGTATCTTCTCGTCATGCTCAAAGCATAAGAGACATCAGGTCTAGTACATATCATGGCATACATGATGGGTCCAATAGCAGAAGCATATGGGATTCTTGTCTTAGGACACTGATTCTTGCTTAGAGTTATGCCATGACTTACTGGAAAATTTCCTCTCTTAGAGTTTTCCATGCGGAATCTCTTAAGAACTTTGTCAATATATGTACTTTGACTCAAACCAATCAACTTCTTAGATCTATCACGATAGATCTTTATGCCAAGGATGTAAGCGACTTCTCCCATATCTTTCATTGAGAAACACTTTCCTAACCAAGTCTTTACAGACTGAAGTGAAGGTTTGACATATACCATATTAGATATGGAATGATCGAAAAACCTGGTTTATCTTTCATAAAGATTTTGATGTGACACTTTTGCGAAAAGTATTGTCTTTGATAAAATCACACCTAAATCTAGTTATTGTATTTTCATGGGATATCTTAATGATATTAATTTTACACCCTTTAGAGTACAAATAGTTTGCTACTCTAAATAGTACTTTCTAGATAAATCGTTTATCTCTAAAGAACTAGTGGGAGTAAAATGTATCTCGAAGAGTTCGAGACCCAGAAAATGACATAGAACCTAAGATGGAAGTTGAACAATGTTTCACAAGGAGTTGTGGAAATTAGTTCATGTATACAAAAGATATTTTCATATGTGATTGGATACTATCTATAACAAGAAATATTGATTTCTCGTAATAGAAAGTAATAAGGAAGATATCATTGCGAATGATTGACCTATCATTAAGATGCAAAGTCCACTCTGGATTTAGATCAATGACTTGGAGTCATAAAATCTAAAAGTGCAATCCATGTATAATAATCATTTTTGGAACTTGATCGTTCAACCCTAAGGCTTAAAAACCATAAGGTGAAAAATAAGTTTTCTTGGAGAAAACGGACATGGATCGCAAGGTGCATGCTTATTTGTAGAAACCCCGCCTTGGACCGCTCACCCCGATTGCACGGTTGATTTTGTGTTTCTCCCTCTTTTAAGTGTCTTTTGTCAGTTCCTGTTACTTCCGTTAAGTTCCTGGCTGACCCCGTTAAGTCCAGGGACTAAACTGAATAACAGGGCTGACTTCCTAGTCCATTCTATCAAAAAAGCCTTCTCTGAGTCACGCGCCACCGACCATAGGAGCCAGAAGCGCGCGCCTTCCACACCCAAGGTGGGAAACGCGCGCCTCTGGGCGTCAGTTACAGATTTCTGACCAATAATCTCTCCCTTGCTCATTTTATATGATTTTGCCCGGAAAAGATTTCTTGGTGACTGAGTTTTGGCAACAAAAACATCTCTTTTACAACTATAAAAACCCCTCTTCTCCACCATTTCAAGGGGCTCTCTTTTTTGGAACAAGAAAACTCTACATAAAATACTTTCAAGACATTTCCCAAGAAGTTCTATAAGAAGTATTTGAATGTCCTTGAAGCATAGGTAAAAGTTCATCTTCCTCCTTCTTCTCTACTTCATCTCTTCTCTCTTTTACTTTAATCGAACGTGCAATCATCTCAAATCATTTTGGGACAAGACACCAACGACTACTTCACTTCATTGAAGCTAGTCAAGGAGTCATCTCCCTACATTTCAAAACCCCTTTTTTAACCCCTTTTATCATCATCGAAGAATAGGAAGAACATTTTGATTATGTAGATTTTGAATAAGCAAGACCGACATAAGTCGGGCGAGATGGGTGATTAAGTACTTCCCATCTCGTAACCTAACCCCCGAACCTCATAACAAGAATCTCTGTTTTCGTATCAAACTTAGGCTAAATATTAGGTTTTTCTTATGTTCCTCTAAAACATAGTTGCGACTCTACAATTAAAACACGAATAGACATCCTAGGAACAACAACACGCGCTCTATCCAAGCCGTGCTCCTCCTGGGGTCTACAGTGGCGACTCCGCTGGGGACTGTTTGAGGGTTAAACTTGCATTTTATTCAAAATCTACATCTTTTCTGGGCATTCTGGTCTCTGATGGGGGAGGCGTGCGCCTCTGGCCTTCTTGGCCTTCTTTTCTGGGCATTCTTCCTAGTTTTCTCTTCTTTTCTTGTACACTAATCATTTCTGCAGGGGTTACAATACATTCAGGACCAGGGCAATCCCCTGAGTCCAAAGTCTGACATTCTGACAGGTTTGCTCAGAAGCGGGCGCTGTTGGGTTTCGGAGTAACATGCACAGCGGAAAATAGCATTTAAAATTTTATGAAACCCAAAGACCATAGATCCATTCATATGATTATATCAAATACTTGCAATATGAATACTAGAAAAACTAACCCTTGATGACTTTGAATTTGGTCTTTGATCTTGGTGGAGAAATTGAAGCTTTAATCACGAACAAGTAAGAACACGAACTTTGAAGATGATGAGCTTCACCCTCTAGCGGTATCCACACCTTGAACGAATATCAAGAACACTTGATCTTGGTTGCTAGACCAAAATTGTGAAACACGTTTTCACAATTAATATAAACTATATGGAAGATTATTTTGTGTATTATTTTGTTCTTCAATCTAGGATGTCTTAGATTGAAGACTTGCACAAAAGCTAGGGTATGTTCTGGCCCGATTTTGGCTGTTTATATACAAGTTAGACTTATTCCAAATAGGAAACTTATGTCAAAACCCATCCAAAATCCTTTTCCTAATTAAATCAGGAAGTCTGTCCCGACACACTGTGTGGCCGCCCAAAATCAGGTGTGCGGTCGCCCAAAACCTGTGCGGCCGCCCAGCCTGGTTTGTGCGGTCGCACACCAGGATCAGAAAGCCTTAATTTTCCAATATAGTCCTTTTAGGATTCGTTCCATTGTGTGTGACCCTCTAGGATTATATTAAGTTGGCAATGGGTTCAAACATGAATCCATAAGATATGATTAGGTTCTAGCAAACCGTCATACCTACCCAAATTGTATAACTAGATACAAGTTCGCATTCCTTTAGAACATGTCACAATCCCTTTGTCCACGATCTCATTGAACACAAGTCATGGTCAAACGGTCAACTTGTTTTTGTTCAATACTTTCTCGATTCCGAATATGTTGATAATCCAAATGACATTGTCTAATCAATTCATTTGAGTCCGGCCGAACATTTTCATCAACATCATTCCTACGAGAGGCCTAAGCTTGAGATCTCTCTGAAGAGGGACAAATCCATTTAGCTTATTATTCTTCCCTACGTGAATCCGATTATGCAATCATACACTTTATAACTACCCGGAAAGGTAGGTTTGCGTTTGAATGTCAAACATAATGTTCACCAAGTGGAAGACTATAATAACTTCATGTCTAAGGATTCAAATGATATAACTAATATGAGATATATGTACGACATGGACCATGACATAAATTTCATATAGCGGGTCATGTCCAGTACCTTGTTCCAAACAAGTACCCATAAATCTAACATGATCATCCCATGATCATTTAGCCTTTATACTAGTGCTTAACAAGTACTAGGGACAGAGATTATTATAAGTAAACATGAACAACAATAATAATCAAAACATCTCTTTATTGATATGAAATAAATGATAACAATTACAACGTTTATTAAACGTGCCTAGGGCACCACTACCAACAATCTCCCACTTTCCCTAGGCCCAATCTCAAATGTATCTAATACCCATGGACCTAACATGACCTTCATGTTTAGCTTGTGGAAGTCCCTTTGTTAGTGGGTCCGCGACATTGTCATCAGTAGGTACTTTGCATATATTCACGTCACCTCTGTCAATGATCTCTCGAATGACATGGTAACGCCTAAGTATGTGTTTGGATTTTTGATGTGCCCTTGGTTCCTTTGCTTGAGAAATAGAACCATTATTATCACAATAAAGGTCTATTGGATTAGCAATACTCGGAACCACTTCAAGTTCAGTGATGAACTTCTTAATCCAAACAGCTTCCCTTGCAGCATCCGATGCAGCAATATACTCAGCTTCCGTTGTAGAATCAGCGGTTGTACTCTGCTTGGAACTCTTCCAGCTTACAGCTCCACCATTTAACATAAACACAAAACCCGATTGCGATCGACTGTCATCTCTGTCGGTTTGGAAGCTTGCATCCGTGTAAGCATTTACAACAAGATCATCTTCCATTCCTCCATAGACCAAAAACGAGTCTTTAGTCCTTCTCAAGTACTTAAGAATCGCTTTTACAGCTACCTAGTGATTCTCTCTGGGGTCGGATTGGTATCTACTTGTCATGCTCAAAGCATAAGATACATCCGGCCTAGTACATATCATGGCATACATGATGGTCCCAATTACCGAAGCATATGGAACATCATTCATTTTCTCACGCTCATCTTTTGTCTTAGGACATTGAGTCTTGCTTAGAGAAACTCCATGTAACATCGGCAAGGTACCTCTTTTAGAATTTTCCATACGGAATCTTCTAATGACCTTGTCAATGTATGTACTTTGGCTTAAACCAAGTAGCTTCCTTGATCTATCTCTATAGATCTTAATGCCAAGTATATATGCTGCTTCACCCATATCTTTCATTGCGAAACACTTTCCCAACCAAGTCTTTACGGACTGAAGTGTAGGAATGTCGTTTCCAATGAGTAATATGTCATCCACATATAAAATCAGGAATAGCACTATGCTCCCACTAATCTTCTTGTATACATAAGGCTCATCTTCGTTCTTGATGAAACCAAACTCTTTGACCGATTCATCAAAACGGAGATTCCAACTCCTAGAAGCTTGCTTAAATCCATAAATGGATTTCTGCAATTTGCATACCTTAGAATTCTGTTCAAAACCTTCTGGTTGTGTCATATACACATCCTCTTGTAGTTTTCCATTTAGGAAAGCGGTTTTGACATCCATTTGCCATATTTCATAGTCATGATATACGACAATGGCAAGCAAAATTCTTATAGACTTGATCATTGCTACGGGTGAAAAAGGTTTCATCATAGTCAATACCATGAACTTGCCTATAACCTTTTGCTACAAGACTAGCTTTGTAAGTATGCACCTTCCCATCCATGTCAGTCTTTCTTGAAGACCCATTTGCATCCTATGGTTTTTACACCTTCGGGTGCATCAATCAAATTCCAAACTTGATTGTCTTGCATGGATTGCAATTCAGATTGCATGGCTCCAAGCCACTTATTCGAATCAGGAGAAGACATCGCCTATTTGTAGGTTGTTGGTTCATCATTCTAAATGATTTCCACTTCATTACTATCCGTTACGAGAAATTTATATCTCTCGGGCTCGGATCGTAACCTACTAGATCTGCGAGTTACTTGTGTATTTTGAACAGGTTCCACAACTCCTTGTGGTTCTTGTTGTTCTTCCACTATCGGTTCGATGTCATTTTCTGGGTCTCAAATTTCTTCAAGATTTATTTTACTCCCACTGATTTCTTTGGAGAGAAACTCTTTCTCTAGAAAGATACCAGTTCGGGTAACAAACACTTTGTTGTCTTCTCGGTTGTAAAAGTAGTATCCTTTAGTTTCCTTAGGATATCCCATGAAAATACATTTATCAGATTTGTGTGCAAGTAGTATCCTTTAGTTTCCTTAAGATTCGTTCCATTGTGTGTGACCCTCTAGGATTATATTAAGTTGGGAATGGGTTCAAACATGAATCCATAAGATATGATTAGGTTCTAGCAAACCGTCATACCTTCCCAAATTGTATAACTAGATACAAGTTCGCATTCCTTTAGAACATGTCACAATCCCTTTGCCCACGATCTCATTGAACACAAGTCATGGTCAAACGGTCAACTTGTTTTTGTTCAATACTTTCTCGATTCCGAATATGTTGATAATCCAAATGACATTGATCTAATCAATTCATTTGAGTCCGGCCGAACATTTTCATCAACATCATTCCTACGAGAGGCCTAAGCTTGAGATCTCTCCGAAGAGGGACAAATCCATTTAGCTTATTATTCTTCCCTACGTGAATCCGATTATGCCAATCATACACTTTATAACTTCCCTGTTAAAGGTAGCGTTTGAATATGTCAAACATAATGTTCATCAAGTGGAAGACTATAATAACTTCATGTCTAAGGATTCAAATGACATAACTAATATGAGATATATGTACGACATGGACCATGACATAAATCTCATATAGCGGGTCATGTCCAGTACCTTGTTCCAAACAAGTACCCATAAATCAAACATGATCATCCCATGATCATTTAGCCTTTATACTAGTGCTTAACAAGTACTAGGGACGGAGATTATTATAAGTAAACATGAACAACAATAATAATCAAAACACCTCTTTATTGATATGAAATAAATGATAACAATTACAACGTTTATTAAACGTGCCTAGGGCACCACTACCAACAGGCACCTCCCACAGACGTTGCACCATATGTGCGCTTCCCACAATAGCAGCCAGAGGCGCGTGCTTCTGGGTAGGTTTCCAGGACAAGAACAGGTTTCAGAACAGAGCAGATTTGATGGGGTGTGGGCACAGTTGCCTGTATCAGGCCTAATCTGGGCTTTTGGACTGTTTTACTTTTGTATTTTATTTTATCGGTCATTGTAGACACCCCGCCTTGGACCGCTCACCCTGATTGCACACTTTATTTTGTGTTTCTCCCTCTTTTTAAGTGTTTTCTGTTAGTTTCTGTTACTTTGGTTAAGTTCCAGACGGACTCCGTTAAGTCTCGGGACTAAACTGAATAACAGTTCTAACTTTCTAGTCCATTCTATCAAAATTTGATTTTCAGATTCGCGCGCCTCCGCCTCTTGACGCCAGACGCGCGCGCCTTCCGCCGCCTAGGTGGGATGCGCGCGCTTCTGGGGTGTGTCAGTTACAGATTCTGCCCAAGAATCTCTCCCTTGCTCATTATACATGATTTTGCCCGGGAAAGATTTCTTGGAGACTCCGTTTGGCTCCAAAAACTCCCCTCTTTCAACTATAAAAACCCCTCCAATCCATCATTGGAAGGGACCTTTTTCCTCACTTCTTTTCTATACTTTTCCTTGGGACTTCTTTTAGACCTTTTTCAACTAAAAAGCTTTGGAACTCAAGAAGTGTTCTCTCCAAGTATTCAACCTCTTCTTCAAGGATTTTCAAGAGGTTCTCTTTGAAGGATACTATAGGTAAATGTCTTAAACTTTCTTCTTCTTCTTCTTCTTCTTTTTTCAATCAAATGTGCAATCACCCCCAAAACCACTTGGGACATAACACTAATGGTCCTTTAATTACATTGAATTAGCCTAGGAGTCATCTCCCTACATTTTAAACTTTAAAACCCTCTTTTATCATCACTCGAATAGGAAGAACACATTTATCTTTAAAGTGAATTACGAACAAACAAGACCGACTTTGCTCGGGCGAAATGGGTGTTTAAGTACTTCCCATTTCGTCACCTAACCCCCGAACCCCTCATCTCAAGAATCTTTGGTTTCGTAATCAATAAACTTGTGTTTCTGTTCATAATTCACTTTTTTGGGCGTTTTCTCGCGTTCCTCTAAAACGTGGGTGGTGACTCTTAAAATCAATTAGACATCCTAGGTAATTCACGCGCTCTAGCCAAGCCGTGGTTCCTCGGGGTATCTACAGTGGCGACTCCGCTGGAGACTGCTTGAGGGTTAAACTTGTGTTTCTGTTCATAATTCACTTTTCTGGGCATTCTGGAAATTGATATGGGAAGCGCGCGCCTCGGACCTTCATGGTCCAAAGCGCGCGCGTCCCACGTCAAATTCCCGAATCGCCCGCCTTCCATGTGTTCGTCCTCTTCTTCCTATTATTTCGTGCTAACAAACATTGCAGGGGTTTCATCACACAATCAGGACCAGGGCAATCCCCTGAGTCCATAAGTTTCTGACAATCTGATAGGTCAGCCCAGAAGCAGGCGCCTCCTAGAAACAATGCGCCAGGCGCGCGCTTCCCACAACACCATCCCGAGGCGCACGCTTCTGGGCCAATTTCCAGGGCAAGAACAGGTTTCAGTGACTGAACAGAACAGTGGGGTGTGGGCACAGTTGCCTGCATCAGAACAGAATTGAACTCTTGGACTGTTTAACTTTGTGTTTATTTACTGGTCACACGGGTGATTCGGGAGTTGTAATTTACGTGCTTATGTGTTTTTTTATTTTTTCTTTTCAAAAAAAAAGAAATATAAAAAAAAAAAATTTGTCACGTGATAGACCTCACACTACATGCACATTACTCCTATAAATTGCTCACCATCGAGTCGCACAAGTCCAACCTGTAGACACCCCGCCTTGGACCTCTCACCCCGATTGCATAGATAGTATTTTTATTTAACTTGTTTTTGTTAATTTCTGTTACTTCTGTTAAGTTCCTAACTGATTCCGTTAGTTTTGGACTGAACTGCATAACAGAATTAAATTTCTAGTCCATTCTGTCAAAATTGCCTTTTCAAAGCCGCGCGCCTCCGCCTTTTGAGGTCAGAAGCGCGCGCCTTCCGATGGTACATCCGGAAGCGCGCGCCTCTGGGGCGTCAGTTACAGATTTTCTCCCAAGAATCCCTCTCTTGCTTATTTTGCATGGATTTCACCCGGGAAATATTTCTTTGTGACCGCGAATTGGCACCAAAAACATCCCCTTTCAACTATAAAAACCCCTCCAATCCATCATTGGAGGGGATCTCTTCTCTACTTCTTTTTGGACCTTGGACTTCTTTTTGGACTTCTTTTTGGACTCCAACCTTGATTCACCAACTACATTATACACAAATTCTCTCAACAAGAGTTTTACATAACAAAACTCTACACAAATCTCTACACAACAACATCATTTTCAAGTCCAAGTTTGAAGTCTTCTTTCTAAAGGTACAAGTCTTCTTCTTTTATTCTCTTTTATTCTAGTCTTACTAGTATGCAATCCCCATTAATGGGACATGACCAACATGACTACTTCATATATTGAAGTTAGTTAAGGTTATCTCCCTACATTTTAATCTTAACTTTAATTCACCATGTTAATTTCTCTTCATCTCTTAATGTAATTCTTTAACATTACTTGTTACATGTAATCTTTATCATTAAATAAATAAAATAATTCTATTTTATTTCCCCTTTATTTCCCCTTTTCTTCTCATCACAATTGTTAGCACATTTCTATTTAATTAATTGAAGGACATGTAAATATTAGAACACCAATAGTAGCAAGACCCGCGTAAGCGGGGTGGAGTGGGTGTTTAAGTACTTCCCACTCCGTCACCTAACCTCCGAACCCTTCTCTCCCGAATCTCTGGTTTTGTACATAAATTAGGCTATTTCTAGGTTTTTTTTTATGTTCCTTTAAAAACATAGGTGGCGAATCTAAACAATCTAAAACAAGTTAGACATCCTAGCATAATTCACCGCTCTAGCCAAGCCGTGGTTCCCCGGGGTATCTACAATGGCGACTCCGCTGGGGGTGATTTAGAGGGTTAAACTTGCGTTCTTAACTTTTGGTGTTCTTATTACTGTTTTCTGGGTATTCTGGTAAAAAGGGTGGGAAGCGTACGCCTCTGGCCTTCTTGGCCTAAAGCGCGCGCGTCCGACCCCAATTACCAGAATCGCCCGCCTCCTTTCTTGTCCTTCAATTCCATGTTTCTGTGCTAACAAATTATGCAGGGGAAAGTTTTCTTTCTCAAGGGTCAAGGCAATCCCTTGAACCCTCTGATTTGCAGGTTCTCACCCAGAAGCGGGCGCCTCTGCCAATCTTCCTCTCACGCGCGCGCCTTCCGCATAGGCAACACAATGCGCGCGCTTCTGGGCGCATTCCCGGAGCAGAACAGTGCACAGAAACAGAACAGAATGACAGTGTGTGGGCACCGGACCTGCATACAATTTCTTTTACTTTCTGTTTAATATTATCGGTCACACGGGTGATTCGAAAGTTGTAATTATGTGCTTATTTGTTTTTTTTTTTATTTCTTTTGAAAAAAAAAAAAATGTTTTGTCACATGTTAGACCTCACACTACATGCACATATTCTTATCAACTGCTCACTATCGAGTCGCACAAGTCCAACCCCAAACCCGTCGAGGCCCGTCCTAGAGAGTTTCAAGCTCCACTCGACCTTGGCTCTTTCGAAGCGGTAAACCTCAGCCCGTGGCGTAGTTCATGACTACATGCCGGGGGTGACCTTTGAGCCTCATATTCAAGCCGAGCACAAGCCACACAATTCTAGTCTAGGGTCTAACACTCCGTGACTCAAGTTGGTTTCCATGTGCCGAGATTTCCCTAAACTAATGTCTTCAAATCATACATGCCAATTTGTTGCAATGGACGAAATAAAACTCCGTCCCCAAAAGTGGTTATTTTGGACGAAAATAAAAATCCGTCCCCGCATGTATGATTTATTACATTAATTTAGTTTAATCCCGATACATGTAGGTCTCACAAGCGTGGTGGAATCCGATGAGTATATGGGACCGCGAGAAGGTCTATATACTAGTGTGACGATTCCACTATTTTTTCTAGAAACCCCAAAAAGGACTCCGTCCTTCCGACTTTTGTAAATAATAATAAAAAAAAAAGAGTCATTTTTCTTATGTGGTTGAGTCTTTTCTTGTTTGTGGGTTAATTCATTTTATACAAAAGGTGTTTGTGGGTCCATCCTAAGATCAACCGTGTTGTCTCCATAGGTCCAATGGCTTCAAACGGCAACGACAACGGCATTCCCGTGTCCAACGAAGGACTATTCCGCATGGTGAAAGTATTGAAAGGGCAAATTGATACACTAGCCGAGGATGTTCGCCGCAAGGATGATTTATGGCGTGCCCGTTACGAGCATGTGAAAGCGGTTCACAAGAAAGAAGTTGCTCAACTCAAGAACCAATTGAAAGGGCTCACGAATGAAAGAAAGGTCCAAGGCATCAATACCGGTTTGGTCAACACTCTCATGTCCAACATTGACCAAAGGCTTAGTGGGCTAAATTTGCACAAGGGCCCAAACACCGATCTTCATCAAGCTTCTCTCCTCATGAACACAATGGAGGCTCTCCCCGAAAAGTTCAAGATGCCCGATATTGGCAAGTTCAACGGCAACTCTTGCCCCAACGCTCATGTCGACTCCTACATTTGGGCCATGCTACCAAAGAAAGTGTCTCCTCAAATAATGGCACAATGCTTCCCGCTTACTCTCGAGGGGGTCACAAAAGATTGGTATATGGGTATTCTAGTTTCCACCCGCCTCAATTGGGATGCCGCTATGCTTGCCTTCAAGTCACAATATCAAGGCAACTCCATATTCCGCCCCACCAAGAAGGAATTGGAGAGCACCGGGCAAATGGGTGATGAATCATTTGGGGATTTCTATCGCCGTTGGAATGACAAGCTAGCCGAGATGGTTGATAGGCCTTCCAAGAAGGAACAAATGGACATCTTCTTGAAATGTTTGAAAATGGACTACCGCACTCGTCTTAGTGGGGCTTTTCACTCCGATTTCTCAAGCATGTATGATGCGGGGGTTAGAATTGACAATTTGCTCCGAGAAGTGGCTGAGTCCTCCTATGACACAAGCTTCAACGACAAAGGGTTCCCAAGCAATGACATGGAAGAATGTAGTGACATGGAAGACTACAACGACAATGAGGACTACAACGGCATGGGGGATGACGACAACAATCTCCGTTTCTCTTTCTCTACCTAGAAATAGGATAAAAAAAAAAGAGTCAAAAGTCCTCTAATGTGTGCATTAATGTTTTCTCTCGTCCAATGATAAATTTTGAGTCAATCATTAAATAAAAGTCGTTCTTGTCCTCATACACTCTTCCAAGTTGTTCAATCAATTCTTGGCAAAATGATGAAAAATGTCTAAACAAGTTTTGGAATGAAGGCCATCGCTTGAACGCCTAGGGGCTAAATATCGACGACGGCATCAACAACGAAGACATCAACAACGACGAAATCAAGACAAAGAAAGGTGGAGCAACAATCATGAAGCAAAGTTTTCAAAAGGGGATTAAAAAAAAAAAAAAAAAAAAAAAAAAAAGGCTCGCTAGGTTGAAATCATCAAATCAACCTAGGCAAAAGTTAGAGCACAAAAAAAAAAAAAAAAAATAAATAAATAAATAAAAAAATCCCCCTCAATCAAAGAAGTTCACATCAAGATCATCATCCGCCAACGAAGGACGAAGCAACAATTCATCACGAAGAATGGAGAATCCACAAGAACTACGGTGACCTGAGCCTCTACACTGGAGGAACGTAGGCAACCTGCGGGTCCGGTCTCATGCAAGAAAGAAGATATGTTTAGCCCTAGCGCGTTATGGTGATCGGCCTTCATCTCGAACTTGTCAAGACATCTTTGTACGATTCATTTGCCAATGAATTAATCACCAAAAGATTGAACAACTTTCTTAGATTTGGAATCATTTCGCGCTCCTTGTCGAGTCTAGGGACTTCTATTCTTTCTGCATACTCCCAATTTCTTGCAATCAAATTGGGGCTTTCCTTCTCTTCTCTCTTAATGACTTACTTGCCTTCGCGAGTCATTCAATTCAATAAAAAATACATGTCAATACTAGGGACACTTCCCTAGTCAAGTCAATGTCACTCATCTTTAGTGACAAAAGGTTTTCACCGCAAAATAACATGTCTCTCATCCTCAGCTAGAGTCAATACACACTTCCTCATCAATTGAGTAAAAAAAAAATAAAAAATAAAAAATAATAAAAAATGATGAAGACGCAAAAGAGATGCCCGCTAGATTGAAAACCCGAAAGGGCGGTCTAGGCAAAAAACAGGGTGCGTCATAAAAAAAATGAGAGAGTGAGAGAGAGAAGGGAAAGAGAAATGGAGATCCCCGGCCTCTAAAGAAGACAAGCTCTACATTGAATCTCCTCAGCAAGTCAATTCCCCACCGAGTCAACTTTGGAATTGCAAAAAGCTCGACAAGATATGACACCATCAAAGGTTGTTTTGGGTTATTGGTATCATTCTCCAGCAGTATGCATTCTTGGGTTCATGAAAAGAAGGCCCGTGGTAACCAAGATCCATCTGAGAACAAGCCCATCATAAAAGGGCACGAGGTTGCACAAATAATCCCTAGCTAGTCAATTGGCTTGGGCAGCAAATAGCAACAACATGTGTCTCAGTTTTCAAGGCTTCTTCAAGTATGTGCTTCTAAAGTACGCCAAAAGGCTCCCGAGAAATGGAGTAGCTCTTGCCATATCCTCTCATGTTTATTCCCTCACACGAGGACGAGTTACTCTTGCTTTGCTCAACAAATGGTGACGCCCTATGGGCTATGTGACTCAAGAACAAGGGCTTCTTTTGACAATCAACAAGCCCTAGGGGCTATGCTCGAAAAAGATGTGTGAGACTATCCTCAAAGTCTCTCAAAAGGGATGTCAAAAAGCCCTCTTGTCACGTGTGCCCGTGCTCGTTCCCCCAATCAAGGATGGACCTTTCTCACAATCAATGATGGCACTCTAGGGGCTACGGTCAAGTCTTAAAGGCTCCCTCGGCAAAGAGCAATTAACTCCCCAGCAGTATCCCCAGCCAAGTCATGTGCAACATTGGAAGCTTCCTCAATCCGACACCGAAGGTCTCAACGGGCTTCTCAATCTACAATCTTTTGGGCTACGGCATTACAGTAATTCAAGCAAAGGGCAGTATTAGGGATTCGCGACCGACAGTCTTTTGGGCAACAATACTCGAGCAACGCAATTTGGAGTAGTCTCCAAGAAATGGATCATGTCGCGACCCCGGACCCCGCGGGCCCGAGACCGCGAGCTGGACGTCGACTCTAAAACCAAAACTAGGAAATACTGAAGTTAAAAATTTCATTTGATACCAAAAGGGTGATGATCCAAAGTTTTACAAAACGAAGTTTGATAAAAATTAATTACAACTATCATAAACTTCCACAAGTTTATGCCCAACAAAATACGAATATACAATTCTTAATGACGTCAATGTTTGGTACAACTATCCCAAAATGGTTACACATTTACATAATGTAAACCAACCTATATCAACCTTCCCCAAAAGAATGGATCCACACTCGACGCCCTCTTTCTCGTGATCAGCGAGACTAGTCCTTAGCACCTGGGGGGGTTAAGGAAAAACAAAGATAAAAGAAAAGGGGGTGAGATAAATCTCAATAAGTTACTAATGCAACTACATGACATGCTATGATGCAAGAAGCAATAAGCAATAATAAATATCACATAGCACGTAGCATTTATCACATAACAGATAGCAGCGGAAATAAACACATAACAAAGGATATAGCCAAGGTTTTCCAAACCAGAACATCCAAATAAAGGATCGCTGCGCAGCTTCAATAATCAACAAATCATCATCTTCATAATAGCATGAAAGCCGAAGAGAAAACCCCGGTACCGGAACCAATAACCATAAAAGTGTCACAAAGGACAAGGACCATGACACAAAGTCATGCCCGCTAGCTAGATACATTCACAAAGGAACGCTAACTTATCCTTTCCAAGGCCAATCTGGAGAAGGGGTATAGTAAGGGCAAAACAATGGTCAACATTATAATGGACTTGGCTTTGCCATTATAATCCTTCCCATCGCCCGATGCAACAAATATGCCAGCTGGGCTTCCAAATAAATGCTAAGTAATAATATTTTAGCATGAATAAACAACTTAAGGTTCCAAAGTAGGGAACCGTTCCAATTAGATTACCACAAAGGTCAACCAATGCAAACCGCACATCAAAGATGAACCACATTCCCAAAATGATACCTAATCAAATTCCATATCGAATTTATTCACAAAAGAATCAAATCCAATCAATAAAGTATTCCAACAATGACAATTAACACTTAATTAATTTCAAACACAAACTTGATCACAAAGGACTCAATTCCATCACTAGAGTGTACTACAATGTTCACTAAGGTCAACTAGAAGGACACCCAAGATTTGGATCAAAACGCATTCTTCAATCACACAAAATTAACAAATGTAACATTTCAGAGGACTGTGCGGCCGCCCAAAGTGGGTTGTGCGGTCGCCCAAAAAGCCTCAAAACAAGAACAAAAGCTTTCAGAAAGATGCGCGGTCGCCCAGGAAATTTTGTGCGGCCGCCCACTATTCTGAATTTCCAGAAATCGGGAAGAACAACATGGGTTCTTCCATTTTCAAACCCAAAACACATTCAACCCAAAATCCAACCTTCCAACTCACATACTAATGTGCCAAAACAACTAATAAGTCTAAAAAGACTCATATAACAACATTTAACAACCAAAATCAAGAATCAAACCCAACATTCAAGATTTCACCATTTTTGATCAAAACTCCAAATAAATTCCCAATAAATTCAAAACCCAACCAAACTTCAAATACAACACATCAAACATTATCTAAGCATGACATGAACATTTTAGCATTAAAATGGGGGAAAGTAACTTACTTGCAAATTCTCAAAGTTGATGGATTTCGAATCTTTTTGGCTTCCTACGATCCTATCGACGATCTAAACAATGTTCACGTTTTGAAAAATGAATAATAATGAGAGGAAGAAGGAGTAAATGAAGAGAGAAGGAAGATGAAGAAAACTTACCCATTTCTACTTTGGAGAGAGAGAGAAATGCTGGGAGAGAAATGGAGAGAGTGAGGGAGAAGGTGAGGGAGGTGAGGGGAATAGGGAGGGAGTAGGGAAATAATTTCAAACATTTACACTTAGGCCCCCTCTCTCACACCACACACAAATACTACACTCCCAACTATCAATTAAGATCCAACAATACCACACTAACCCAAATGACCAAATAAAATGCTAGGCATAAATTATTATAACACATAAATTGCACACATAATTATTCAAATAAATAATAATTTAAATAAATAAATAGGCAATTAATTAAATAAAAATTATTTAATTACTAATAAAATAGAACCTAGATTTCGGGTCGTGACATTCACTCCCCCTTAAAGAAAATTCGACCCGAATTTTAACGAGACTCACCTTAAACAAAAAGCCACGGAACTTTCCTCTCGATCTCATCTCGGAGCTCCCACGTCGACTCCTCGATGTTATGATTCCTCCAAAGAACTCGAACCAAAGCGATGCTCTTGCTCCTCAACTCTTGGACTTTAGAATCTAGAATCCGAACCGGTCGTTCCTCATAAGTCATATCGGGCTCAATATCCTCCGGTACCCTCGGCAACACGTGAGACGGGTCATGAACATACTTCCGAAGCATAGAAACGTGGAAAACGCAGTGCAACCGGTCTAAAGATGACGGTAACGCGAGACGATACGCTAGAAGTCCAACCTTTCCCAAAATCTCAAACGGACCAATAAACCTCGGAGCCAATTTACCCTTCTTCCCAAATCTACGAATACCCAACTTCGGGGACACTTTCAAGAATACCAAATCACCAACCTAAAAGCTAAGATATCGCCTTCGGTTATCTGCATAGCTCTTATGTCGACTCTGGGCTGTCTTCAATCGATCCCGGATAGCTCTAACCTTTTCAACTAAATCCTGAAGTAAATCAATACCCAAAACTTTCGCTTCACCAACCTCATCCCAACAGATAGGCGATCTACATTTCCTTCCATACAAGGCCTCAAACGGCGCCATCTCGATGCTAGCCTGATAACTGTTCTTGTAAGAGAATTCCACTAACGGTAGGTGCGAATCCCAAGAATCGGAAAAGTCTATCGCACAAGCTCGCAACATATCCTCAAGAATCTGAATAGTCCTCTCGGATTGACCGTCAGTCTGGGGATGAAAAGCTGTACTGAATCGCAAATCTGTACCCAAAGCTTCCTGAAACGCCCTCCAGAATCTAGAAGTAAACCTCGGGTCTCGATCTGACACAATGCTAACCGGAACCCCATGCAATCTAACAATCTCGTCGACATACAGGGTCGCAAGCTTTTCCATCGAATATCTGATGTCAATAGGCAAGAAATGGGCACTCTTGGTCAATCTATCCACTATTACCCAAACACTGTCATACTTCCTATGGGTACGAGGCAGTCCCGTAACGAAATCCATAGTCACATGCTCCCATTTCCACTCGGGAATCTCTAACGGCTGAAGTAGACCTGCGGGTCTCTGATGCTCGGCTTTGACCTGCTGACAAGTTAAACACCTCGACACATACTCGGCTATTTCCCTTTTCATATTAATCCACCAAAATTGTTGCTTCAAATCCTGATACATCTTCGTACTACCCGGATGAATAGTATACCTCGATTTATGACCCTCATCAACAACTCTCTGTTTAATTCCATCAACATCCGGAACACACAAACGACCACGGAAAGTCAACATTCCACTCGAGCCCAATGAAAAAATCTTCGAAATTCTTTTCCTTCAATTTACCCATTACCTTCACCAACTCGGGATCTTCTTTCTGAGCCTCTTTTATCCTCTGAACTAGGGTTGGAGACACCCTAATATTCGCAACGAGGAGACCAATCCCGAACATCCTCAAGCATTTTCCATTCACGGACCATCATCGAAGCCACATAAGATTTTCTACTAATCGCATCGGCTACTACATTCGCCTTCCCCGGATGATAAGAAATCGTACAATCATAATCCTTCAATAATTCCATCCATCGACGCTGTCGGTTGTTCAACTCTTTCTGGGAGAAAAGGTACTTCAAACTCTTGTGATCCGTAAAAATCTCGAACTTCGCTCCATAAAGATAGTGCTTCCATTTGTGCAACGCAAATACAATAGCCGCTAACTCCATATCATGAGTCGGGTAATTATGTTCACTCGGGGTCAACTTCCTCGAAGCATAGGCAATCACTTTCCCATTCTGCATCAACACACAACCCAAACCCTCTTTCGAAGCATCACTGTAAATAACTTGGCCATCTCTCCCATTAGGCAAACTCAAGATCGGTGCGGTAGTCAACCTCTTCTTCAATTCCTCGAAACTCTTGTCACATTTCTCGGTCCACACAAACGGAACATTCTTCGGGTCAACTGAGTCATCGGAGTAGCGATCCTCGAAAACCCTTCAATAAATCTTCGGTAATACCCGGCTAAACCAAGAAAGCTTCTAATCTCTGTCACTGATTCGGGTCTCTTCCAATCCACTATAGCTTCAATCTTTGAAGGATCCACAGAAATCCCATCTTTCGAAATCACATGACCCAGAAATGACACCTTCTCGAGCCAAAATTCGCATTTACTAAACTTCGCAAATAATTTCTCCCTCGCGAGAACGGATAAAACTGTCCTCAAATGCTGCTCGTGCTCCTCTCGAGATTTCGAATAAACAAGAATGTCGTCGATGAAAACCACTACGAACGAATCAAGATAGGGATGGAAAATCCGGTTCATCAAATCCATAAACACGGCCGGCGCGTTAGTCAACCCAAACGGCATAACCAAGAACTCGTAATGACCGTAACGAGTGCGAAAAGCAGTCTTCGGAATATCCTCCGATCGAACCTTCAACTGATGGTACCCACTCCTCAAATCAAGCTTGGAAAACACAACGGACCCTTGAAGCTGATCAAATAAATCATCGATGTGCGGTAGAGGATACTTATTCTTCACCGTAACCTGATTCAACTTTCTGTAATCGATACACAATCTCAACGAACCATCTTTCTTCCGCACAAACAGAACCGGTGCTCCCCACGGGGAAACACTAGGGCGGATAAACCCTCGATCAAGCAACTCTTGCAACTGAACCTTTAACTCCTTCAACTCTGCGGGAGCTAACCTATAAGGCGCTTTCGAAATTGGAGCCGTACCCGGCAACAGATCTATACAAAACTCAACCTCACGATCGGGAGGCATATCATACTCGGTAGAGAAAACATCGGGAAATTCCCGAACTACCCGAACACTATCAAAACTAGGGGATTCCTTCCTAGTATCAAGAACACTAACCAAATACCCTTCACAACCACTACGCAATAATTTTCTCGCTTTCATAAAAGAAATTAAGCGAACCTTTCTACTCAGAGGACTAGCCTCAAACACAAATTTAGGCACATCGGGAATAGAAAAAGAAACAGTTTTCTTACGGCAATCAACGGAAGCATGAAACTTGCTCAACCAATCCATACCCAAAATGACATCAAAGTCTTGGATAGGAAGAACCACCAAATCCGCACAAAGGACACGACCACAAATAACCACGTCACAAGCACGAAAGACTCGATCAGAAATCAAGCATTCTCCTATAGGGGTCGACACCTCTAGCACGTACGGTAAAGACTCGAATGCAGCATTTAACATGGAAGCAAATTGCACAGAAATGTATGAATGAGATGATCCTGGATCTACTAACGCTCGTGCGCTCACATTAGACACAGAAACAATACCTCCAATAACGGATGGATCATCGGTAGCTTGTTGTTGGTTCATGGCATAAACCTTCCCTTGAACTTTGAGCTTCCCGGCGGCATCCCTTTTCTGACCCTGATTAAAACCAACTCCTGACCCGAATGACTGTCCTCGGTGTCTCGTGCAATCTCTCGCAAAGTGCCCCATTTCACCACAATTGGTACACTTGCCTTGCTTTTTCCAACACCTATCCTCCGTATGGCCTACCTTTTGACAAAAGGTACAAGGCTTCCTCATTTGGCTCTCTTGGTTCCCGGAAGTGGTACCCGGGTTCCTTAGGATCGATTGCCCTCGGGACTGAGATTGTCCCCCAACGTTACCTCGATTATCAATCCTTGGTTGTGACTTGCTCTGCGCTCCTTGCTTACTCGGGTTGGCTACCTCGGTCTTCCTTTTATGCTCCCCAATATCTTGCTCTATCAAATAGGCTCGGTCCACCGCATCTTGGAAAGTCACAATCCGTTGAGCAATAAGTTGAGTACGGATGGAGGTCTTCAATCCCCGAATGAATCTCATAGCTTTTTGTTCCTCGGTCCTCACCAAATAGTCGCAATACCGGGCTAATTCTATGAACTTAGCCGAGTATTGTGCTATAGACAACAATCCTTGCTCTAGGTTGAGTAGCTCGATCTCCTTTCGGTTTTCATCAACAACCAGAATGAAATGCTCCTTGAATTTGCGCACAAACAACTCCCACGCATACACCGTGTGAGTATCATCCCAAGTAGCTTTAACACCCTTCCACCAATGCTCGGCGGCTCCCACAAGCTTGTAAGCCGCGAACCGGACCTTGTCCTCATCCGAACACCCAAATACATCATAAATCTTCTCCATAGACTCAATCCACAACTCAGCTTTCCAAACATCGGGTTCCCCATTGAACTCAACCGGTTTCAACTTCAGAAATTGCTCCAATCCAAAGCGGGGTGGTTCTTGTTCTACCCTCGGACCTTGATCATGTATGGCCTTCATGGCCGCCTCTAACATGCCTTGAAACATGGCACGTGCTTCTTCCCTTGTATCATTCTTATTCTGTGCCCCACCAGTACCTCCTCTGTTTGTTCTTCCAGACATTGAGAACAATTACCTGCATAAAACATCAACCGTTAATCACTCCGCACACTACTACCCACCTAGGTCGTACTAATCAACCTAGACTTATACTTAGAGCTAATGCCATAGCTCTGATACCAACTGTCGCGACCCCGGACCCCGCGGGCCCGAGACCGCGAGCTGGACGTCGACTCTAAAACCAAAACTAGGAAATACTGAAGTTAAAAATTTCATTTGATACCAAAAAGGTGATGATCCAAAGTTTTACAAAACCAAGTTTGATAAAAATTAATTACAACTATCATAAACTTCCACAAGTTTATGCCCAACCAAATACGAATATACAATTCTTAATGACGTCAATGTTTGGTACAACTATCCCAAAATGGTTACACATTTACATAATGTAAACCAACCTCTATCAACCTTCCCCAAAAGAATGGATCCACACTCGACGCCCTCTTTCTCGTGATCAGCGAGACTAGTCCTTAGCACCTGGGGGGGGTTAAGGAAAAACAAAGATAAAAGAAAAGGGGGTGAGATAAATCTCAATAAGTTACTAATGCAACTACATGACATGCTATGATGCAAGAAGCAATAAGCAATAATAAATATCACATAGCACGTAACATTTATCACATAACAGATAGCAGCGGAAATAAACACATAACAAAGGATATAGCCAAGGTTTTCCAAACCGGAACATCCAAATAAAGGATCGCTGCGCAGCTTCAATAATCAACAAATCATCATCTTCATAATAGCATGAAAGCCGAAGAGAAAACCCCGGTACCGGAACCAATAACCATAAAAGTGTCACAAAGGACAAGGACCATGACACAAAGTCATGCCCGCTAGCTAGATATATTCACAAAGGAACGCTAACTTATCCTTTCCAAGGCCAATCTGGAGAAGGGGTATAGTAAGGGCAAAACAATGGTCAACATTATAATGGACTTGGCTTTGCCATTATAATCCTTCCCATCGCCCGATGCAACAAATATGCCAGCTGGGCTTCCAAATAAATGCTAAGTAATAATATTTTAGCATGAATAAACAACTTAAGGTTCCAAAGTAGGGAACCGTTCCAATTAGATTACCACAAAGGTCAACCAATGCAAACCGCACATCAAAGATGAACCACATTCCCAAAATGATACCTAATCAAATTCCATATCGAATTTATTCACAAAAGAATCAAATCCAATCAATAAAGTATTCCAACAATGACAATTAACACTTAATTAATTTCAAACACAAACTTGATCACAAAGGACTCAATTCCATCACTAGAGTGTACTACAATGTTCACTAAGGTCAACTAGAAGGACACCCAAGATTTGGATCAAAACGCATTCTTCAATCACACAAAATTAACAAATGTAACATTTCAGAGGACTGTGCGGCCGCCCAAAGTGGGTTGTGCGGTCGCCCAAAAAGCCTCAAAACAAGAACAAAAGCTTTCAGAAAGATGCGCGGTCGCCCAGGAAATTTTGTGCGGCCGCCCACTATTCTGAATTTCCAGAAATCGGGAAGAACAACATGGGTTCTTCCATTTTCAAACCCAAAACACATTCAACCCAAAATCCAACCTTCCAATTCACATACTAATGTGCCAAAACAACTAATAAGTCTAAAAAGACTCATATAACAACATTTAACAACCAAAATCAAGAATCAAACCCAACATTCAAGATTTCACCATTTTTGATCAAAACTCCAAATAAATTCCCAATAAATTCAAAACCCAACCAAACTTCAAATACAACACATCAAACATTATCTAAGCATGACATGAACATTTTAGCATTAAAATGGGGGAAAAGTAACTTACTTGCAAATTCTCAAAGTTGATGGATTTCGAATCTTTTTGGCTTCCCACGATCCTATCGACGATCTAAACAATGTTCACGTTTTGAAAAATGAATAATAATGAGAGGAAGAAGGAGTAAATGAAGAGAGAAGGAAGATGAAGAAAACTTACCCATTTCTACTTTGGAGAGAGAGAGAAATGCTGGGAGAGAAATGGAGAGAGTGAGGGAGAAGGTGAGGGAGGTGAGGGGAATAGGGAGGGAGTAGGGAAATAATTTCAAACATTTACACTTAGGCCCCCTCTCTCACACCACACACAAATACTACACTCCCAACTATCAATTAAGATCCAACAATACCACACTAACCCAAATGACCCAAATAAAATGCTAGGCATAAATTATTATAACACATAAATTGCACACATAATTATTCAAATAAATAATAATTTAAATAAATAAATAGGCAATTAATTAAATAAAAATCATTTAATTACTAATAAAATAGAGCCTAGATTTCGGGTCGTGACAGATCAAGCTTCAAAGGGTCTCTCAACACTTCAAGTCAAAGGCCTCTTGGTTTTAAATGAAGACTCCGATGTTATGAATGAAGTTGATGATTTTTGTTAGAACTCACAGCGAGATTTTGAAGGAAGTCTTAGAGAAAAGGAAAAAGATTCAATATGCTAAACTCTAATCAAAACAGGGTTATAGCGGGAAATGCCACGGCCAATCCCAATGTTTCTGCAATTCAGCACCCCCTTCTCCAAGATCAAAAGCACAAGGTGCAGCTCAGATAAAGTTGGGCCACAGCACTAGTTGCATCCGAAGATCCGTCATTAGTTCAACTCAAGAAGAGTCAAGCAAGCATACTCATTTGGGACTTTATCACACCAAGACCTTATCATCCGCGACCTCGACGGCACCGCAAGACATTACTGCGTCCTTTGACATAAGCCCTCAGCCATTTGGGTATCGAACACAATGAGGCCATTCATCTCCCCAGTAAGAGAAAGAAGGAGATCTCTATCAAGAATTCTACCAAACGGTACATCCGCTCTCAATGCCGAGCCAACCACGAGATAATTTGGGGCTTTACAATGAAAGGTCTTAACATCCCGCCATCTACAAGCCCACGACACTAGGGGCTTTGCAATCTCTCGAAGCTTGGCATCAACGATCTCCTCTTGGGGCTTGCTCACTACAACAACAAAGGGCGATTTACTCGAATGGGCCAAGAGCTGATTTATCTTGGAGCTATGCAAGTCCCTCAAAATTTGGCATCAAAGGCATTCTAGTGGCTTTACAATCAGCAACCCCTCACCTCGGCATCAAAAGCCTTTTGAAGCCCTATAATCGACAAATCTCTTGGGGCTAGACATCAATCTTCGTTGGGCACACCAGCGACAACAGAATTCAAGTGAGGCAATCCGGACTTCGACTGGACATGACTTGATCTTGGGTTGGCTTCACAAGCACACAATGGTTAAAATGGTTCACCCACGAACTTAAAAAAAAAAAAAAAAAAAAAAAAAAAAAAAAAAATCTTTTCCTCACATGTGTGCATATTCTTTCCATTCTAATCTTTAAAAAAAAAAAAAAAAAAAAAAAGATTTTTTCTTTCCTTTTCTCCTTCTATGTGCAAAATTATGTGCTTTACTTTGCTTTGCTCCTAGCCTCTCCTCCAGCGTTCTCCATCATCCTTGAACTACGCTGGTCTGATTCTCTTCAAGGGATACGTAGGCAGCCTTTTGGCACGACCAACCCATCATCCAGAGTACCATCTCGCCAACCCAACATCAAGGGCATTCTCTCATCAACATCCAAAGAATGGACATTCTCCATCAAAGCATCCTCTGTGGACATCAGAAATCCATCTCCACTCAAGCGGCAATGGTAAGTGAAGTATGAATACATCCAAAGCTTTCTTCAAATCACACCGCACACAAAAGCAATTTCTCCATTCTTGCAAAATCTCTCTCTCAAGAAATCTCTGCTTTTCAAATCACAACGCACCACAAGCACAATTTCACACTTCACACAAGCACGTATATTTGCAAAGCACACACATAACAGGTACCACAGCAAATGCGGCTTCAAACAGCATACAGCAAGTGCGGCTTCAAACAGCAAGCAAATGCGGCTTCAAACAGCATACAGCAAGTGCGGCTTCAAACAGCAAGCAAATGCGGCTTCAAACAGCATACAGCAAGTGCGGCTTCAAACAGCAAAAAAATGCGGCTTCAAACAGCATACAGCAAGTGCGGCTTCAAACAGCAAGCAAATGTGGCTTCAAACAGCATACAGCAAGTGCGGCTTCAAACAGCAAGCAAATGCGGCTTCAAACAGCATACAGCAAGTGCGGCTTCAAACAGCAAGCAAATGTGGCTTCAAACAGCATACAGCAAGTGCGGCTTCAAACAGCAAGCAAATGCGGCTTCAAACAGCATACAGCAATTGCGGCTTCAAACAGCAAGCAAGTGCGGCTTCAAACAGCAGAAACAGCAAGTGCGGCTCCGAACAGCAATTTTGGTCCATGGTGAACCGCTAAAATCACCATACCTCTTCCATCAGCAAAAGTCGCTCACACAGGGAGCGCATTTCTATCCCTTGCAATTTCAAATTCCTGCTTTATCGAGTCTTTGTTTTCTCTTGTCGATGTCCTCGGCGGTTGTCTTTCTTTCGTCGACGCGGTTTGCCCCACAATCCACGTCGCCGAGGGGCTCTGTAGACACCCCGCCTTGGACCTCTCACCCCGATTGCATACATAGTATTTTTATTTAACTTGTTTTTGTTAATTTCTGTTACTTCTGTTAAGTTCCTACTGATTCCGTTAGTTTTGGACTGAACTGCATAACAGAATTAACTTTCTAGTCCATTCTGTCAAAATTGCCTTTTCAAAGCCGCGCGCCTCCGCCTTTTGAGGTCAGAAGCGCGCGCCTTCCGATGGTACATCCGGAAGCGCGCGCCTCTGGGGCGTCAGTTACAGATTTTCTCCCAAGAATCCCTCTCTTGCTTATTTTGCATGGATTTCACCCGGGAAATATTTCTTTGTGACCGCGAATTGGCACCAAAAACCTCCCCTTTCAACTATAAAAACCCCTCCAATCCATCATTGGAGGGGATCTCTTTTCTACTTCTTTTTGGACCTTGGACTTCTTTTTGGACTTCTTTTTGGACTCCAACCTTGATTCACCAACTACATTATACACAAATTCTCCCAACAAGAGTTTTACATAACAAAACTCTACACAAATCTCTACACAACAACATCATTTTCAAGTCCAAGTTTGAAGTCTTCTTTCTAAAGGTACAAGTCTTCTTCTTTTATTCTCTTTTATTCTAGTCTTACTAGTATGCAATCCCCATTAATGGGACATGACCAACATGACTACTTCACATATTGAAGTTAGTTAAGGTTATCTCCCTACATTTTAATCTTAACTTTAATTCACCATGTTAATTTCTCTTCATCTCTTAATGTAATTCTTTAACATTACTTGTTACATGTAATCTTTATCATTAAATAAATAAAATAATTCTATTTTATTTCCCCTTTATTTCCCCTTTTCTTCTCATCACAATTGTTAGCACATTTCTATTTAATTAATTGAAGGACATGTAAATATTAGAACACCAATAGTAGCAAGACCCGCGTAAGTGGGGCGGAGTGGGTGTTTAAGTACTTCCCACTCCGTCACCTAACCTCCGAACCCTTCTCTCCCGAATCTCTGATTTTGTACATAAATTAGGCTATTTCTAGGTTTTTCGTATGTTCCTTTAAAAACATAGGTGGCGACTCTAAACAATCTAAAACAAGTTAGACATCCTAGGATAATTCACCGCTCTAGCCAAGCCGTGGTTCCCCGGGGTATCTACACAACCCCAAACCCGTCGAGGCCCGTCCTAGAAAGTTTCAAGCTCCACTCGACCTTGGCTCTTTCGAAGCGGTAAACCTCAGCCCGTGGCGTAGTTCATGACTACATGTCGGGGGTGACCTTTAAGCCTCTCTTTAGCCGAGCACAAACCACACAATTCTAGTTAGGGTCTAACACTTCGCGACCAAGTCGGTTTCCATGTACCGAGATTTCCCTAAACTAATGTTTTCAAATCATACATGCCAACTTGTTGAAACGGACGCAATAAAAATCCGTCCCCAAAAGTGGTTATTTTGGACGAAAATAAAAAATCCGTCCTCGCATGTATGCTTTACTACATTAATTTAGTTTAATCCCGACACATGTAGGATTCACAAACGTGATGGAATCCGATGAGTATATGGGACCGCGAGATGGTCTATATACTAGTGTGACGATTCCATTATCTTCTTAGAAACCCCAAAAGGGACCCATTCCCTCCGACTTATAAAATAAAAAAAAAGAGTCTCTTTCTTATGTGGTTCAAGTCGTGTGCCCAACTGTGTGTTCTCAACCTCTTCATGGACCGAAAGTGTGAACCGAGACTGACAAGGGCTACTCTACAATTATAGGTCCGATTGGTACTCTCCGCATCTACAGGAATTCATCCAACCAGCTTGTTCGTGAACCGATCACTCCAACAGCTTCTGCATCATCAATGGCCGGCAACTCCAGCACCAACAACGCCATGACTCTCGAGCAACTTTCTGCCATGGTCCAGACTTTTCAACAACAAGTCACCACTCTCCACAACGAGGCTCAAACCAAAGAAGCCTTGTGGCAAGCTCATGCCGACAGTCAAAGGGAGGCCCACGAGGCCGAGGTTGACCAATTGAAAGCCAAGCTCTTCAAGCTCTCTAAGAACAAGGGGGTTAATGACAATGAGGAATCCGAGTGGACCGAGGGTTTGTTTGAAAGCCCATATTTCAGTGCCCATACCAAAAAAGTGGGGGGACCAAGCATCGACAACAACGACCCCAAAATGGTCGATTCCATCATGGCATACATTGATCAGAAATTTGACGGCCTCAACATGGGAAAAGGCTCCAACACAAGCCTTTATCAGTCATCCATCCCCATGAGCACGATGGCCGCTCTCCCCGATAAATTCAAGATGCCTGACATTAGCAAGTTTAAGGGCAACTCATGCCCGATGGCTCACATCGAGACTTACATTTGGGCTATGGTTCCGAAGAAGGTCTCCCCAAAAGTTATGGCTCAATGTTTTCCTCTCACCCTCGAGGGGGAGGCAAAAGATTGGTATGCAACTCTCCCGCTCACTGTCTGCCTTGATTGGGATGCCGCTATGCTTGCCTTAAAAAATCAATATCAAGGCAACACCACTCACCGGCCCACAAAAGAGAAATTGGACATCTTTCTCAAGTGTCTCAAGATTGATCTCCGCACCCACCTAAGTGGGGCTTGCTGTAGACACCCCGCCTTGGACCGCTCACCCCGATTGCACATTTGATCTTGTGTTTCTCCCCATTTTAAGTGTTTCTCGTTAGTTTTTGTCACTTCCGTTAAGTTCCTGACTGACTTCGTTAAGTCCAGGGACTAAACTGAATAACAGGGCTGACTTTCTAGTCCATTCTGTCAAAATCGCCTTCTCTGAGTCGCGCGCCTCCGACATGAGGATCCAGACGCGCGCGCCTCCCGCCCCCAAATCAGGAAGCGAGCGCCTCTGGGCGTCGGTTACAGATTTCTGGCCAGGATTCTCTCCCTTGCTCAATTTACAGGATTTTGCCCGGGAAAGATTTCTTGGTGACTGAGTTTTGGCACCAAAAACATCTCTCTTTAACTATAAAAACCCCCCTTTACCTCCATTTTGAAGGACCTTGGGCTCTCAATCTTACATTCTCAATAAGACACTAAAATTTCACACTTACAAAGCATTTCCAAAGGATTTCTCCCAAGAACTCATCAAGAAGTGTTTGAAGTCTCTTGAAGTCTAGGTAAAGTTATTTCTTTCCTCTTCTTAACTTCATCTCTTTTCTCTTTCTTTTTGATTTATCAAAGTGCAATCACCCAAATCATTTTGGGACATGACTCTAATGATCACCTCATCTCATTGAGGTCGGTTAAAGAGTTATCTCCTACATTCTAAACTCTATTTTAAAACCCCTTTTTATGATTTAAAGAAGAAAAGAAGAACGTTTATCATTCATGTAGATTTTGATCAAGTAAGACCAACTTTAGTTGGGCGAGATGGGTGTTTCGGTACTTCCCATCTCGTAACCTAACCCCCGAACCTCAAAACAAAGAATCTCTTTTTTCGTAATCAAACTTAGGCTATTATCAATAGGTTTTTCTTATGTTCCTCAAAACATAGGTGGCGACTCTAAAAACAAGTTAGACATCCTAGGGTAACTCACGCGCTCTAGCTAAGCCGTGGTTCCCCCGGGGTATCTACAGTGGCGACTCCGCTGGGGACGTTTGAGGGTTAAACTTGCATTCTGATCAAAATCTACATCTTTTCTGGGCATTCTGACTCCTAATGGGGGAGGCGCGCGCTTCTGGCCTCTTCAGCCTAAGGCGCGCGCATCCCGCATCAAGGACCAGAATCGCCCACTTCTTCATGTTCTTCGTCTTCTTCTTCTGCTATTCTCTACTAATCATTTCTGCAGGGGTTACAATATACACATAGGACCAGGGCAATCCCCTGAGTCCAAAATCTGACAATCTGACAGGTGTGCCCAGAAGCGCGCGCCTCCCAATTGTATCACGCCATGCGCGCGCGTCTCGTATCAACACTCAGAGGCGCACGCTTATGGGTTGGTTCCCAGAACAGAAACAGGTCTCAGAACAGAGCAATATGATGGGGGTGAGGGCACAGTTGCCTGCATCAGTGGTTATTCTGAACTTCGGACTGTTTTAATTTTATATTCTATTTTATCGGTCACACGGGTGATTCGAAAGTTGTAATTATGTGCTTATTTGTTTTTTTTATTTCTTTTGAAAAAAAAATATAAAAAATATTTTGTCACCTGTTAGACCTCACACTACATGCACATATTCCTATGAATTGCTCACTATCGAGTCGCACAAGTCTAACCCCAAACCCGTCGAGGCCCGTCCTAGAAAGTTTCAAGCTCCACTTGACCTTGGCTCTTTCGAAGCGGTAAACCTCAGCCCGTGGGGTAGTTCATGACTACATGCCGGGGGTGACCTTTGAGCCTCATATTCAAGCCGAGCACAAGCCACACAATTCTAGTTAGGGTCTAACACTCCGTGACTCAAGTCGGTTTCCATGTACCGAGATTCCCCTAAACTAATGTCTTCAAATCGTACATGCCAACTTGTTGAAACGGACGCAATAAAAATCCGTCCCCAAAAGTGGTTATTTTGGACGAAAATAAAAATCTGTCCCCGCATGTATGCTTTACTACATTAATTTAGTTTAATCCCGATACATGTAGGATTCACAAACGCGATGGAATCCGATGAGTATATGGGACCGCGAGATGGTCTATATACTAGTGTGACGATTCCATTATTTTCTTAGAAACCCCAAAAGGGATCCATTCCCTCCGACTTATAAAAAAAAAAAGAGTCTTTTCTTATGTGGTTTGAGTCGTGTGCCCAACTGTGTGTTCTAAGCCTCTTCGTGGACCGCAAGTGTTACTCAAGACTGACAAGGGCCTCTTCTTCAATATAGGTTCAATTGGTACTTACAGACTCTACCAGGATTCGGCAAATCGGTTAGTCAGTGAAAAGATCACTCCAACAGCTCCTACATCAACAATGGCCGGCGGCTCCAACACCAACAATACCATGACTCTCGAGCAACTCGCAACCATGGTCCAACTCCTCCAAGAGCAAGTCTCCACCCTTAATAAGGAGGTACAAAGCAAAGACGACATTTGGCAATCCCACCTCGACAGCCAAAGGGAGGTCCACGAGGCCGAGATGGAGCTAATGAAAGAAAAGCTCACTAATCTTTCCAAGGGGAAGAGCAAAAATGACGATGACGAATCCAAATGGACCGAAGGTTTGTTCAAAAGTCCTTATGTCAACACCCGCACCAAGAAAGTGGGAGAGCCAAGTTCCGAGAACAATGAGCCCAAAATGGTGGATTCTATCATGGCCTACATCGACCAAAAATTCAATAGGCTCAACATGGGGAAAGGCTTCGACACAAGCCTTTATCAATCATCCATCCTCATGAGTACTATGGCCGCTCTTCCTGATAAGTTCAAGATGCCCGACATAAGCAAATTCAAGGGCAACTCTTGTCCTATGGCTCACATTGAGACTTATATTTGGGCAATGGTTCCAAATAAGGTCTCCCCCAAGGTGATGGCTCAATGCTTTCCTCTCACTCTCGAGGGGGCGGCAAATGATTGGTTTCCTACTCTCCCGCTCACTGTCCGTCTTGATTGGGACTCCGCCATGCTTGCCTTCAAGAACCAATACCAAGGCAACACCACTCACTGGCCCACAAGGAAAGAGCTAGAGAACACTACTCAACTAGACCACGAGTCCTTCGTCGACTTCACAAGGAGATGGAATGATAAACTCTCCGAGATTGTGGAAAGGCCAAATACCAAGGAGCAAATGGACATCTTTCTCAAATGTCTCAAAATTGATCTCCGCACCCACCTAAGTGGGGCTTGCTATGCAGATTTCTACCAAATGTATGAGGCGGGGGTCCGAATGGACGAGTTGCTCAAGGAAGTCAAGAAAAGTTCTCCTAGCTACCGCTACAAGGCCGCTTCCAACTCCACAAAAGAGGCCTCGGTCAACGCCATCACTATCGACAAGGGGAATTAAAAAAGGTTCCTCCACCCCAAGGGAAGAAGTCTCGAAATGACCGTGTCTACACGCCTCTCCAAGGCATGACTCAAACCGAAGCTTTCGAAGTCCTCAAAGCAAAGGGTCAAGTCACACCCGTACAAGGGTACCAACCCAAGACGGTCAACCCCAATCATGCTCACCACAAATATTGTGGCTACCACCAATATAGTGGCCACACCACCGAGGAATGCTTCGTTCTCCGCAATGTCATTCAAGATCTCATAGACAAGAAAGAATTTGTAGTGACTAATGGCGAACATGTCAATGTAATAGAGATAGGAGAACTCGAGGGGACCACCCATTCAATCCCAATTGTGAATGGGGGCCCCAATGTTATGAATAAACTTAACAATTCTTGTTATGTTGTAACTTACGATGAGGTAATGAGGGAAGTACTAAAGAATAGGAAAAAGAAGCAAGATGGGAACGTCAACATGCTAACTCGATCAGGTCGAGTCATAGCAAGCAACCCTTCCACTTCCACACCAAGCTCCTCTTCTCAAAGGCCGCAAGCTCGCGACACTCCCGAAGATCCTCTACTTGTCCAACTCAAGAAAACTCAAGCCGACATCTCTATTTGGGACCTCATCGCATCCTCAAAGAAACACCGAGATCTTGTCATCCGCAATCTCGATGATACATCAATTGCTCCCGATACTACTCCCGAGGACCTCACGGCAATGATCGGTCACATTCATTTTGGCAACATCATCACCTTTGCCGATATGGACCTTCCACCATTTGGTTCTGACCACAACGAGGCTATTTACCTCAAGGTACGAGCAAGGGGGAAGCCCATCTCAAGAGTCTTAGTGGACGATGGTTCCACACTCAACCTCATGCCTGGCAGAATCATGGGCATACTGGGGCTTAAGGATTCCGATTTGAAGCCTTCTACTCAAGTAATCCGAGGTTATGACAGCACCGCCCGTACAGTCATGGGCATGATAGAAATAGACATTGAGTTTGGGAGCATGGTCATGTCCGTTCCATTCCAAGTGCTTGACATCCCGATCTCGTTCAACTTGCTTTTGGGTCGACCATGGATTCACAGTTCTAATGCCGTCCCGTCAACTCTCCATCAATGTGTCAAGATCCAAAATGGTGATGAAATAGTGACCGTCATGGCCGAAAACGTCACTATCCACAGAAAAGGTGAGCCCGTCCACCAAGTTCAACATGGTTTACCAGACTCCACTCTCTCCGGCGTCTCAATCAACGCCATTGACAAAGAAGGGGGAAACGGATCATGGACCCCCAGCAATCACAAAGTCCTCCGCATGATGAGGAATATGGACTACTTCCCTGGTTTAGGCCTACGGAAATATCAACAGGGAATCCTACATCGTGTGCAAGTCCCATTTGTCAAGAACACATTCGGTTTGGGGTACGAGCCTTCCAGAGAAGACTTGAAACAAGAGCAAGCGATCAAGAATGAAAAGGCCCGAGCTCGTAAAGAAGGCCGTCGTTATGAGGTCCCTAATCTAAGGCCTTACCGCAAGACGTTGAATGGCTATTTTGTCCGCCAAGGGGAAGACGTTCCATACATGATCTTTCCCGAACCATGGGTTAACAATAAGGGTGTGAAAAAGCCCGGTCTCGAAATCTTCTCCGATTGTGAGATCCAGAAATCCGAAAGGGAACCAACACCCATGTCGCCCCGTGAATGGTGGGGAAGGAAGGTGACTATAGAGTCCGAGACAGAAATCATCGTGGGGGAAGAACTGACAGATTTAGCCTCCATGTTCGAAGAGCTTGCCATAATGAATGAATGCCAAGTCAACGCCATCCATGACATCGTCATCATGAATGAGACTATCAGTGAGATCCCGCCAAGCTCCGAGCCGATCAACAATTGGTATTCTACGAAAGGGCCCGTGGTATCCGAGGAATTCTTAGTCCAAGAAATGGGTTGCATACCCCGTACAGCAACAAAGGAAGAGCGGCTCACACTTACTTTCGAGTCTGAGAGTGTCTCTAATACCCTTACCCAAGAGGATATGGAGGCCATAGCCGAGCGTGTGTTTCCTTTCTTTGCTAATGAAAAATTTGATATTTCTGAGTACCCTGAGATTGCAAATATCATAAATGATGAATTAACTAATAATGAACTTAATGAACAAGTTAATAACGATTCAAATTATGATGAAATAGACCACAAAAACACAACATACTTAAATGAACTTGCTCAACAGGTCCGTAGTCGTGGTGAATATGGTCTAGGGGATGACGAAGAATTGCATACTGTTAATCTGGGTACCGACGAAGAGCCGAAAGAAACGAAGATTGGCAGCTTCTTCAAGGGGGAAGACAAAGACAGACTGACTACACTGCTCAGAGAATTTGTGGATGTATTCGCATGGTCATACAAAGACATGCCGGGTTTGGACAGAAAGGTCGCAGAGCACAGAATTCCGATCTGAGAAGATGCCAAGCCGGTAAAACAGAAGCTCAGAAAGATCAAGCCAGAATGGTCTTTGCAAGTCAAAGAAGAGATCGAGAAGCTCCTCAGTGTGGGTTTCATCAAGGTTATCGAGTATCCGGCATGGTTAGCCAACATCGTGACAGTCAGAAAGGCAAACGGCAAGGTTCGAGTTTGTGAGGACTTCCAGGATATGAACAAAGCTTCCCCGAAAGACGATTTCCCACTCCCTAACATCGACATGCTGGTCGACTCCACTGCTGCCTACGAGGTTCGCTCATTCGTGGATGGGTTCGCTGGGTATAATCAGATTCTCATGGCCGAGGAAGATCAACATAAGACAGCCTTCACAACACCGTGGGGTACCTTTTGCTACACAGTCATGCCATTTGGGTTAAGAAACGCTGGGGCTTCCTACCAAAGAGCCGTGACAGACTTGTTCCACGATATGATTCACAAAGAAATCGAGGTCTATGTGGACGACATGATCATTCACTCCAAAAGGACCGATGGTCAACATTTAATCGATCTCCGCAAGTTCTTCGAAAGGCTTCGTCAACACAAGATGAGGCTCAACCCTGCAAAGTGCACGTTCGGGGTTATCCGAGGCAAAGTCCTTGGTTATATGGTCACTGAAAGGGGAATTGAAATAGATCCCTCCAAAATCAAGGCAATCATTGGCATGCCTCCTCCAAAGACGCAGAAAGAGATCAAAGGTTTCATGGGCAGACTGCAATACATCAGTCGGTTTGTGCACCAACTCACTTCCATGTGTGAGCCAATCTTCAAGCTACTCAAGAAGAATGTGGCTCTAGAATGGACCGACGCGTGCCAAGAAGCCTTCGACCAAGTGAAGCATTACTTGACGTGCCCTCTGGTTCTAGTTCCACCGCACAAGGAGAAGCCTCTTTTGCTTTATCTCACTGTCAATGATGAAGCCCTAGGGGCTATGTTAGCACAAGAGCAACGAGAGTCCACAAAGGAGAATGCCATTTATTTTGTCAGTCGCCGATTCCAAGGAGGCGAAAAGAACTACTCTGTCTTAGAGAGGTCATGTGCAGCATTGGTTTGGGTTACTCAAAAGCTCAAACACTATATGGAAGCTTTTTCGATCAAGCTAGTAGCAAAGGTGGACCCACTCCGCTACATCTTCAAGAAGCCTTTCATGTCAATAAGAATAGCCAAATGGTACTTCATGCTCCCCGGCTATGATATCACTTACGTCACACTAAAATCCGTCAGGGAGAAAGTGTTCAGTGACCAGCTTGCCGAATTCCCGTGTGACGAAGTGAAGGGGGAAGACGTACAGTTCCCCGACGAGCATTTAATTTGTACTGCAACCGAGGAAAATAAGTGGCAACTTTTTTTTGATGGCGCTGCCAATAAACACGGTTTTGGTATAGGAGTATTGCTTGTCGATCCAAAAGACATCTACACTCCCATTGCCATCCGTCTGGAATTCGAAGCTACCAACAACATTGCCGAGTACGAAGCATGCATAGCAGGGCTCGAAGCAGCTCTCGAAATAAACGTCAAGGAACTAGAAGTATTCGGCGACTCTTTGCTCCTTATCAATCAGCAATCGGGTAAATGGCGAATCCAAGACCCGACCCTCCAATAGTATGGTCAGCACCTTGAAGAATTGGTTGAACAATTCCAAGAGATCACTTTCAACTACCTGCCAAGGGATAAAAATAGGTTCGCCGATGCACTGGCCACCATAGCTTCATTAGTCGAAATGCCCAAAGGGAAAATGGTGAAGCCTTTCAAAATTGCCCGAAGGAACAGTCCGGCGTACTGCATGAGTATCGAGATCAACGAGGTTCAAAAAAACTCTCCGTGGTATTCGGATATCATGAATTTCCTCAAAGATGACACTTATCCTGAGAATAGCAATAACAAGTCTCAAGCGGCTCTGCAAAGGCTAGCCTCTCGGTACGTACTGATTGGGGACCGAGTCTATAAAAGGCACCACGACGGGATCAATCTCTTATGCGCCAATGAGGCCGAAGCTCAAGAGATAATGTGTGAAGTGCACGAAGGAGAGTGTGGACCCCACATGAATGGGTTTATGCTAGTCAAGGAGATACTCTGCATTGGTTACTATTAGAGCACTATGGAACGAGACTGTATCGAGAAAGTCAAAAGGTGTGCCAAGTGCCAATTCCATGCTAATCTGCAACATGCTCCACCCTCGTAACTTTACAACTTGGTCATACCTTGGCCTTTCTCTTGTTGGGGGATAGACATCATCGGTAAAGTCCATCCTGCCAAAAGCAATGGACAGTCATTCGTCCTAGTGGCCGTCGACTACTTCACAAAGTGGATCGAAGCACAAGCCTATCGGACCCTCAACGCCAAGAAAGTGGCCGAATTTGTAAAGATTAATATCATGTGCCGATACGGTGTGCCTCATGAAATCATTTCCGACAACGGCTCTCACTTTGAGAAGGAAATGGATGCACTTTTGGTAGAATACAAGATCACCAAGCACAAGTCATCTCCTTACCGTCCCCAAGCAAATGGCGCGGTTGAAGCAGCAAATAAGACCATCGAGACCATCGTCAAGAAAATGGCCTCAACAGGCCCGAGAAGCTACCATTAGCATTGTGGGGCTACCGCACATCAATACGGTCAGCAACAGGAGAAACTCCTTATGCATTAGTCTATGGTTCTGAATCCGTACTCGCAATTGAACTTGAAGTCCCATCTTTACGGGTCCTCCTCGAGAATCAAGTCAACGAGGTCGACTGGATGCAAAGTCGTTATGAACAGCTAGCCTTACTCGACGAGAAAAGGCTAAGAGCACTCGAACGCACAAGGGCGTATCAGCAAAGGATGGCAAGAGCTTTCAACAAAAAGGTAAAGCCTCGAAACATCAATGTGGGAGATTTGGTCTTAAGACAACATCCTCCTAATGCCATGAATCCCCTGGGGAAATGGGGACCCCGATGGATCGGTCCGTACGTGGTCAAAAAGATACTAAGCGGCGGCGCAGTCCGACTCGTGGATTTAGATGGTGACCAGCTGCCAAAGGAGGTCAACCTCGACAAGCTCAAGAGGTTCTATGCTTAATAAACAAAGACCAAAATAAAAAATAAAAAAATCGCTCGCTAGGTTGAAAACCCGCAAGGGCGGCCTAGGCAAAAATTAGAGCACGTGCAAAAAAGAAGCCCGCTAGATTGAAAACCCGAAAGGGCGGTCTAGGCAAAAAACAGGGTGCACACAAAAAATAAAAAATAAAAAATGGTCTTTGTTTGTTTGAACTACGGAGACCTGAGCCTCCCAACTTGAGGAACGTAGGCAACCTTCAGGTGAGGTCTAAAACATATCAAAAATACCCAATTCACTTCAAATAACAAGATGCAATTTTTATTCATTCAATGAATTATTCAAGCCATTACAACGGATTTATTGAGTAACAAAAGACATCAAAACATTAAATCCTAAAACAAAGTGGTCTAATTTAATTGCAATCTCTTAGGGTACTAAGAAAAGTCCAATTTTCTCTTAGCCTTCAAAGGACACCCCGATCGTCTCTCAATCATTTTCTTCTTGGATTACGGAGGAGCACTAATACGCACCGAAACCTTCTATGTTGCGGCACGTCTCCTAGCATAAAAGTCATCCAAAGGAGTACCGAAAGGGTCAGCAAGAATGTTACTCGAATCAGCAGCAGCCTCCCTATATCTCAAAGCACTGCTAGGCTTAAAACCCTTTCCCAACATCTCATCACGAAGCACATCGACCCAAGTGATACCACGGTAAAGGGTGACAAACAAATAATCCAAGTAAGTCTCGGGAAGGAAGACACTCCCCCGATGCAAAGGAGCAAAAGCCCAACGGTTGCGATCGTCTCCCCAAGCCGACTGAAGCTCACTCGAGAAGTCCAGACCCATGTAAGCAACTGGACGAAGCATTTCGTCCCTCGGAAAAAGAATTATCTGTTGGCGACCAAACTGCCGCAGAACCCGCTCTGGCTGGTAAAATGAAGAATCTCTGAAGCCGGGTACAACCACGTACTGAAAACCAAGAGTCCATTCCACAAAAGGACGAAGACCCCAAGAAGGAGGGCACCACTCAATATCGACGGTTACCCGAGAGGCAAAGAATTTCTTCCAACCATCTTCAGATAAATCCCGGATCAACAGCCTCCTCCTATGAACAGCAAAAGGAGACAAATCACCATCCGGGGAATAAATCTTGAAGTGTTCTCGGAGCCATATGGTCAAGAGCAAAGGGCTTCCCCGACACATCTTGTCCGTCCTATGTAACTCATCAAGGCCGTGCAACGTCTCCTCTACAATAAGAGGGATTATACTAAATTGTTGCTCCTTGGCTTGCAAAATAATCTCAGCCAACGGCGCATCCGCAGTCCCGAAGGGTGTAACAAACAATACTTCACTAAAGAGACAAGCGGCCATGGCATTCCTCTTGAAAGATTGAACCACCGGATCCTCCGAGTGTAAACTGAAGAACATCGGCAACTCAGTTATGTCAATCACAGTACCGTGCAACATCTTCCTCACGTCCTCAACAGGGAGATTCAGTAACTCAACCCAAGAGTCAATGGCACCACGGTGATATTTAGGGACGGCAATCCGACCAGCCAAAGGCATGCAAAGGATGTCCCCGAAATCATCAACATTCGGCACCATTTCATTAGCTGAAAAGTTGAAGGTATGGCTATCGCAATCCAAGAAAGCCGCTGCAGTCCTCAACAAATCCCAATCCGGCTTTAACGTCCGCAAAGTGAAAAGAATTCGGAACCCGAAGTCTTTAATGAAGGCCTTCTTGGGATGGGTCTTGAAAGAATACACAAAAATGTCCAAGTCCTTTTCATACCCACTAACTACCTTGGCATCAAGAATAAAAGAATTGGAAGCCATGGAAAATGTTGATCACAAGCGAAGTTGAGCAATAATATGATCTTCAAAAATGGCAGAAAAGAGCTGTGAGAATCAAGTGGTCGAACAGAAGCTGATATTATAGCTGTTGGGGGGTCTTTTGGCCAGCAAATGTCAAGCCCGGAATTCCGCCTCCCAGACACGCGCGCCACCCGCCAGCGGTCTGAAATGCGCGCGCGTCCCAAGCCTACAGAGGAAAGCGCGCACCTCCCAAGTCTAGATCACTTCAGAAAACGTCTTGTCAGAAATCTCCAGCCTAAATCAAGACACAGCCCCGGTCCTCGGACACCCAGTTGGGCACACCTTCTCCTGGTCCGCCCTTAAGGCATGTCAAAGATTGAAAGTAGGATAAAAACTCCCACTCAAAAGTAGGCTGTCCTTCTCCAGATTCCGAACTCCCTAAGTTCTGTCACGGGTGCCATACCCCCCTCAAGAGTCAATCTCAACATTTCATCCCCAGCAGGAACATTCTTCTGGTCGCGGTCAACTGTGCCCGCACCCCACAAGTCAAAAAGTCAAGTGTGACTCCAAGTGGCACGCGACTTCAAAGCAATATTTCATCAACGAATTTCACTAACGGATTCGTCCTCAAAGGTTCACTAACGGCCTCTCCAAAGGTTCACTAACGGCCTCTCCAAAGGTTCACTAACGGCCTCCTCAAAGGTTCACTAACGGCCTCTTCAAAGGTTCACTAACGGCCTCTCCAAAGGTTCACCAACGGCCTCTACAAAGGTTCACTAACGGCCTCATTCAAGGGTTCACTAACGGCCTCTTCACAGGTTCACTAACGGCCTCCTCAAAGGTTCACTAACGGCCTCTTCAAAGGTTCACTAACGGCCTCTCCAAAGGTTCACTAACGGCCTCGTTCAAAGGTTCACTAACGGCCTCATTCAACATATTCAGCCGGCAAGTTCATCTAACGGATCATACTACCCCCTCTATCAACAAAATCCGCTCACACAGGGAGTGCACCACTATCTCTCGCAATTTCAAATTCCTGCTTTCATCGAGTCTTTGCTTTTTCTTGGTGATGTCCTCGGCGGGTGTTTTTAACTTTCGTCGACGTGTTTTGCTTTGCAATCCAGGTCGCCGAGGGGCTTTGTAGACACCCCGCCTTGGACCTCTCACCCCGATTACACATTTGATCTTGTGTTTCTCCCCATTTTAAGTGTTTCTCGTTAGTTTCTGTCACTTCCGTTAAGTTCCTGACTGACTTCGTTAAGTCCAGGGACTAAACTGAATAACAGGGCTGACTTTCTAGTCCATTCTGTCAAAATCGCCTTCTCTGAGTCGCACGCCTCCGACAGGAGGATCCAGACGCGCGCGCCTCCCGCCCCCAAATCAGGAAGCGCGCGCCTCTGGGCGTCGGTTACAGATTTCTGGCCAGGATTCTCTCCCTTGCTCAATTTACAGGATTTTGCCCGGGAAAGATTTCTTGGTGACTGGGTTTTGGCACCAAAAACATCTCTCTTTCACCTATAAACCCCCCCCCCCTTTACCTCCATTTTCAAGGACCTTGAGCTCTCAATCTTACATTCTCAATAAGACACTAAAATTTCACACTTACAAAGCATTTCCAAAGGATTTCTCCAAAGAACTCATCAAGAAGTGTTTGAAGTCTCTTGAAGTCTAGGTAAAGTTATTTCTTTCCTCTTCTTAACTTCATCTCTTTTCTCTTTCTTTTTGATTTATCAAAGTGCAATCACCCAAATCATTTTGGGACATGACTCTAATGATCACCTCATCTCATTGAGGTCGGTTAAAGAGTTATCTCCTACATTTCAAACTTTATTTTAAAACCCCTTTTTATGATTTAAAGAAGAATAAGAAGAACGTTTATCATTCATGTAGATTTTGATCAAGCAAGACCAACTTTAGTTGGGCGAGATGGGTGTTTCGGTACTTCCCATCTCGTAACCTAACCCCCGAACCTCAAAACAAAGAATCTCTGTTTTCGTAATCAAACTTAGGCTATTATCAATAGGTTTTTCTTATGTTCCTCAAAACATAGGTGGCGACTCTAAAAACAAGTTAGACATCCTAGGGTAACTCACGCGCTCTAGCCAAGCCGTGGTTCACCCGGGGTATCTACACTTGCTACTCCGACTTCTCCCAAATGTATGAGGCGGGGGTATGCATGGATGACTTGCTCAAGGAGATTAAGAAGGCCACTCCTACCTATCGTTACAAGGCCGCCTCTAATACAAACAAAGAGGCTTCTGTCAATGCCGTTACTACCGATAAGGGGAATTACAAGAAGGTCCCTCCACCACAAGGCAAGCGGTTCCAAAACGATCGCGTCTACACTCCTCTCAATGGCATGACCATCACCGAGGCCTATGAAGCTCTAAAGGCCAAGGGACAAATCACTACTCTTCAAAGGTACAAGCAACCACAACCGCTCCGTCCTAATCATGCCCACCACAAATGGTGTGACTACCATCAATGCACCGGTCACCTCACCGAGGATTGCTTCTCCATCCGCAACACCATCCAAGACCTCATAGGCAAGAAGGAGTTCATAATCCCTAATGAGGGTGGTGTCAATGCAATAGAAGTAGGAGAGTTTGAAGGAACCACTCATTCGATCCCAATTGTGAATGAGGGCTCCGATGATATGAATAAACTTAATAATTCTTGTTATGTTGTGACTTATGATGATATTATGAGGGAAGTCTTAGAGAATAAGAAGAAGAAGCTACACGGGACCGTGAACGTGCTCACTCGCAGTGGCCGAGTAACAACGAGCACAATCCCTCCCAATACCGCCGCAACCAACACCTCTTCTCAAAGATCGCCAGCAAGCGACATCCCCGAAGATCCTTTGTTAACACAACTCAAGAAGACGCAAGCCAACATATCCATCTGGGACCTTATTGCATCATCAAAGAAACACCGAGACCTCGTTATCAAGAACTTGGATGACACATCAGTCTCTCCCGACACGACTCCCGAGGACCTCACAGCAATGATAGGTCACATTCACTTTGGCAATGTCATCACTTTTGCCGACATGGACCTCCCGCCATTCAGGTCCAAACACAATGAAGCCATCTACCTCAAAGTAAGGGCAAGGGGGAGACCCATCTCAAGAGTTCTAGTGGACGGTGGTTCTGCACTCAACTTAATGCCTAGCCGAGTCATGGGCATACTGGGGCTCAAAAGCTCCGATTTACAACCCTCCGCCCAAGTCATTAGAGGGTATGATAGCACTGCCCGTACAGTCATAGGAATGCTAGAAGTTGATATCAAATTTGGAAGAATGATCATGTCCGTCCCATTCCAAGTACTTGATGTCCCTGCTTCATTCAACTTGCTTTTGGGCCGACCATGGATCCACAGTTCCAATGCGGTCCTTTTCACTGTCCATCAATGTGTCAAAGATCAGAAATGGGGATGAGATAGGCACCGTCATGGCCGAGAATGTCACCATCCACAGAAATGGGGGACAACCCGTTCACCAAGTTCAATACGGGATAGAAGATGCTACTCTCTCCGGCGTCAACACTATCGACAAATAAGGGGGAAACAGACAATGGATCCTCGGCAATCCTAAAATCCGAAACAAGAGGAAGTGAGCTCTCCCGGTCCGATATATACTATTTCTTCCTGATCCGGACTAGGATCTTCGTCCCACTTTCTTCGCAATGTCCCAGATCGAACAATTTCTTCGGAATCAGTGAATGTAGATACATGTAGTGAACTCTCTGAGTTTCATTCTTAGCTCCATGTTCATATTTCTCTAGTAAAGAGAAGGCAGGTCTTTCTTCCTATTGAGGATGAAGATGATCAAAGGCTGTAAGGGCGGACTGCTCTACGCCCCATAGCGCCTTGTACTACTTCAGCCCCGTAGCGCCTTGTACTACTTCAGCGCCCTATCGCCTTGTGCCCTTTACCAGGGAGTCATCTTTGTCAACCCCTCTCGCCGCTCTACTGCTCCGGTCGAACCGCACTTGAGTGAAATATTTCCTCAGAATTAGAAGCCTGTTCAGAACTAAAAAGAGACTGTCAAGTCTCCTACCACCTCCAAATCAAAGCCTGGCGCAGCTGGGCCATCCTGGACTTGAACTATGATGAGGAACATGAATCACTTTCCCGGGCTAGGCCTAGGGAAGCATCAACAAGGGATATTGCATCCCGTAGAAGTTCCTTTTGCCAAGAACAAGTTTGGTCTGGGATACGAGCCTACCGAAGATGACTTAAAATACGAGCAAGCAGTCAAGAGTCAAAAGACCCGAGCTCGCAAAGAAGGTCGACAATATGAAATCCCTAACTTGAGGCCTTACCGCAACACACTAAACGGTTATTTTGTTCGCCAAGGGGAAGATGTTCCGTACATGATCTTTCCCGAACCATGGCTTAACAACAAGGGCGTCAGAAAGCCCGGTCTCGAGATCTTCACTGATTGTGAAATTCCGACACAAGAAAGGGAGCCTACTCTAATGTCACCCCGAGAGTGGTAGGGCAAGAAAGTGACTATAGAGTCCGTGGTAGAGATTACCGTGGGGGAAGAACTATCCGATCTAGCCTCCATGTTCGAAGAATTTGCCATTATGGACGATTGTCAAGTCAACGCCATCTACGACACCGTCGTCAGAAAGGAAACCATCAGTGAGATCCCGCCAAGCTCTGAGCCAATTAACAACTGGTATTTAACGAAGGGGCCCATAGTATCTGAGGATTTCTTGATCCGAGAAATGGGTTACATACCCCGTACAGCAACAAAGGAAGAGCGGTTCACACTTACTTTCGAGTCCGAGAGTGTTTCTAATACCCTCACCCAAGAGGATATGGACGCAATAGCCGAGCGTGTGTTTCCTTTCTTTGCTAATGAAAAATTTGATATTTCTGAGTACCCCGAGATTGCAAACATCATAAATGATGAATTAACTAATAACGAACTTAATGAACAAGTTAATAACGATTCCAATTATGATGAAATAGACCACGAAAACATAACATACCTAAATGAACTAGCTCAACAGGTTCGTTGTCGTGGTGAAAATGGTCCAGGGGCTGATGAGGAATTGCATGTTGTTAATCTGGGTACCGACGAAGAGCCGAAAGAAATGAAGATTGGCAGCTTCTTCAAGGGGGAAGACAAAGACAAATTGACTGCACTGCTCAGAGAATTTGTGGATGTATTCGTATGGTCATACAAAGACATGCCGGGTTTGGACAGAAAGGTCGTGGAGCGCATAATTCCGATCAGAGAGGACGCCAAGCCAGTAAAGCAGAAGCTCAGAAAGATCAAGCCAGAATGGTATTTACAAGTCAAAGAAGAGATTGAAAAGCTCCTCAGTGTGGGTTTCATCAAAGTCATTGAGTATCCGACTTGGCTAGCCAACATTGTGACAGTCAGAAAGGCAAACGGCAAGGTTCGAGTTTGTGTGGACTTCCGGGATTTGAACAAAGCTTCCCCGAAAGATGATTTTCCACTACCAAATATCGACATGCTCGTCGATTCGACTGCCAACTATGAAGTTCGCTAATTTGTGGACAATTTTGCCGGTTACAATCAGATTCTCATGTCCGAAGAGGATCAACACAAGACAGCTTTAACAACACCGTGGGGCACTTTCTGCTACACGGTCATGCCGTTCGGACTAAGGAACGCTGGGGCTACCTACCAGAGGGCTGTTATGGATCTATTCCATGACATGATTTATAAAGAGATCGAGGTCTATGTAGACGACATGATCATCCATTCGAAGGGAACCAACGGTCAACATTTGATCGATCTTCGCAAATTCTTTGAAAGACTTCGACAACACAAAATGAGACTCAATCCCGCAAAGTTCACTTTTGCGGTTGTCAGAGGAAAGGTTCTCGGTTACATTCTGAGAGGGGAATTGAAGCCGATCCCTCCAAGATCAAGGCAATCATTGACATGCCTCCTCCAAAGACGCAGAAGGAAATCAAAGGTTTCATGGGCAGACTTCAATACATCAGTCGATTTGTGCACCAACTCACTTCCATGTGTGAGCCGATCTTCAAGCTACTCAAAAAGAATGTGGCTCTAGAATGGACCGATGCTTGCCAAGAAGCCTTCGACCAAGTGAAGCATTACTTGACATGCCCTCCGGTTTTGGTTCCACCGTACAAGGAGAAGCCTCTCTTGCTCTATCTCACTGTCAATGATGAAGCCCTAGGGGCTATGTTAGCACAAGAACAGCGAGGCTCCACAAAAGAGAATGCTATCTACTTTGTCAGCCGCCGGTTTTAAGGAGCTGAAAAGAACTACTCTGTCTTAGAGAAGTCTTGTGCTACATTGATTTGGGTTACTCAAAAGCTCAAGCATTACATGGAGGCCTTCCCAATCAAGTTGGTAGCAAAAGTGGACCCGCTCCGCTACATCTTCGAGAAGCCTTTCATGTCAACAAGAATAGCCAAATGGTATTTCATGCTCGCCGGCTACGATATCACTTACGTCACACTCAAATCCATCAGGGGGAAAGTGTTCAGTGATCATCTTGCTGAATTTCCATGTGACGAAGTGAAGGGCGAAGATGTACAGTTCCCCGACGAGCATTTAATTTGCGCTACAACAGAAGAAAATAAGTGGCAACTTTTTTTCGATGGCGCAGCCAATAAGCATGGATATGGCATAGGGATGTTACTTGTTGATCCAAAGGACATGTATACTCCAATCGCTATCCGCCTCGAATTTGAAGCCACCAACAACATCGCTGAGTACAAAGCATATATAGCGGGGCTCGAAGCAGCCCTCGAGAGAAATGTCACAAGTTTAGAAGTATTTGGTGATTCCTTACTCATCATCAATCAGACATCGGGAAAGTGGAAGATTCAAGAATCGACTCTGTAACGGTATGGTTAACATCTCGAGGAGTTGGTTGAACAGTTTCAAGAAATCACCTTCAACTACCTGCCAAGGGACAAAAACCGTTTTGCTGATGCACTAGCCACCATCGCTTCACTGGTCGAAATACCTTGGGGTAAAATGGTGAAGCCCTTCAAAATTTCCCGAAGGAACAGTCCGGCATACTGCATGAGTATCGAGATCAACGAGGTCCAAACAAACTCCCCGTGGTATGCGGATATCATGAATTTCCTCAAGGATGGTACTTATCCCGAGAATAGCAATAAAATGTCCCAAATGGCATTGCAAAGACTAGCCTCCCGATATGTACTGAATGGGGACCGAGTCTACAAAAGGCACCACGAAAGGATCAATCTTCTATGCGCAAATTAGACAGAAGCTCAAGAAATAATGCTTGAGATCCACGAAGGTGAATGTGGGCCCCATATGAACGGGTTTATGTTGACCAATAAGATACTCCGCATGGGTTATTATTGGAGTACCATGGAAAGGGACTGCATCGAGAAAGTTAAAAGGTGCGCCAAATGCCAATTCTATGTCAATCTACAGCACGCTCCACCCTCACAGCTTTACAATATGACTACGCCTTGGCCTTTCTCTTGTTGGGGCATAGACATCATCGGCAAAGTTCATCCTACTGGCAGCAACGGACAATCTTTCGTCCTAGTAGCCGTGGACTATTTTACAAAATGGGTCGAAGCACAGGCTTACCGAGTTCTCAACGCCAAGAAAGTGGCCGAATTCGTAAAAACCCACATCATGTGCCGGTACGGCGTTCCTCATGAAATCATCTCAGACAACGGTTCTCACTTTAAGAAAGAGATGGACACGCTCCTGGTAGAATACAAGATTACTAAGAACAAGTCATCTCCGTACCGCCCTCAAGCAAACGGCGCAGTCGAAGCAGCTAATAAGACAATCGAGACCATTGTGAAGAAAATGGCCTCCACTGGAAGGGATTGGCCCGAAAAGCTACCTCTAGCATTATGGGGCTACCGCACGTCAATGCGGACAGTGACTGGAGAAACTCCTTATGCACTGGTATATGGTTCAGAAGCTGTACTCCCAATAGAGCTCGAAGTCCCATCCCTACGGGTCCTCCTCGAGAACCAAGTCAATGAAGTCGATTGGATGCAAAGTCGATATGAACAGCTATCCCTACTCGAAGAGAAAAGGCTAAGGGCAATCAAACGTACGAGGGCCTATCAACAAAGAATGGCTAGGGCTTTCAACAAAAAGGTGAAGCCCCGAAACATCAGTGTGGGAGATTTGGTCCTAAGACAACACCCTCCTAATGCCATGAACCCCCTTGGAAAATGGGGACCCCGATGGATCGGTCCGTACGTAGTCAAGAAGATACTAAGCAGCAGTGCAGTCCGACTCGTGGATTTAGACGGAGATCAGCTGCCAAAGGAAGTCAACCTCGACAAGTTGAAGAGATTTTACGTCTAATAAACGAAGACCATCTCAAAAAAAAAAAAAAAAAAAAAAGAGCTCGCTAGGTTGAAAACCCGCAAGGGCAGCCTAGGCAAAAATTATAGCACGTGCAAAAAAGAAGCCCGCTAGATTGAATACCCGAAAGGGCGGTCTAGGCAAAAAACAGGGTGCACATAAAAAAAAAAGAAAAAAAAAAAAGAAAAGGTCTTCGTTTGCTTGAACTACGGAGACCTGAGCCTCTACACTGGAGGAACATAGGAAACCTTCGGGTGCGGTCTAAAATATAAACAAATACCCAAATCATTTCAAATTAACGAGATGCAATTTTTATTCATTCACTGAATTATTTTGATCACTACAATGGAAATGTTGAGCTATTAAAAGACATCAAAACATTAAATCCTAAACAAGTGGTCTATTCTAATTGCAATCTCGGTGGTACAAAAGAAATATCTAATTTTTCTTTAGTTTAGGGACCCATTGCTTCTGGGGACGGCCTTTGACCTTCTTGAGTGGGGACGGAGCACCCTCGTAATCACCAAGGCGAGAAAAGACACTAGGACGGGACGGAGCTTCATCAACGGCCTTCCCTTTACCTTTGCCAAGCGGAACCTTAGCAGGAACAACCATGGTGCGCTTCCACATATGAGAAGAATTTCCCTTGCCTTTCTTCTTCTTAGGCAAGTAACGGGACCTATAATCCCTCACATGGACCACCGGCTTCACGGGGAACAACGGCAACAATACCCTCATTTGGCCTTCCCAAACGGTCAAAGACGCTAGGACGCGCCTTCACAATTGGACCAATGGGGACGGACTTATCGCCTTTAGGGACGGAAACTTTGACTTCAAAAGTAAAGGTCATCGGGGCCATCGCTACAAGAATTTTGAGGTATAGAGTAAGGGAAAGGATGCAAAATATTGTTGTGTGATCATTCTGATCGAAAATGGTTTAAATTTATAGCTGTTGGAGTGCTCTGCTCAGAAAAGAAAGGGGCTGGAATTCAACATGCCAGAAGCGCGCGCCTCCGACAAATGATGCAAGACGCGCGCGGCTCCCGTTCCCAAGTTCAGATGCGCGCGCCTTTGACAGCAGACAGGAACAGAAATAGCCTTTGTCAGTTCAGAACAGAACCCAGGCGTTCTAACGCCTTCAACCTGCAGAAAAGATCAATCCAAGCAACAAGAGAAGCTCAAACGACGACAGAAAACACTCAGCTGGGCACACATTAATTTGGTCCGCCCTTAAGGCGTGTCTAAAAATTTAAATAAGATAAAAACTCCCACTCAAAGTAGGGTGTCTGTTATTTTCTCAAAAATTAGTTTTTACAATTCATCCCCAGCACAAAGCACTCCGCAGCCAACTGTGCCCGAACCCCATCGAAAGTCAAAGTCAAACAGTCAACATCAAAGTATGACTCACGACAACAACTTGGTCTGGGGTGAGCCACAGAATCACCGCTTCCTCATCAAGCAAAATCTACATCCATTCAAAGCAACGGTCCTCTGGGTCCCGCACTTCAATAGACGGTCCTCTAGGTCCCGCACTTCAGCAAACGGATCTCGCTATCAGCAAACAGGTTCTGCTTCCAGCAAATAGATCTCTCTATCAGCAAACAGGTCCCGCTTCCAGCAAACGGATCTCGCTATCAGCAAACAGGTCCCTCTCCCAGTAAACGAATCTCGCTATCAGTAAACAGGTCCCGCTCCCAGCAAATGGATCTCGCTATCAGCAAACAAGTCCCGCTTCTAGCAAACAGATCTCGCTATCAGTAAACAGGTCCCGCTTCCAGCAAACGGATCTCGCTATCAGCAAACAGGTCCCGCTTCCAGCAAACAGATCCCGCCTTCAGCAAACGGATCCCGCTATTAGCAAATCCGCTCACACAGGGAGCGCACCTTTATCTCTCAAAGCCGCTCACACAGGGAGCGCACCTCTATCCCCTGCAATTTCAAATTCCTGCTTTTATCGAGTCTTTTCTTTTTCTTGGTGATGTCCTAGGTGGATGTCTGTCTTTCGTCGGCGCGTTTTCTTCGCAATCCACGCCACCGAGGGCCTCTGTAGACACACCGCCTTGGACCGCTCAACCCGATTGCACACTTGATTTATTGTTTCTCCCTCTTTTAAGTGTTTTCTGTTAGTTTCTGTTACTTTGGTTAAGTTCCAGACGAACTCCGTTAAGTCCCGTGACTAAACTGAATAACAGTTCTAACTTTCTAGTCCATTCTGTCAAAATTTGCTTTTCAGAGTCGCGCGCCTCCACCTCTTGAGGCCAGACGTGCGCGCCTTCCGCCGCCTAGGTGGGATGCGCGCGCTTCTGGGGTGTGTCAGTTACAGATTCTGCCCAAGAATCTCTTCCTTGCTCATTATACATGATTTTGCCCGGGAAAGATTTCTTGGAGACTCCGTTTGGCTCCAAAAACTCCCCTCTTTCAACTATAAAAACCCCTCCAATCCATCATTGGATGGGACCTTTTTCCTCACTTCTTTTCTAGACTTTTCCTTTGGACTTCATTTAGACCTTTTTCAACTAAAAAGTTTTGGAACTCAAGAAGTGTTCTCTCCAAGTATTCAACCTCTTCTTCAAGGCTTTTAAAGAGGTTCTCTTTGAAGGATACTATAGGTAAATGTCTTAAACTTTCTTCTTCTTCTTCTTCTTCTTCTTCTTCTTCTTCTTCTTCAATCAATTGTGTAATCACCCCAAAACCACTTGGGACATGACACCAATGGTCCTTTCATTACATTGAATTGGCCTAGGAGTCATCTACATTTTAAACTTTAAAACCCCTCTTTTATCATCACTCGAATAGGAAGAACACATTTATCTTTAAAGTGAAGTACGAACAAACAAGACCGACTTTGCTCAGGCGAAATGGGTGTTGAATTACTTCCCATTTCGTCACCTAACCCCCGAACCCCTCATCTCAAGAATCTTTGGTTTCGTAATCAATAAAAAGGGCTATTTTCTTAGGTTTTCTCGCGTTTCTCTAAAACGTGGGTGGCGACTCTTAAAATCAATTAGACATCCTAGGTAATTCACGCGCTCTAGCCTAGTCGTGGCTCCCCGGGGTATCTATAGTCACACGGGTGATTCAAAAGTTGTAATTATGGGCTTATTTGCTTTTCTTTCATAAAAAAGGGTAAAAAAATGTTTTGTCACGTGTTAGACCTCAAACTACATGGACGAATTCCTATAAATTGTTCACTATCGAGTCGTACAAGTTCATAACCCCAAGCCCGTCGAGACCCGTCATAGGAAGTTTCAAGCTCCACCTGACCTTGACTCTTTCGAAGCGGTAAACCTCAACCCATGTCGTAGTTCATGACTACATGCCGGGGGTGACCTTAAGCCTCTCATTTAGCCGAGCACAAGCCAACACAATTCTAGTTAGGGTCTAACACTCCGTGACTAAAGTCGGTTTTCATATGCCGAGATTTCCCTAAACTAATGTCTTCAAATCATACATGCCAAGTGGTTATCATGGACGAAATAAAAATCTGTCCCCAAGTGGTTATTATGGACGAAATAAAAATCCGTCCCCGCATGTATGCTTTACTACATTAATTTAGTTTAATCCCGACATGTGTAGGATTCACAAGCGTGATAGAATCCGATGATTATATGGGACCGCGACATGGTCTATATACTAGTGTGACGATTCCATTATTTTCTTAGAAACTCAAAAGGGACCCCGTCCCTCCGACTTATATAAAAAAAAATAAAGAGTCTTTTCTTATGTGGTTTTGAGTCGTGTGCCCAATGTGTGCTCTAAGCCTCTTCATGGACCGAAAGTGTACTCAAGACTGACAAGGGCCTCTGTAGATACCCCGGGGGAACCACGGCTTGGTAGAGCGGTGAATTATCCTAGGATGTCTAACTTGTTTTTAGAGTCGCCACCTATGTTTTGAGGAACATAAGAAAAACCTATTGATTGTAGCCTAAGTTTGATTACGAAAACAGAGATTCTTTGTTTTGAGGTTCGGGGGTTAGATTACGAGATGGGAAGTACCGAAACACCCATCTCGCCCAACTTAAGTTGGTCTTGCTTGATCAAAATCTACATGAATGAAAATGTTCTTCTTCTTCTTCTTTAAGTCATGAAAAGGGGGGATTTAAAATAGGATTTGGAATGTAGGAGATAACTCCTTAACCAACCTCAATGAGATGAGGTGATCGTTAGAGTCATGTCTCAAAATGATTTGGGTGATTGCACATTTGATTAAAGTAAAAAGAGAGAGAGGAGATGAAGTAGAAAAGAAAGGAAAAGATGGACTTTTACCTACAATTCGAAGACCTTCAAGTATTGCTTGATGAAATCCTTGGAGAGCTTTTAGAAAGTGATTTTGGTATAGTTTTTGTAAGTTCAATTTTTCGGTCCTTGAAAATGGAGGTAAAGAGAGGTTTTTATAGGTGAAAGAGGGGTGTTTTTGGTGCCAAAACTCAGTCACCAAGAAATCCTTCCCGGGTAAAATCTTGTAAATTGAGCAAGGGAGAGAATCCTGGCAAGAAATCTGTAACTGACGCCCAGAGGCGCGCGCTTCCTGCTTTGGGGGCGGGAGGCGCGTGCGCCTGGATCCTCCTGTAGGAGGCGCGCGACTCAGAGAAGGCAATTTTGACAGAATGGACTAGAAAGTCAGCCCTGTCATTCAGTTTAGTCCCTGGACTTAACGAAGTCAGTCAGGAACTTAACGGAAGTGACAGAAACTAACGAGAAACACTTAAAATAGGGAGGAACACAAGATCAAATGTGCAATCGGGGTGAGCGGTCCAAGGCGGGGGATTTGAAATTGCGAGGGATAGTGGTGCTCTCCCTGTGTGAGCGGCTTTTGTTGATAGAGGGGGTGGCATGATCCGTTGGGTGAACCTGCCGGCTGAATGTTTTGAATGAGGCCGTTAGTGAACCTTTTGATGAATCCGTTGGTGAATCCCTTGAGTGAGTCCGTTAGTGAACCCTTGTTGACGAATCCGTTAGTGAATTCGTTTGATAAATCCGTTAGTGAATCCCTTGGATGAGTCCGTTGGTGAACCCTTGTTAACGAATCTGTTGGTGAATCCGTTTGATGAATCCGTTAGTGAATCCCTTGGATGAGTCCGTTGGTGAACCCTTGTTGACGAATCCGTTGGTGAATCCGTTTGATGAATCCGTTAGTGAATCCCTTGGATGAGTCCGTTGGTGAACCCTTGTTGACGAATCCGTTGGTGAATCCGTTTGATGAATCCGTTAGTGAATCCCTTGGATGAGTCCGTTGGTGAACCCTTGTTGACGAATCCGTTGGTGAATCCATTTGATGAATCCGTTAGTGAATCCCTTGGATGAGTCCGTTGGTGACCCGTTTGATGAATCCGTTAGTGAATCCCTTGGATGAGTCCGTTGGTGAACCCTTGTTGACGAATCCGTTGGTGAATCCGTTTGATGAATCCGTTAGTGAATCCCTTGGATGAGTCCGTTGGTGAACCCTTGTTGACGAATCCATTGGTGAATCCGTTTGATGAATCCGTTAGTGAATCCCTTGGATGAGTCCGTTGGTGAACCCTTGTTAACGAATCCGTTGGTGAATCCGATTGATGAATCCGTTAGTGAATCCCTTGGATGAGTCCGTTGGTGAACCCTTGTTGACGAATCCGTTGGTGAATCCGTTTGATGAATCCGTTAGTGAATCCCTTGGATGAGTCCGTTGGTGAACCCTTGTTGACGAATCCGTTGGTGAATCCGTTTGATGAATCCGTTAGTGAATCCCTTGGATGAGTCCGTTGGTGAACCCTTGTTGACGAATCCGTTGGTGAATCCGTTTGATGAATCCGTTAGTGAATCCCTTGAGTGAGTCCGTTGGTGAACCCTTGTTGACGAATCCGTTAGTGAATCCGTTTGATGAAATATTGCTTTGAAGTCTCGTGCCATTAAGAGTCACACTTGACTTTTTTTGAATGGTGGGGGTACGGGCACAGTTGACCTCGACCAGAAAAATGTTCCTGCTGGGGATGAAATGTTGAGATTGACTCTTGAGGGGGGTGTGACACCCGTGACAGAACTTAGGGAGTTCGGAATTTTGAAGAGGACAGCCTACTTTTGAGTGGGAGTTTCTATCCTACTTTCGATTTTTGACATGCCTTAAGGGCGGACCAGAAAAAGGTGTGCCCAACTGGGTGTCTGAGGATCGGGACAGTGTCTTGATTTAGGCTAGAGATCTCTGACAAGGCCCTTTTCTTGAAGCGATTTAGACCTGTGAGGCGCTCGCCTTCCTATGTAGGCTTGTGACGCGCGCGCACTTCAGACTGCTGGCGGGTGGCGCGCGCGTCTGGGAGGCGGAATTCCGGGCTTGACATTTGCTGACCAAAAGAACCCCCAACAGCTATAATATCATCTTCTGTTCGACCACTTGATTCTCACAGCTCCTTTCTGCCATTTTTGAACATCATATTATTGCTTAACTTTGCTTGCGATCAACATTTTCTATGGCTTCCAATTCTTTTGCCCTTGATGCCAAGGTTGTTAGTGAGTATGAAAAGGACTTGGGCACTTTTGTGTATTCTTTTAAGACCCATCCCAAGAAGGCCTTCATTAAAGACTTCGGGTTCCGGATTCTTTTCACTTTGCGGACGTTGAAACCGGATTGGGATTTGTTGAGAGCTGCCGCGGCTTTCTGGGATTGCGACAGCCATACTTTCAACCTTTCAGCTAATGAAATGGTGCCGACTGTTGACGATTTCGGGGCCATCCTTGGCATGCCTTTAGACGGTCGGATTGCCGTCCCTAAATATCACCGTGGTGCCGTCGACTCTTGGGTTGAGTTACTGAATCTCCCTGTTGAGGACGTGAGGAAGATGTTTCACGGTACCGTGATTGACATAACTGAGTTGCCGATGTTTTTCAGTTTACACTCGGAGGACCCGGTGGTTCAATCTTTCAAAAGAAATGCCATGGCCGTTTGTCTCTTCAGCGAAGTACTGTTTGTTACACCTTTCGGGACTGCGGACGCGCAGTTGGCTGAGATTATTTTGCAAGCTAAGGACCAGCAATTTAGTGTAATCCCTCTTATTGTAGGGGAGACGTTGCACGGCCTTGATGAGTTACATAGGACGGGAAAGATGTGTCGGGGAAGCCCTTTGCTCTTGACCATATGGCTCCGAGAACACTTCAGAATTTATTCTCCGGATGGTGATTTGTCTCCTTTTGCTGTTCATAGGAGGAAGTTGTTGATCTGGGATTTATCTGAAGATGATTGGAAGAAATTCTTTGCCTCTCGGGCGACCGTTGATATTGAGTGGTGTCCTCCTTCTTGGGGTCTTCGTCCTTTTGTGGAATGGACTCTTGGTTTTCAGCACGTGGTTGTACCCGGTTTGAGATATTCTTCATTTTACCAGCCGGAGCGGGTTCTGCGGCAGTTCGGTCGCCAACAGACAATTCCTTTTCCGAGGGATGGAATGCTTCGTCCAGTTGCTTACATAGGTCCTGACTTCTCGAGTGAGCTTCAGTCGGCTTGGGGAGATGACCGCAATCGTTGGGCTTTCGCTCCTCTGCATCGGGGGAGTGTCTTCCTTCCCGAGAGCTACTTTGATTATTTATTTGGCACCCTTTACCGTGGCATCACTTGGGTTGATGTGCTTCTTGCCGAGTTGTTGGGACAGGGTTTTGAGCCTAGCAGCACTTTGAGATATAGGGAGGCTGCTGCTGATTCGAGTAACATTCTCGCTGACCCTTTCGGTACTCCTTTGGATGACTTTTATTCTAGGGGACGTGTTGCAGCACAGAAGGTTTCGGTGCGTATTAGTGCTCTTTTGTTACCCAAGAAGAAAAGGATTGAGAGACGATCGGGTGGTCCTTCGAAAGATAAGAGAAAATTGGATTTTTCTTAGTACCCTAAGAGATTGCAATTAGACCACTTTGTTTTAGGATTTAATGTTTTGATGTTTATTGTTGCTCAATAAGTCCGTTGTAGTGGTTTGAATGATTCATTGAATGAATAAAAATTGCATTTTGTTATTTGAAGTGAATTGGGTATTTTTGATAAGTTTTAGACCGCACCCGAATGTTGCCTACGTTCCTCCAGTTGGGAGGCTCAGGTCTTCGTAGTTCAAACAAACAAAGACCATTTTTTTTTTTTTTTTTTTGTGCACCCTGTTTTTTGCCTAGACCGCCCTTGCGGGTTTTCAATCTAGCGGGCTTCTTTTTTTGCACGTGCTCTAATTTTTGCCTAGGCCGCCCTTGCGGGTTTTCAACCTAGCGAGCGATTTTTTTTTTTTTTTTTTTTTTTTTTAATGGTCTTTGTTTATTAAGCGTAGAACCTCTTGAGCTTGTCGAGGTTGACCTCCTTTGGCAGCTGGTCACCATCTAAATCCACGAGCCGGACTGCACCACCGCTTAGTATCTTTTTGACCACATACGGACCGATCCATCGGGGTCCCCATTTCCCCAGGGGATTCATGGCATTAGGAGGATGTTGTCTTAAGACCAAATCTCCCACATTGATGTTTCGAGGCTTCACTTTTTTGTTAAAGCCTCTTGCCATCCTTTGCTGATATGCCCTCGTGCGTTCGAGTGCTCTTAACCTTTTCTCGTCGAGTAAGGCTAGCTGTTCGTATCGACTTTGCATCCAGTTGACCTCGTTGACTTGATTCTCGAGGAGGACCCGTAGAGATGGGACTTCAAGTTCGATAGGGAGTACGGCTTCAGAACCATAGACCAATGCATAAGGAGTTTCTCCTGTTGTGGATCGTATTGATGTGCGGTAGCCCCACAATGCTAATGGTAGCTTCTCGGGCCAATCCCTTCCTGTTGAGGCCATTTTCTTGACGATGGTCTCGATGGTCTTATTTGCTGCTTCGACTGCACCATTTGCTTGGGGCCGGTAAGGAGATGACATGTGCTTGGTGATCTTGTATTCTACCAAAAGTGCATCCATTTCCTTCTCAAAGTGAGAGCCGTTGTCGGAAATGATTTCATGAGGCACGCCGTATCGGCACATGATATTAATCTTTACAAATTCGGCCACTTTCTTGGCGTTGAGGGTTCGATAGGCTTGTGCTTCGACCCACTTTGTGAAGTAGTCGACTGCCACTAGGACGAATGACTGCCCATTGCTCCCGGCAGGATGAACTTTACCGATGATGTCTATCCCCCAACAAGAGAAAGGCCAAGGTGTGACCATGTTGTAAAGTTGTGAGGGTGGAGCATGTTGCAGATTAGCGTGGAATTGGCACTTGGCACACCTACAGTCTCGTTCCGTAGTGCTCCAATAGTAACCAATGCGAAGTATCTTCTTGACTAGCATAAACCCATTCATGTGGGGTCCACATTCTCCTTCGTGCACTTTACACATTATCTCTTGAGCTTCGGTCTCATTGGCGCATAGGAGATTGATCCCGTCATGGTGCCTTTATAGACTCGGTCTCCAATCAGTACGTACCGAGAGGCTAACCTTTGCAGAGCTGCTTGAGACTTCTTATTGATGTTCTCGGGATAAGTGCCGTCTTTGAGAAAGTTCATGATATCCAAATACCACGGAGAGTTTGTTTGAACCTCGTTGATCTCGATACTCATGCAATATGCCGGACTATTCCTTCGAGCAATTTTGAAAGGCTTCACCATTTTGCCTTTGGGCATTTCAACTAATGAAGCTATAGTGGCCAGTGCATCGGCGAAGCGATTCTTATCCCTTGGCAGGTAGTTGAAAGTGATCTCTTAGAATTGTTCAACCAGTTCATCAAGGTGCTGACCATACTGTTGGAGAGTCGGGTCTTGGGTTTGCCATTTACCCGATTGTTGATTGATAAGGAGCAAAGAGTCGCCGAACACTTCTAGTTCCGTGACGTTTCTTTCGAGAGCTGCTTCGAGCCCCGCTATGCATGCTTCGTACTCGGCAATGTTGTTGGTAGCTTCGAATTCCAGGCGTATGGCAAGGGGAGTGTAGATGTCTTTTGGATCGACAAGCAATACCCCTATACCAAAACCATGTTTATTGGCGGCACCATCGAAAAAAAGTTGCCACTTGTCTTCCTCGGTTGCAGTGCAAATTATATGCTCGTCGGGGAACTGTACATCTTCCCCTTTCACTTCGTCACATGGGAATTCGGCAAGCTGGTCACTGAACACTTTCCCCCTGACGGATTTTAGTGTGACGTAAGTGATATCATAGCCGGCGAGCATGAAGTACCATTTGGCTATTCTTGTTGACATGAAAGGCTTCTCGAAGATGTAGCGGAGCGGGTCCACCTTTGCTACTAGCTTGATCGGAAAAGCTTCCATATAGTGTTTGAGCTTTTGAGTGACCCAAACCAATGCTGCACATGACTTCTCTAAGACATTGTAGTTCTTTTCGCCTCCTTGGAATAGGCGACTGACAAAATAAATGGCGTTCTCCTTTGTGGACTCTCGTTGCTCTTGTGCTAACATAGCCCCTAGGGCTTCATTATTGACAGTGAGATAAAGCAACAGAGGTTTCTCCTTGTGCGGCGGAACTAGAACAGGAGGGCACGTCAAGTAATGCTTTACTTGATCGAAGGCTTCTTGGCACGCGTCGGTCCATTCTAGAGCCACATTATTCTTGAGTAACTTGAAGATTGGCTCGCACATGGAAGTGAGTTGGTGCAAAAACCGACTGATGTATTATAGTCTTCCCATGAAACCTTTAATCTCTTTCTGCGTCTTTGGAGGAGGCATGTCAATGATTGCCTTGATTTTGGAGGGGTCTACTTCAATTCCCCTTTCAGTGACCATATAACCAAGAACTTTGCCTCGGATAACCCCGAATGTGCACTTTGCAGGGTTGAGCCTCATCTTGTGTTGACGAAGCCTTTCGAAGAACTTGCGGAGATCGATTAGGTGTTGACCATCGGTTCCTTTGGAGTGAATGATCATGTCGTCCACATAGACCTCGATTTCTTTGTGAATCATATCGTGGAACAAGTCTTTCACAGCTCTTTGGTAGGAAGCCCCAGCATTTCTTAACCCAAATGGCATGACTGTGTAGCAAAAGGTACCCCACGGTGTTGTGAAGGCTGTCTTATGTTGATCTTCCTCGCCCATGAGAATCTGATTGTACCCAGCGAACCCATCCACGAATGAGCGAACCTCGTAGGCAGCAGTGGAGTCGACTAGCATGTCGATATTAGGGAGTGGAAAATCGTCCTTTGGGGAAGCTTTGTTTAAATGCCGGAAGTCTACACAAACTCGAACCTTGTCGTTTGCCTTCCTGACTGTCACAATGTTGGCTAGCCATGTCGGATACTCGACGACCTTGATGAAACCCACACTGAGGAGCTTCTCAATCTCTTCTTTGACATGTAGAGACCATTCTGGCTTGATCTTTCTGAGCTTCTGCTTTACTGGCCTGGCATCTTCTCTGATCGGAATCATGTGCTCCGCCACCTTTCTGTCTAAACCTGGCATATCTTTGTATGACCATGCGAACACATCCATGAACTCCCGTAGTAATGCAGTCAATCTGTCTCTGTCTTCTCCCTTGAAGAAGCTTCCAATCTTGGTTTCTTTTGGCTCTTCTTCGGTACCCAGATTAACAACATGCAATTCTTCGTCAGCCTTTGGACCATTCTCGCCACGACTACGGACTTGTTGAGCAAGTTCATTTAAGTATGTTGTGTTTTCGTGGTCTATTTCATCATAATTTGAATCGTTATTAACTTGTTTGTTAACTTCATTATTAGTTAATTCATCATTTATGATGTTTGCAATCTCAGGGTACTCAGACATATCAAATTTTTCATTAGCAAAGAAAGGAAACACACGCTCGGCTATGGCCTCCAAATCCTCTTGGGTGAGGGTATTAGAGACACTCTCGGACTCGAAAGTAAGTGTGAGCTGCTCTTCCTTTGTTGCTGTGCGGGGTATACAACCCATTTCTTGGACTAAGAATTCCTCGGATACCACGGGCCCTTTTGTTGAATACCAATTGTTGATCGGCTCGGAGCTTGGCGGGATCTCACTGATAGTCTCGTTCATGATGACAGTGTCATGGATGGCGTTAACTTGGCATTCATTCATCATGGCAAGCTCTTCAAACATGGAGGCTAAGTCGGTCAGTTCTTCCCCCACGGTGATTTCTGTCTCGGACTCTATAGTCATCTTCCTCCCCCACCATTCACGGGGCGACATGGGAGTTGGTTCCCTTTCGGATTTCTGGATCTCACAATCGGAGAAAATTTCGAGGCCGGGCTTTTTGACACCTTTATTGTTAACCCACGGCTCGGGAAAGATCATGTATGGAATGTCTTCCCCTTGGCGGACAAAATAACCATTCAATGTCTTGCGGTAAGGCCTTATATTAGGGACTTTATAGTGACGGCCTTCTTTACGAGCTCGGGCCTTTTCATTCTTGATTGCTTGCTTTTGTTTCAAGTCTTCTTTGGAAGGCTCATACCCCAAACCGAAGGTGTTCTTGACAAATGGGACTTGCACGGGATGTAGGATTCCTTGTTGATATTTCCCTAAGCCTAAACCAGGGAAGTAGTCTATATTCTTCATCATGCGGAGGACTTTGTGATTGCTGGGGGTCCATGATCCGTTTCCCCCTTCTTTGTGAATGGCGTTGATTGAGACGCCGGAGAGAGTGGAGTCTGGTAGACCATGCTGAACTTGGTGGACGGGCTCACCTTTTCTGTGGATAGTGATGTTTTCAGCCATTACGGTCACTATTTCGTCACCATTTCGGATCTTGACACATTGGTGGAGAGTTGACGGTACGGCATTAGCACTGTGAATCCATGGTCGACCCAAAAGTAAGTTGAACGAGGCCGGGATATCAAGCACTTGGAATGGAACGGACATGACCATGCTCCCAAACTCAATGTCTATTTCGATCATACCCATGACTGTACGAGCGGTGCTGTCATAACCTCGGATTACTTGAGTAGAAGGCTTCAAATCAGAATCCTTAAGCCCCAGTATGCCCATGATTCTACCAGGCATGAGATTGAGTGCGGAACCACCGTCCACTAAGACTCTTGAGATGGGCCTCCCCCCTGCTCGTACCTTGAGGTAAATAGCTTCGTTGTGGTCGGAACCAAACGGTGGAAGGTCCATATCGGCAAAGGTGATGACGTTGCTAAAATGAATGTGACCAATCATTGCCGTGAGGTCCTCGGGAGTAGTATCGGGAGAAACTGATGTATCATCGAGATTGCGGATGACAAGATCTCGGTGTTTCTTCGAGGATGCAATGAGGTCCCAAATAGAGATGTTGGCTTGAGTTTTCTTGAGTTGGATAAGTAGAGGATCTTCGGGAGCGTTGTGAGCTTGCGGCTTTTGAGAAGAGGAGCTCGGTGCGGAAGTGGAAGGGTTGCTTGCTATGACTCGACCGGATCGAGTTAGCATGTTGACGTTCCCATCTTGCTTCTTTTTCCTATTCTCTAGTACTTCCCTCATTACCTCATCGTAAGTCACTACATAACAAGAATTGTCAAGTTTATTCATAACATTGGGGCCCCCATTCACAATTGGGATTGAATGGGTGGTCCCCTCGAGTTCTCCTATCTCTATTACATTGACATGCTCGTCATTAGTCACTACAAATTCTTTATTATCTATGAGATCTTGAATGACATTGCGGAGAACGAAGCATTCCTCGGTGGTGTGGCCACTATATTGGTGGTAGCCACAATATTTGTGGTGAGCATGATTGGGGTGCATCGTCTTGGGTTGGTACCCTTGTACGGGTGTGACTTGACCCTTTGCCTTGAGGACCTCGAATACTTTGGTTTGAGTCATGCCTTGGAGAGGCGTGTAGACACGGTCACTTCGGGACTTCTTCCCTTGAGGTGGAGGAACCTTTTTGTAATTCCCCTTGTCAATAGTGACGGCGTTGACCGAGGCCTCTTTTGTGGAGTTGGAAGCGGCCTTGTAGCGGTAAGTAGGAGTGGTCTTCTTAATCTCCTTGAGCAAGTCATCCATGCGTACCCCGCCTAATACATTTGGGAGAAGTCGGAGTAGCAAGCCCCACTTAGGTGAGTGCGGAGATCAATCTTGAGACACTTGAGAAATATGTCCATTTGCTCTTTTGTGTTCGACCTCTCAACAATTTCAGAGAGTTTGTCATTCCATCTCCTTGTGAAGTCGATGAAGGACTCATTGTCTCGTTGAGTAGTGTTCTCTAGCTCTTTCCTTGTGGGCCGGTGAGTGGTGTTGCCTTGGTATTGGTTCTTGAAGGAAAGCATGGCGGAGTCCCAATCAAGACGGACAGTGAGCGGGAGAGTAGCATACCAATCTTTTGCCGCCCCCTCGAGAGTGAGAGGAAAGCATTGAGCCATCACCTTGGTGGAGACCTTCTTTGGAACCATTGCCCAAATATAAGTCTCAATGTGAGCCATAGGACAAGAGTTGCCCTTGAATTTGCTTATGTCGAGCATCTTGAACTTATCGGGAAGAGCGGCCATAGTACTCATGAGGATGGATGATTGATAAAGGCTTGTGTCGGAGCCTTTCCCCATGTTGAGCCCATTGAATTTTTGGTCGATGTAGGCCATGATAGAATCCACCATTTTGGGCTCATTGTTCTCGGAACTTGGTTCCCCCATTTTCTTGGTGCGGGTGTTGACATAAGGACTCTTGAACAAACCCTCGGTCCATTCGGATTCATCATCATTGTTCTTGTTCTTTCCCTTGGCAAGGTTGGTGAGCTTTTCCTTCATTAGCTCCATTTCGGCCTCGTGGGCCTCCCTTTGGCTATCGAGGTGGGATTGCCAAATGTCGTCTTTTCTTTGTGCCTCCTTGTTAAGGGTGGAGACTTGCTCTTGGAGGAGTTGGACCATAGTTGAGAGCTGTTCGAGAGACATGGTGTTGCTGCTGCCGGTCATGGTTGATGTTGGAGCTGTTGGAGTGATCTCTTCACGGACTAACCGATTTGCTAAATCCCGGTAGACTTTGTAAGTACCAATTGAACCTATATTGTAGAAGAGGCCCTTGTCAGTCTTGAGTAACACTTGCGGTCCATGAAGAGGCTTAGAACACACAGTTGGGCACACGACTCGAACCACATAAGAAAAGACTCTTTTTTTTTTTTTTATAAATCGGAGGGAACGAATCCCTTTTGGGGTTTCTAAGAAAATAATGGAATCATCACACTAGTATATAGACCATCTCGCGGTCCCATATACTCATCGGATTCCATCGCGCTTGTGAATCCTACATGTATCGGGATTAAACTAAATTAATGTAGTAAAGCATACATGCGGGGATGGATTTTTATTTTCGTCCAAAATAACCACTTTTTGGGGACGGATTTTTATTGCGTCCCTTTCAACAAGTTGGCATGTATGATTTGAAGACATTAGTTTAGGGAAATCTCGGTACATGGAAACCGACTTGAGTCACGGAGTGTTAGACCCTAACTAGAATTGTGTGGTTTGTGCTCGGCTTGAATATGAGGCTCAAAGGTCACCCCCGGCATGTAGTCTTGAACTACGCCACGGGCTGAGGTTTACCGCTTCGAAAGAGCCAAGGTCTGGTGGAGCTTGAAACTTTCTAGGACGGGCCTCGACGGGTTTGGGGTTGGACTTGTGCGACTCGATAGTGAGCAGTTCATAGGAATATGTGCATGTAGTGTGAGGTCTAACAAGTGATAAAAATTTTTTTTTTTTTTTTTTTTTTTTGAAATGAAAGAAAAACACACAAAACACATAAGCACATAAAATTACAACTCCCGAATCACTCGTGTGACCGGTAAATAAAACACAAAATTAAAACAGTCCGAGGGTTCAATTCTGTTCTGATGCAGGCAACTGTGCCCACACCCCACTGTACTGCTCAGTCACTGAAACCTGTTTCTGTTCTGGAAACCAACCCAGAAGCGTGCGCCACTGAGTGCTGATGTGGGACTCGCGCGCATGGCGCAATGCTTATGGGAGGCGCGCGCTTCTGGTGCACACCTGTCAGAATGTCAGACTTTGGACTCAGGGGATTGCCCTGGTCCCATTTTCATATTGTAACCCCTGCAGAAGTGATTAGTGCAGAATAACAGAAGAAGAAGATGAAGAACATGAAGAAGTGGGCGATTCTGGTTCTTGATGCGGGATGCGCGCGCCTTAGGCTTAAAAGGCCAGACGCGCGCGCCTCCCCCATCAGGAAACAGAATGCCCAGAAAAGATGTAGATTTCGATCAGAATGCAAGTTTAACCCTCAAATAAGCATCCCCAGCGGAGTCGCCACTGTAGATACCCCGGGGGAACCACGGCTTGGCTAGAGCGGTGAATTATCCTAGGATGTCTAACTTGTTTTTAGAGTCGCCACCTATGTTTTGAGGAACATAAGAAAAACCTATTGATTGTAGCCTAAGTTTGATTACGAAAACAGAGATTCTTTGTTTTGAGGTTCGGGGGTTAGATTACGAGATGGGAAGTACCGAAACACCCATCTCGCCCAACTTAAGTTGGTCTTGCTTGATCAAAATCTACATGAATGAAAATGTTCTTCTTCTTCTTCTTTAAGTCATGAAAAGGGGGGATTTAAAATAGGATTTGGAATGTAGGAGATAACTCCTTAACCAACCTCAATGAGATGAGGTGATCGTTAGAGTCATGTCCCAAAATGATTTGGGTGATTGCACATTTGATTAAAGTAAAAAGAGAGAGAGGAGATGAAGTAGAAAAGAAAGGAAAAGATGGACTTTTACCTACAATTCGAAGACCTTCAAGTATTGCTTGATGAAATCCTTGGAGAGCTTTTAGAAAGTGATTTTGGTATAGTTTTTGTAAGTTCAATTTTTCGGTCCTTGAAAATGGAGGTAAAGAGAGGTTTTTATAGGTGAAATAGGGGTGTTTTTGGTGCCAAAACTCAGTCACCAAGAAATCCTTCCCGGGCAAAATCTTGTAAATTGAGCAAGGGAGAGAATCCTGGCAAGAAATCTGTAACTGACGCCCAGAGGCGCGCGCTTCCTGCTTTGGGGGCGGGAGGCGCGCGCGCCTGGATCCTCCTGTCGGAGGCGCGCGACTCAGAGAAGGCAATTTTGACAGAATGGACTAGAAAGTCAGCCCTGTCATTCAGCTTAGTCCCTGGACTTAACGAAGTCAGTCAGGAACTTAACGGAAGTGACAGAAACTAACGAGAAACACTTAAAATAGGGAGGAACACAAGATCAAATGTGCAATCGGGGTGAGCGGTCCAAGGTGGGGTGTCTACAGCCTCTTCTGCAATATAGGTTCAATTGGTACTTACTGTGTCTACCGGGATTCAGCGAATCGGTTAGTCCGTGAAGAGATCACTCTAACAACTTCGACAGCATCAATGGTCGGCGGATCCAACACCGACAACACCATGTCTCTTGAGCAACTCTCCACCATGGTCCAACTTCTCCAAGAACAAGACTCCACTCTTAATAAGGAGGCTCAAAGAAAAGATGACATTTTGCAATCCCACCTCGACAACCAAAGGGAGGCCCACGACGCCGAAATGGAGCTAATGAAAGAAAAGTTCACCAAGCTCGCCAATGGCAAAGGTAAAGAGAATAATGAGGAGTCCGAGTGGACTAAGGGTCTATTTCAAAGCCCTTATGTTAGTGCCCATACAAAGAAAACGGGGGAACCAAGCACCGAGAACAATGAGCCCAAGATGGTTGATTCAATCATAGCCTACATAGATCAACGCTTCAACGGTCTCAACTTGGGGAAAGGCTCCAATACAATCCTCTATCAGTCATCAATTCTCATGAACACAATGGCTTCCCTCCCCGACAAGTTCAAGATGCCCGACATCAGCAAGTTAGAGGGAAACTCTTGTCCCATGGCACACATCGAGACTTACATTTGGGCTATGGTACCGAAGAAGGTCTCACCTAAGGTTATGGCACAATGCTTCCCCCTTACTCTCGAGGGGGCGGCAAAGGATTGGTATGCTACTCTCCCGCTCAGAGTCCGTCTCGATTGGGACGCTGCCATGCTTGCCTTCAAGAGTCAATACCAAGGCAACACCACCCACCGGCTAACCAAGAAAGAGCTTTAAAACACCACTCAAAGAGACAATGAGTCCTTCATTGACTTCACGAGAAGGTGGAATGACAAGCTCGTTGAGATTGTCGAGAGGCCTAACACCAAGGAGCAAATGGACATCTTTCTTAAGTGTCTAAAGATTGATCTCCGCACCTACGTATGTGGGGCTTGCTATGCCGATTTCTCTCAAATCTATGAGGAGGGGATCCGAATGGATGAGCTACTTAGGGAAATCAAGAAAAATGCTCCTACCCTCCGTTACAAAGCCGCCTCTAGCTCCTCAAAAGAGGCTTCAGTTAATGTCGTCACCACCGACAAGGGGAATTACAAAAAGGTTCCTCCACCCCAAGGCAAGAAGTCTCGAAACGACCGTGTCTACATGCATCTCCAAGGCATGACTCAAACCGAGGCCTTCAAAGTTCTCAAAGCAAAGGGGAAAGTCACACCCATACAAGGGTACCAACCCAAGACGGTCAATGCCAATCATGCTCATTACAAGTATTGTGGCTACCACCAATATCGTGGCCACACCACCGAGGAATGCTTCGTTCTCCGCAATGTCATCCAAGATCTCATAGACAAGAAGGAATTCATAGTTCCTAATGAGGGTGGTGTTAATGTAATATAGATAGGAGAATTTAAGGAGACCACTCATTCAATCCCAAATGTGAATGAGGGCTCCAATGCCATGAATAAGATTGATAATTCTTGTTATGTTGTGACTTACGATGAGGTAATGAGGGAAGTACTAGAGAATAAGAAAAAGAAGCAAGATGGGAACGTCAACATGCTAACTCGATCCGGACGAGTCATAGCAAGCAACCCCTCCACTTCTGCACCAAGCACCTCTTCTCAAAGGTCGCAAGCTCGCGACACTCCTGAAGACCCTCTACTAGTTCAACTCAAGAAAACTCAAGCCAACATCTCCATTTGGGACCTCATTGCATCCTCAAAGAAGCACCGAGATCTTTTCATCATTAATCTCGATGACACGTCGATCTCTCCCAACACTACTCCCGAGGACCTCACTGCAATGATAGGCCACATTCATTTTGTTAATGTCATTACCTTTTCCGACATGGACCTCCCACCATTTGGGTCCGATCACAATGAGGCTATCTACCTTAAGGTAAGAGCAAGGGGGAGACCTATTTCAAGAGTCTTGGTTGATGGTGGTTCCGTACTCAACCTAATGCCCGGCCGAATCATGGGCATACTGGGGCTTAAGTACTCAGATTTGAAGCCTTCTACTCAAGTAATCCGAGGTTACGATAGCACTGACCGTACAGTCATGGGTATGGTGGAAATAGACATTGAGTTTAGGAGCATGGTCATGTCCTTCCCGTTTCAAGTGCTCAATGTACCTTCCTCATTCAACTTGATTTTGGGCCGACCGTGGATACACAGTTCTAGTGCCGTCCCTTCAACTCTCCATCAGTGTGTAAAGTTCAGAAATGGGGATGAAATTGTGACCGTTATGGCAGAAAACGTCACTATCCACAGAAAGGGGGAACCCATCCACCAAATTCAGCATGGTTTAGCAGACTCTACTCTCTCCGGCGTCTCAATCAACGCCATTGACAAAGAAAGGGGAAACGGATCATGGACCCTCGACAATCGTAAAATCCTCCGCATGATGAGGAACATGAAATACTTCCCTGGTTTAGGCCTAGGGAAATATCAACAAGGGAGAATGCAACCGATTGAGGTTCCTTTTGTTAAGAACAAGTTCGGTTTGGGATATGAGCCTTCCAAAGACGACTTAAAGTACGAGCAAGCCGTCAAGAATGAAAAGGCCTAAGCCCGGAGAGAAGGTCGTCATTATGAGATACCCAATCTGAGGCCTTACTGCAAGACGTTGAATGGCTACTTTGTTTGCCAAGGGGAAGCTGTTCTGTACATGATCTTTCCCGAGCTATGGGTTAATAGCAAGGGCATCAGAAAGCCCGGTCTTGAGATCTTTTCCGACTGTGAGATCCAGAAGTCCAAAAAGGAACCAACTCCCATGTCACCCCGTGAATGGTGGGGGAAGAAAGTGACCATAGAGTCCGAAACAGAGATTACCGTGGGGGAGGAATCGACGGATCTAGCCTCCATGTTCGAAGAACTCGCCATCATGGACGAGTGCCAAGTCAATGCCATCTACGACACCGACACAAGAAGGGAGACTATCAGCGAGATCCAGCCAAGCTCCGAGCCGATCAACAACTGGTATTCTACGAAGGGACCCGTAGTATCCGAGGAATTCTTGGTCAAGAAGATGGGTTGCATTCCATGCGAGGTTAGAAAGGAAGACTTGTTCACTTTCACTTTTGAGTCCGAGAGTGTTTCCGATACCCTCACCCAAGAGGATATGGAGGCCATAGCCGAGCGTTTGTTCCCTTTCTTTGCTAATGAAAAATTTGATCTTTCTGAGTACACAGAGATTGCAAACATCATGAATGATGAATTAACTAATAATGAATCTAATGAACTAGTTAATAACAATTCAAATAAGGATGAAATAGACCACGAAAACACAACATACTTAAATGAACTTGCTCAACAGGTCCGTAGTCGTGGTGAAAATGGTCCAGGGGATGACGAAGAATTGCATGTTGTTAATCTGGGTACCGACGAAGAGCCGAAAGAAACCAAGATCGGAAGCTTCTTCAAGGTGGAAGAGAAAGACAGATTAACTGCATTGCTCAGAGAGTTCGTGGATGTATTCGCATTGTCATACAAAGACATGCCTGGTTTGGACAGAAAGGTCGCTGAACACAGAATTCCGATCAGAGACGACGCCAAGCCAGTTAAGCAAAAGCTCAGAAAGATCAAGTCAGAATGGTCTCTACAAGTCAAGGAAGAGATAGAGAAGCTTCTAAGTGTGGGCTTCATCAAAGTTATTGAATATCCGACATGGCTAGCTAATGTGGTCACAGTCCAAAAAGCCAACGGCAAGGTCCGTGTTTGTGTGGATTTTCGGGATTTGAACAAAGCTTCTCCAGAGGATGACTTTCCACTACCCAACATCGACATGCTAGTCGACTCCACTGCTGCCTACAAGGTCTGCTCATTTGTGGATGGTTTTGGTGAGTACAATCAGATTCTCATGGCCGAAGAGGATCAATACAAGACTGCTTTCACAACACCGTGGGGCACCTTTTGCTACACAGCCATGCCGTTTGGGTTAAGGAATGCTGGTGCTTCTTATCAAAGTGCCGTGACAGATTTGTTCCATGACATGATTCACAAAGAGATTGAGGTTTATGTGGACGACATGATCATCCACTCAAAAGGGATCGACGATCAACATTTGATCGATCTCCGCAAGTTCTTTGAAAGGCTTCGTCAACACAAGATAAGGCTCAATCCCGCAAAGTGCACTTTTGGGGTTATCCGAGGAAAAGTTCTTGGCTACATGGTCACAGAAAGGGGTATTGAAGTAGATCCCTCAAAAATCAAGGCGATCATTGATATGCCTCCTCCCAAGACACAGAAAGAATTTAAAGGTTTCATGGGCAGACTCCAGTACATCAGTCAGTTCGTGCACCAGCTCACTTCCATGTACGAGCCAATCTTCAAGCTACTCAAGAAGAATGTAGCTCTAGAATGGACCGACGCTTGCTAAGAAGCTTTCGACCAAGTCAAGCACTATTTCACATATCCTCCAGTTTTGGTTCCACCTTACAAAGAGAAGCCTCTCTTGCTCTATCTCACAGTAAACGATGAAGCCCTAGGGGTTATGCTAGCACAAGAGCAACGAGACTCCACAAAGGAGAATGCCATTTACTTTGTCAGTCGCCGATTTCAAGGAGGCAAAAAGAACTACTCTGTCTTAGAGAAGTCATGTGCAGCACTGGTTTGGGTTACTCAAAAGCTCAAACATTACATGGAAGCCTTTTCGATCAAGCTAGTAGCAAAAGTGGACCCGCTCCACTACATCTTCGAGAAGCCTTTCATGTTGACAAGGATAGCCAAATGGTACTTCATGCTCGCCAGCTATGACATCACTTACGCCACACTCAAATCCATCAGGGGGAAAGTGTTCAGTGATCAGCTTGCTGAATTTCCGTGTGACGAAGTGAAGGGGGAGGACTTACATTTTCCCGACGAGATCTTGGTTTGCACTACAACCGAAGAAAATAAATGGCAACTTTTTTTCGATGGCGTCGCCAATAAACATGGCTTTGGGATAGGAATGTTACTTGTCGATCCAAAGGACATCTACACTCCAATTGCCATCCATCTTGAATTCGAAGCTACCAACAACATTGCCGAGTATGAGGCATGCATAGCGTGGCTAGAAGCAACTCTAGAAAGAAATTTCACAGAACTAGAAGTATTCAGTGACTCCCTGCTCCTTATCAACCAAACATCGGGTAAATGGCGAATCCAAGACCCGACCCTTCAACAGTACGGTCGACACCTTGAGGAATTAGTCGAACAGTTCCAAGACATCACTTTCACTTATTTGCCAAGGGACAAGAATCGCTTTGCTGATGCTTTGGCTACAATAGCCTCACTGGTTGAGATGCCCAAAGGAAAAATGGTGAAACCCCTCAAAATTTCAAGGAGGACCAGTCCGGCATACTGCATGAACATTGAGATCAATGAAGTCCAAGATAACCCCCCGTGGTACACTGACATCATGAACTTTCTCAACAACGGCACCTTCCCCGATAATAGCAACGGGAGATATCGAGTGGCACTACAGAAGCTAGCTGCCAGATATGTGTTGATTGGAAACCAAGTCTACAAGAGACATCATCAAGGGATCAATCTTTTATGTGCAAACGAGTCCAAAGCTCAAGAAATCATGCATGATGTCTTTGAAGGCGAGTGTGGGCCCCACATGAATGGGATTATGTTAGCCAAGAAGATACTCCGTATTGGCTACTATTGGACTACAATGGAAAGACACTGCATCAATAAAGTCAAGAAATGCGCCAAGTGCTAGTTCCATGCTAATCTACAACATGCTCCGCCTTCACAACTGTACAACATGACCACACCTTGGCCATTCTCTTGTTGGGGAATAGATATCATCGGCAAAGTCCATCCTACGGGGAGCAACAGATAGTCATTCATCCTAGTGGCCTTAGACTATTTCACAAAATGGGTCGAAGCACAAGCTTACCGAGTTCTCAACGCCAAGAAAGTGGCCGAATTCGTGAAGAACAACATTATGTGCCGATATGGTATCCCCTATGAGATCATCTCCGACAATGGCTCTCACTTCGAGAAAGAAATGGATGCTCTTTTGGTTAACTACAAAGTTACCAAGCACAAGTCATCCCCGTACCGCCCCCAAGCCAATGGAGCGGTCGAAGCAGCAAATAAGACAATCGAAGTCATCATACAAAAAATGGCTTCAACAGGAAGGGATTGGCCCGAGAAATTATAACTAGCATTGTGGGGCTACCGCACATCAATACGGTCAGCAACGGGAGAAACTCCTTACTCATTGGTTTATGGTTCTGAAGCCGTACTCCCGGTCGAACTCGAGGTTCCTTCTCTACGGGTCTTACTCGAGAACCAAGTTAACGAGGTTGATTGGATGCAAAGTCGATATGAGCAATTAGCTCTACTCGACGAAAAGAGGCTTATAGCGTTTGAGCGCACAAGAGCTTATCAACAGCGAATGGCAAGAGCTTTCAACAAGAAGGTGAAGCCTCGAAATATCAAAGTGGGAGATTTGGTCCTAAGACAACATCCTCCCAATGCCATGAATCCCCTTGGGAAATGGGGACCTCGATGGATCGGTCCTCACGTGGTCAAGAAGATACTAAGCGGCGGTGCAGTCTGACTCGTAGACTTGGATGGTCAAGAAGTTCTACGCTTAACAAATAGAGACCATTAAAAAAAAATGGTCGCTAGGTTGAAAACCCGCAAGGGCGGCCTAGGCAAAAATTAGAGCACGTGCAAAAAAGAAGCCCGCTAGATTGAAAACCCGAAAGGGCGGTCTAGGCAAAAAACAGGGTGCACACAAAAAAAATGGTCTTCATTTGTTTGAACTACGGAGACCTGAGCCTCTCTACAAGAGGAACGTAGGTAACCTTCGGGTGCGGTCTAAAACATAATTTTTTTTACCCAATCATGTCATAACAAAATGGAATTTTATTTATCTCTTGAATTATTTTAACCACTACAACGGATCTTGTTGAACAATAAAAGACAATAAAATATTAAATCCTAAACAAGTGGTCTATTTAATTGCAATCTTGGGGTACTAGGAAAAATCTAATTTTTTCTTAGCCTTTGAAGGGCCACCCGAACGGCTCTCAATCCTATTCTTCTTGGGAGGCCTAGGAACACTAAGGCGGACCGAAACCTTCTGCACAGCAACGCGCCTCCGAGCATAGAAACTATCCAAAGGGGTACCGAAAGGGTCGGCCAAAATATTGTGCGAATCAGTAGCAGCTTCCTTATACCGCAAAGCACTGCTAGGCTCAAATTCTTTTCCTAACAGCTCAGCGCGAAGCACGTTAACCCAAGTAATGCCGCGGTAAAGAGTGCCAAATAGATTGTCCAAATAACTCTCGGGAAGAAAGATACTACCCCGGTAAATAGGGGCAGAAGCCCACCGATGGCGGTCATCTCTCCAAGCCGACTGAAGCCCCGCTGAAAAATCCAGACCAATATACGAGATTGGACGAAACACCCCGCTCCTAGGGAAAGGGATAATCTGTTGGCGACCGAACTGTCTCAAAACCTACTCCGGATAGTAAAATGAAGAGTCTCTCAAGCCGGGTAAGACCACATGTTCAAAACCCGAGGTCCATTCCACAAAGGGACGAAGATCCCAAGAAGGAGGACACCGCTCCATATCGGCTGATGCTCGAGAAGCAAAGAATTTTTTCCAACTATCCTTGGTTAAGTCTTGGACTAACAATTTTCTCCTATGAACAGAAAAAGGAGACAGGTCGCCATCCGGAGAATAAATCCTGAAATGCTCTTGAAGCCATATGGTCAATAGCAAGGGGATTCCCCGACGCATCTCACCTGTCCGATGCAGCTCATCAAGGCCATGCAGAGTTTCTCCCACTATAAGAGGAATTACGCTAAATTGTTGCTCTTTTGCCTGCAAGATTATCTCAGCCAACTATGCATCCGCTATCCTGAAAGGTGCAACGAACAAAACCTCGCTGAAAAGGCAAACCGCCATGGCATTCCTCTTGAGGGACTGAACCATCGGTTCCTCCGAATGCAAGCTGAAGAACATTGGTAACTCAATTATATCTACCACGGTGACATGCAACATCTTTCTCACATCTCCGATGGGAAGGTTCAACAAGTCAGACCAAGAATCGATCACTCCACAATGATATTTGGGGATGGCAATTTGACTCGCCAGTGGCATACCGAGAATGGCACCGAAGTCATCAACAGTCAGCACCATTTCATTCGCCGAAAAGTTGAAAGTGTGGTTGTCGCAATCCCAAAAAGCTGCAGCGGCCTTCAACAAATCCCAATCCGGCTTCAAAGTCCGAAGTGTAAAAAGAATTCGGAAACCAAAATCTTTGATGAAAGCTTTCTTGGGATGGGTCTTGAAAGAGTACACGAAGGTCGACAAATCCTTCTCATACTCACCAACAACCTTGGCATTAAGGACAAAATAATTGGAAGCCATGGAGAATGTTGATTACAAGCAAAATTGAGCAAAGAAAGAATGTTCAAGAATGGCAAAAAATAGCTGTTGGGAGAATAGCCTCGAACAGAGGCTGATATTATAGCTGTTGGGGATCTTTGGCCAGCAAATGTCAAGCCCCGAAATTCCTCCCCAGAAGCGCGCGCCTCCCGTCACCCACATGACCGGCGCGCGCATCCCATGGTTACTAGCAGAGGCGCCCGCCTCTCATTCCAGAAACACCTCAACTGGCCCTTGTCAGAAGAAGAAATCATACAGAAACAAAGCCCAAGCGCTCCCGAAATCAGCAGGAATCTCCACCCTTGGTGACACAGTTGGACACACATTAATTTGGTCCGCCCCTAAGGCACGTCTAAACTAAAATTAAATAGAAACCTCCACTAAAAGTAGGTTGTGCCTTTCTTTTTAAATCAAATCCAATCTTGACATTTTCCTCGCAAAAGGGAAAACCTTATTTTCGGCCCGCAGTCAACTGTACCCGCACCCTGGGAAAAGTCAACATCAAATGCAGTTACAAGCAGCAATTCGGTCCACAGGGATCCACTGAAATCACCACTTCTCAAGCAAACATGACGGATTCACTAACGGACTCGTCTACAAGGGTTCACCAACGGACTCATCCAACGGATTTACTAACGGATTCACCAACGAGGGTTATCCAACGGACTCATTCAAGGGATCCACTAACGGATTCATCAACGGATTCACTAACGGATTCGTCAAGAGGATTCACTAACGGATTCACCAACGAGGGTTCACCGACGAACTCATTCAAGGGATTCACTAATGGATTCGTCAAGTGGTTTCACTAACGGATTCACCAACGAGGGTTCACCGATGAACTCATTCAAGGGATTCACTAACGAATTCATCAAACGGATTCACTAACGGATTCACCTACGAGGTTCCACTAACGGATTCATCAAACAGATTCAACCGGCGGATTAACAAACAGATCATGCCACCCCCTCTATCAAAAGCCGCTCACACAGGGAGCGCACCCCTCTCTCTCGCAATTTCAAATTCCTGCTTTCATCGAGTCTTTGCTTTTTCTTGGTGATGTCCTCGGCGGATGTCTTTTCTTTCGTCGGCGCATTTTGCTTCGCAATCTACGTCGCCGAGGGGCTCTGTAGACACCCCACCTTGGACCGCTCACCCCGATTGCACGGTTGATTTTATGTTTCTCCCTCTTTTAAGTGTCTTTTGTCAGCTCCTGTTACTTCCGTTAAGTTCCTAGCTGACCCCGTTAAGTCCAGGGACTAAAATGAATAATAGGGCTGACTTCCTAGTCCATTCAATCAAAAAATCCTTCTCTGAGTCCCGCGCCTCCGACCATATGAGCCAGAAGCGTGTGCCTTCCATACCCAAGGTGGGAAGCGCGCGCCTCTGGGCGTCAGTTACAGATTTCTGACCAAGAATCTCTCCCTTGCTCAGTTTACATGATTTTTCCTGGGAAAGATTTCTTGGTGACTGAGTTTGGCACCAAAAACATCTCTTTTACAACTATAAAAACCCCTCTTCTCCACCATTTCAAGGGACTCTCTTTTTTGGAACAAGAAAACTCTACACAAAATACTTTCAAGACATTTCCCAAGAAGTTCTCTAAGAAGTATTTGAGGGTCCTTGAAGCATAGGTAAAAGTTAATCAAACGTGCAATCATCTCAAATCATTTTGGGACATGACACCAACGACTACTTCACTTCATTGAAGCTAGTCAAGGAGTCATCTCCCTACATTTCAAAACCCCTTTTTTAACCCCTTTTATCATCATCGAAGAATATGAAGAACTGATTATGTAGATTTTGAATAAGAAAGACAGACATTAGTCGGGCGAGATGGGTATTTAAGTACTTCCCATCTCGTAACCTAACCCCCGAACCTCATAACAAGAATCTCTGTTTTCGTATCAAACTTAGGCTAAATATTATGTTTTTCTTATGTTCCTCTAAAACATAGGTGGCGAATCAACAATTAAAACACGAATAGACATCCTAGGAACAACAACACGCGCTCTAGCCAAGCCGTGCTCCTCCAGGGGTATCTACATTATTAAGCAAGACTAATTGAGAAAAGTTAATTCATAATATCGATTATGATGAAACTTTATCACCCGTAGTCGTGCTTAATGATATTAGAATTCTAATTGTCATGGCCTCATATTGCGAATATGAAATAATACAAATGGATGTCAAAACAGCATTCCTTAACAGGAACATACTTTAGGATGTGTTTGATACAACCTAAAAGTTTAAATCCATAAAGCTCTAATAAAATATGCAAGTTGCGAAAATCAATGAGATGGATTAAAGCAAACTACTTGGAGTGAAATTTTCGTTTTGATGTAGTATTCAAAGAGTTTTAATTCATCAAGGATGAAACTTGTGATTACAATAAATTTAGTGGGAGCGTAACATTATTCCTAAGTGTAATATATGTGGTTGACATATAATTCATTTTGAAATAGTTTCTCAATGAAAGACTTGGACAAAGCCTCCTATATCCTTGTGTAGACACCCCATTTTGGACATTCATTTATAATCACACTACTTCTGTGTCTCGCCTTTGATTTGGGCCAAAACTCGTTAAGTTGGACATGTTTCGTTAAGTTTCTGACTGACTTTGTTAGTTAGGGGCCAAACTGAACATTAAAACTATCGCAGAGGGCAAATAAGTGATTCCAGCACTTAGATGCCTCGTACGAGACATTGATGTATCGTACGAGGTATCCCCCTCGACAGTCGGGTTTTTGGTCAGTTTTCTTGTTGATCTTAACCCCTTTTCTTGGCAAACACTCATGCAATCTGGGAAAACCTAATGGCCGATCCTAGAGTCCAAAAATACCTCTATGGAGATCAACTCATTGATTCCCACTTCATCTTACCTTCTTGGCCAAAACCCTAGGTCAAAATCTCCTATAAATATAAGTTTCTTGAACCAGAAAAAGGGTAGACTCTATATTCACCAAACAACCACTCAAAATCTGACCAAAGAAGTTCATCTAATCAACCCCTCTATGATACCCATGAAATTTGGAGGATCAAGGCCTTTAGTCAAGGCCATCCATAGGATTCTTGAAGAAAACGCTTAGGTAAATCTTTGCTTTTCTATCTTCTCATCTCCTTCTTTGTGTTTGAAGTAGTGTGATTCCATTAAAGGATCAGCCTAGAGCCTCTCCAACCCATGGAGATGGTCTCGAAGCACATGATCCGACATCCCAAATAAATAAGTCATTATTTATTTGTTTGTTTTTATCTTTTGGTACACGAATGCATGATTTTGAAACGATGATGATGATTTCTTAGCAAGACCAATCCTAGATTGGGTGAATTGGGTGCTCCTTGACCTTCCCAATTCATAACTTAACCCCCGAATCTAGACATCTCGGTCCGTGTTCCGACAATAACATGGTGGCGACTCTCAAATAAACAAGAAGGTGAATCGAAGGTCGAAAGCGTTCCATCGAAGCAAAAAACTCGCGCGCAAACAGTGGCGACTCTGCTAGGGAGAATCACAGTAAGTGGGTTAGACTTGCGTCGAAAGAAATCATCATTGTTTCAAAATTTTGTATTCTGTACGTTAGTCTGTTCCCAGACTGGGATGCCTCGTACGAGGTATCACTTGTCTCGTACGAGACATCTCAGTTCTGCCTGGCTGATCTGACTCTCTGGTTTGAAAAGGGAATTTTATTCGGTTCAAACACGCACACAGAGTTCCAGATCTGCCCTCCCCCTGTTTCTGAGTCTTGGGACCTTCCTAACGACGAAGAAGCTCCCCATATATTATAAGGCTAACCTTTGTTTTGCAGGAGTACTTGCTAAATGTTTATCCCCTGTTTTACATGCGTTTGCCTTATGTGTGAACTACGACGGCCTGAGTTCCTCCACAAGAGGGAAACGTAGGCAGCCACTTAGCCCGGCCATTACATGTTTTTGTTTTTTAATTTCAAAAAAAAAAAACTTTCTATTTTAACCTTAACACCTAGATCTTGACTCTAACACACGTTCACACATGTAGATTAATTGCACTATATACCCTATAAACCCGGGTCCCAATCGGAGGACGGATGTCGGTCAGCACCCCCATTCTAACGAATGGCCCTCGCCGGTCTCTCCAAAGATGGTATACCCACTCCGTGACATGCTCCTAGAATGTGTTCATGGGGAGCCTTAGCCGTAAGCCTTGCATCAACCTCATGCGTACATACTAGTTAATAAGACACTCCTCGAGACCGGTCGATTTGATTCTTAGGGTTGTTTTAATCTTTGCCCAAGATAACGCGTCTTTACAATCTATAATCCTCCCTTGTGAATATGACGAATGTCCCTTCGGTAAAATGTTGAACAAAGGATTTTGAAAGAATGGAGGGCCTCTCTACGGAAATTCGAGTTTGTGTTTTCCTACTTTCACTATTCTGTGCGGGATTGTGGATGCCATTTTGGCTTAGTTTTGACCGCACCATTCAACATGTCCCTTTCGGTTATCCCTTAAAATTTACAAGGTTTGATTGCATTAATGCGTTGTTTAACAAAGTGCAAAACAACTACGGGTCACTTAGGTTTGGTTAATCGAATGGTGGATTCCGATGAGAATATGGGACCTTTGCCCGAATTGTCCGTTTGGGAGAGTGCAATACAGGTGAAAAACAAGGGGCTCATATTCTAGGGTGACAGAATCCACTGTTCCAGGATGAACTAGAGTAGTAACCTCTTAAAATGGATTGAATTCCATCCGACCAATAGGATTAAAATCTGCAATCTGACTGTTAGGATGGATGCCTCGTACGAGACATCCATTGTCTCGTACGAGACATCCTCCCTTTTCTGTGAATCTGCCGTGTTGGTCAACCCCTGTTTCATAAAAGCCGACTTGTTGGGACCCCAGCCTGGATTTGACACAGTTTCTGCACTCTAGGTCCGTCCGATCAGCAAAGTAGCTCCACGCCCCTAACACAATGTCCGCCCGCAAAGAAATGTCTCTCAGAGAAATCTCACAAAGTCTGCGCTTCAAGATGGAAGTCACCGGAGGTTGGAAGGAAGGCCTACCCAACGGAGAGGCCCCGGAGATCAACATCATGCAAGAATTTCACTTCAGAGGGCTCGACTATACCTCCTATCATGCTCATGACCAAGTTAAAGAGCATAATGAACAAAGCGAAAAGGATTGGGCCGAAATCGAGAGAATGATCGACGGCAGTAAGCTCGAAATGTTGCAAACTGAATACAATGAAATGAGTAAGTGGTACAATGCCGCTGTCCATAGAGCCCAAGATTTAGAGGACAACCAAGAGAAGGTCATCAACGATGAGGTAGGTAACTGCATCAGCCTGCTTTATCAAGACCTAAAGAACCAAATGGAAGAGGAACATAATCATCACCTCAATGTCATGAGGGACCACTATGAGAGCATCATGTAAAGCCTCCAACCTAAGCCACCAAGGGTCTACACCGATTTGAGCCAAATCCGACTTGGTAGGGTGTTCCAAGAGCTTGAGAGGGAAGGCAAGTTAGCACCTATGAGGGGGTACAAACCCAAATATGAGGGAGCCGGAAAGGCCTTGCACCTGTATTGCTACTACCATCAGTGCCGCGGTCACCACACCGACAAATGCAATAACTTAAGAGATAAGATCCAAGATCTTATCGACCAAGGCACTCTACATATAATAGGCGATGGGATCGGTCTCATGATCAAGAATCCTCTTCCACTACATTAGTTAGTAGTTTAGTAGACTAGTTTTTACCTCATTTTCATAATGAAAATGACTATTCTAAGGTGATTCCATTCTCCGGAACGTGTCCAGTACTTAACATGATGCTAAAGGAAGGGTACTTCCCCGGTCTTGGACTTGGCAAGCATTTACAAGGGATAAAAGAACCACCACCTATCGTTCTATACCCCCCAGAATATTGTATAGGGTATGTATCACCACTCAAAGGCATCGCTAAGGAAGAAAGGGATTGGACCTCATACATAGTGCCACTCGCACCGCCCTATCGAAGGACTCTAAACGGGTACTTTGTGTGCGAGGGGGAAAACTTGCCATGCTTCATGTTCCCTGAACCATGGATTGACCATAGGGGGAAGCGCCAACCGGGCTTTGAAATATTCAGTGACTGTGATCCGTACTCACTCGAAACAGAACCGAGGCAATTCTTGTGGCTACCTCGAGAATTAGGGGGTACCATGGCCGAGGCATTCAGTGAGTGGGACTTTGTGTTGGGAGAAGACCTACTGCACCAATTTCTCAACCTTTGCAAGCTAGAGGACACTCAGATTAATGCAATAGATAAGGGGGATGCTCCGAACCAAGACTAAACCAAGCTCATCGAGAAGAGTGACGAGCCTATTCAGAATTGGTACATAACTGGGGGACCTATAGCAAGTGAAGACTTCCTGATCAAGGAATTAGAATGTACTCCCCATCCCCATAGGGCAAGAAAATTTGTAACTCTTACCTTAGAGTCAGATACCGCTACCGATGAGCTCACCCAAGAGGACTTGGATGCCATCGCGGAACGTGTATTCCCCTACTTTCTTAATGAAAAAATAGATCTTTCTGAGTATCCCAAGATTGTTAGCGTCCTAAATGATGAATTAACTAATAACTCTAACGAATAAGATAATAATGAGTCATATGACAAGATAGATCAAGAAAATGAACAAATCTTAAAAGAAATTAATAAGCAAGTAGGTCTTTGTGGCGGAAATGGTCCTATTGATGCCGAAGAAATTCAAACAGTTAATCTGGGGACGGACGATGATCCGAAAGAGACCAAGATTGGCAGTTTCTTCAAAGGGGAAGACCGACAAGCCCTCATAGCGCTTCTTCGAGAATTTGTGGATGTGTTCGCTTGGTCCTACAAAGATATGCCGGGGCTAGCCAATTCGATTGTTGAGCACAAGATACCACTTCTTCCTGATTCGAGGCCAGTCAAGCAGAAACTCCGCAGAATTAAGCCAGAGTGGTCAGTACAAGTCAAACAAGAGATAGAGAAACTCCTGAGTGTTGGGTTCATCAAAGTAATATAGTATCCAACCTGGTTGGCTAATACTGTACAAGTTTCCAAAGCTAATGGAAAAGTCCGAGTCTGTGTTGATTTCCTTGATCTCAACAGAGCATCTCCGAAAGATGATTTTCCTCTTCCAAACATAGACATGCTCGTTGACAATACCGCAAAGTACGAAGTTCGTTCGTTCGTAGACGGATTCACCGGTTATAATCAGATCCTCATGGCCGAGGAGGACCAACACAAAACAGCGTTTACCACACCTTAGGGGACGTTCTGTTATACGGTCATGCCATTCGGACTCAAGAATGCCGGAGCCACTTATCAGAGAGCCGTAACTGCATTGTTCCATGACATGATACATAAAGAAATGGAGGTGTACGTTGACGATATGATCATACACTCCAAAGGCTCCGATAGGAAACACTTTGTCGACCTCAGAAAGTTCTTTGAGAGGTTGCGACACCATAAGATGAGACTTAATCCGGCCAAGTGCACATTTGGGGTAGTAAAAGGAAAGGTCCTTGGGTACATGGTCACTGAGCGTGGTATAGAAGCAGATCCCGCTAAGATCAAAGCCATCATTGACATGCCTCCACCTAAGACGTAAAAAAAGTCAAGGGATTTATGGGTCGCCTCAGTACATTAGTCGTTTCGTTATTCAACTCACGACGATGTGCGAGCCCATTTTTAAGCTCCTCAAGAAGAATGCATCCCTAGAATGGATAGAAGAATGCCAAGAAGCTTTTGATAAGGTTAAGGAGTACTTAGTGAATCCGCCCGTATTGGTTCCGCCGCATAGGGAGAAACCATTGACCTTGTACCTCACAGTCAATGACACTGCATTAGGGGCTATGCTAGCACAAGAGCAACCCGATTCGAAGAAAGAGAACGCCGTGTACTTTGTCAGCTGTCGCTTCCAAGGGGCTGGACTCAATTACTCTGCATTAGAGAAATCGTGTGTTGTACTAGTATGGGTAGCTGAGAGACTAAAGCCGTACATGGAGGCGTTTCCTGTACAACTAATCGCCAGAATAGACCCAATGAAATATATCTTCGAGAAGTCGCATGTCTCCTATAGGATAGCCAAATGGTACTTCATGCTTGCGGGGTACGATATCACTTACATCACACAAAAATCCATGAGAGGGAGAGTCTTCACGGATCACTTAGCCGAATTTACATGTGATGAAGCGAAGGGGGAAGACCCACGATTCCCTGATGAGGATATCATGTCAATAGCAGAAAATAAGTGGCAATTATTTTTCGATGGCGCTGCCAATAAACGGGGATATGGTATTGGCATGTTACTAGTAGATCCCTCAGATTTCTACACTCTACTTGCAATGCGCCTTGACTTTGAGGCCACTAACAATATTACCGAGTACGAAGCTTGCATAACGGGACTTGAAGCAGCCTTAGAAAAAAAAATGTGACTGAACTAGAGGAGTACGGAGATTCACAACTTATAATCTATCAGTCACTCAAGAAGTGGAAGGTACAAGATCCTACACTCCAGAAATATAACGACCATCTCCAAGACTTGGTCAAACAGTTCAGAGAGGTCACTTTCTACTATCTTCCTAGAGATAAGAACCGCTTAGCAGACTCGCTAGCCATGCTAGCATCGCTTGTTGAAATTCCCGAATGGACGGAGGTTAAAACCTTTAGAGTCGCGAGGCAAACTCCTCCTCCTTATTACTCAATCATAGACTGTAAAGAAGAGTGTAACTCCGTGAATACCTTGGACAACAAACCTTGGTATTATGATGTATGGCGTTTCCTCTTAGACAGAACATTCCCATCAGACGCGTCGCCTAAAGAGAAGATAGCCCTCAAACGGCTTCCCGCCCAATTTGTTATCATAGGTGATCGCCTATATAAGAAGCACCACGAGCAGTATCTACTCTGTGCCGATGAGCACGAAGCCGTAGAAATCATGGACCAAGTCCATCAAGGAGTCTGTGGAGCCCACATGAATGGCAATATGCTAGCGAAGAAAATCATCCGACTAGGATATTATTGGGCTACAATGGAAGCGGACTGCACCAACATGGTTAAGAAATTCCATAAGTGCCAGATACATGCCAACTTACAACACGCACCACCATCCGTGTTATACCCCATGACATACCCTTGGCCATTTTCTACATGGGGAATAGACGTCATTGGTAAAGTTTCACCGACAGGTCATAATGGGCATTCATTCGTGTTAGTCGCCGTTGATTACTTCACCAAATGGATCAAGGCTCAATCCTACAAAGTCTTGAATGCCAGAAAGGTGGCTGAGTTCATTAAGACCAACATTATATGCCGATATGGGGTACCTCATGAGATGATATCTGACAACGGCATGCAATTTGAGAAAGAATGTGACCAACTACTTGCAGAGTACAAAATAGAAAGACATCAGTCATCACCGTACCGACCACAGACCAATGGAGCAGTCGAAGCTGCTAACAAGACCATTGAGACCATCATTAGGAAAATGGCTAAGACTGGCCCAACAAGCTACCTTTTGCACTCTGGGGCTACCGAACTTTAATTCGTACCGCTACCGGTGAAATTCCAAACGCCCTAGCCTATGGGATGGAAGCAGTGCTACCAATTAAATTATAAGTACCATCACTAAGGGTTCTCCTAGAAAACCAAGTGAGCGAAGTCGCATGGTTAGATAGTCGTTATGAACAACTAGCCCTGCTAGATGAACGACGACTTCGATCCACCGAGCATATCCAAGCGTATCAACGGAGAATGGCCGGAGCATTCAATAAGAAAGTCAAGTCCAGAAACATCAAAGAAGGGGACCTTGTCCTACGTGAACATCGTCCTGGACCATTCAATCCTATGGGAAAATGGGGACCAAGATGGATAGGCCCCTACATAGTCAAGAAGATATTCTCCGGAGGAGCGGTACAACTCGCAGACCTAGATGGAGATCAACTGCCGAAGCCCGTCAACATGGACAAGCTGAAGAAGTACTACTCATAAGTCCGTCCCCTATTCCAAAGAAAATAGGAAAGCTCGCTAGGTTGAAAACCCGCAAGGGCGGCCTAGGCAAAAATTAGAGCAAAAAGCACTAGAAAAGAAGCCCGCTAGATTGAAAACCTGAAAGGGCGGTCTGGGCAAAAATCAGGGTGGGCATTAAAATATATATATATATATATATATATATATATATATATATATATATATATATATATATATATATATATAATAGGGGACAATCTCGTGCGGGACAATCTTGTGCGAGACACCTATGTCTCATGCGAGACATGTCAGTCAGCAAATATATTTTTCTCTTTCTTACACAAGAACTACGATGACCTGAGCTCCTTATTTAATTGATGTAAAAGGAGAACGTAGGCAGCCTTTTGGTCCGGTCTATTCAATAAATAAAATCAAAGTCTTGTCTTCTTATTAATTGAATGTATTTCAAGAAAACAATAAGAAAATTTCTAACATGAATACCAACTTGCAAAAGAAAATAAATAAAATACTAAAAGTCTAAACATTGGTCTATCTATTGGCAATCTCTCGATACTCCTAAGGATATATTTCTTCCTTAACTTAGTAGGGGCTTGACCACGATCCGCCTTGTCATCCCTCTTCCTCTTGAACCAAGCTATCTCGAAACCGGGAGGAACATCAAGACGACTGAAGACCGAGGGAGTCAGTCTCGCGAACACATGAGGCCTATCTAGAGCTTGGAGTTTATCGGGAAGTCCGTTTGCTCTCTTCTCGTAAAAATCACTCTCCAAAAAGTCTTGAGTGGCATCTTCTCTGACATTAGAAGGATCCTCCTTAGCTTCCTTCTTCCTCAAATTCAAACTAGGCTCAAATTTGTCCCCCAACAGAAAGCGACGGATCTCATCAATACCCTCGACATTGGGACGGTGTTCTGAGAGAAACCAATCTAAGTATTTGTCCGACAAATAGATACTTCCTCCATCATGATGAAGATTGGTCAAACGATCCATAGTGGTGCCTTGCCCCCAAGCGTGAGCCAAGCTCATAGAGAACTCCGAGTCCATGAAAGAAACATCTCGAGGCTACCCCCTGACAAGAAAGTGTCATGCTGTTGATCGAATTGTCGCATTACCCTCCGAGCAAAGGAGAAAGAAGAATCCCTCAAGCCCAGAAGAATGACCCTGTCGTACCCGAGGGTATTAGCTATAAACCTCCTCACCCTCCAAAAGGATGGGCACCAAGCGATATCATTGGTCTCCGCTTTAGCAAAAAGATGAGCCCACTCCTCAATGCTGAGACCCTTCACTAACAGTCTCCGCCTATGGAAAGTATAAGGAGAATACTCGACCGGATAGTCCAACAGTTTAAAATGTTCTCTGAGCCAAATAGTCAACAACAATGGACTTCCCCGACTCATAGAGCCAGTTCGGTGTAACTCATCAAGACCATGAAGGGTCTCCCCTAAGATAAGAGGGATTATGTTGAAGGCCCGTCCTCTAGCTTGCAGTCCACAAGCTCCGTGTTCGCCATGCCACACTTGCTCATGAAAAGCACGCTCCGAAATAAGCACAATGCCAAGAGGCAGCACTGGGAATCCACACCGTGACCCCGAGTCACCCGACCTTTAAATCTCCTAGGCAAAGCGTGGAGCTCAATATAGCGGTTATGAACATAACTCTGAGCCTCAGGAAGTCCAATGCTCAATAAGTCCCTATCGCAATTAGGAACCGCAATCACCCCAGTCAAAGGCATATCCAAGATAGCCGCCATCTCCTCCACAGTAGGAACCATCTCATTAAGTGAAAAGTTGAAGAGGTGAGTTAATGGATCCCAGAAGCGTGAAACTCCCTTTAAGAGGTCCCATTCTGGCTTTAGGTTCTTCAAGGTGAAAAGAATCTTGAAACCGAACATCTCCACGAATCTCTCTTGGCGAGGTTTATTAAACGAGCGAAAGAACTTTGCTAAATCATCCTTGTAGCGTTCCACTAACTCTAAGTCCAAGGAGAACTCGTCAATGATTATTGATGAAGGGACGGACTTGCTTAGGGCCATTGAGAGCAAAAGGTTGAGAATTCTACTCCAAAAGAAAGGTTCCCAGAACTGATTCAAGGCTGCATGGTATTCTAGGACGGACTAGAGGTGTTTATGTATAAGTTTGGACACCAAATCCTCAAGGAAAAAGGAGAAATAGCCGAAGATTTAATGGATGGCTCGTACGAGACATCGATGTCTCGTACGAGGCATCTCCCAAGTCAGAACAACCGAGACACTGCTCAGATTTCAGGTTGCTCGACAAGTCAAAATATGTCTCAATCACCCCTGAAATCCATCCAAAACAGTTCATTCACCACATACAAATGGCCCAACGCGAATCCACCTCATAAAATTATCCCTCGGTTGACCAACCGGATGTGAGTCAATACATTTACGCAGTCAGAAATAAAACTAAAATTAACTAATGTATTGTGTGCTAGAGTTAGGAAATAATTGTTGCATAGGTACAAACCGAAGAAAAGAAAGATTTTCTTCGCCTACGTCGAGGCAATAAGTACATCATCAAAAAAAAGGGGGGAGAATGGGGGAATCCTATCTAAGACGTGTCGCCAGCGCCGCACTGTCATCCGTCAGTCCGAGGCCTCTTCCCGCAAGAAGCTAGCTCCGCTGTCTGCTGAGCCAACCGTCTGAGCAGCCCTGCTGTCTCTCTCTTCATCCTCTTGGCATAGGACTTGAACTGGGAAAGCCGTCCCACGACCTCTCTATACTCAGCAATGGGCACCTGTTGAGAAGAAACAAATGAAGGTATCAAAATCCTCAGATAAATGATAAACAGAGATATGAATTGGTAAAATGATGGAAATGACAGAAGGAGGGTCATACAAATCATACCATGGTCGCGTCGGCAGGAGGTACAAGTTCCTCCGGCATATCATATTGCGCGGGAAGATCCTCGGTACTCTCTACTCCCTCATCCATGCTGTAGGTAAAAGAAGCTGGTCCAAGCTGTGGACGAAAAGGGACGTGCATAACTCCCTAGGCCTGAGCCTGATCACCCTTTATAATCAGTCGGGGCATGAGACGGGCAAGGAAGTGCTGGTAATCAGCCTCCAAGGATATAAGGTCAAAGGCATCCTGACCAATTATGAGGTCTCCTCTCTCGTCCTCCGCAATGGCATAAGAATTAAGCATATGGGCCGGTAGATCCAAAGGGACGATGACGTCGAGTCTGCCACCACCCTGCTGGCGAAAGACTCTTTTTCCTAAGTAAAAGCATCCCCCGCCAAGGACAATCATCAGTAGCCTCATACCAGCAAACCCGTAGGCGTGATCAATGCCCAAACCCCGCCAAGGAAAGAAGGCGACAGAAGACTCTGGGACGGCCTCCCACCTGTTAAAATACAGCCTCATGCGCTCCACCATCATATCAGCCCCCTCGGCCTGCTCATCACGGGTATCCCTGTTTTCCCGGTGCCACCTCAGAGTATCGGGGAACATAACAGTATTGACTCGAAGATTGAAAGTAAAGAGACCAAACATAGCGTATCCCCCAAGCCTGAAAATTGGGAGAAACATAATGTTGGGTTTCGTGGATACATGCGCAGCGGAGTATAGCATTTAAAATTTTTGAAACCCAAAGCCATGGATCTGTTCATATGATTAAATCAAATACAACAAGTTGAATAGAGGATAAAACTAACCCTTAATGGCTATCAAATTCTCTTGGTCTTTGGTGGAGGTTTAAAGACTTGATCACGATCACAAAGCTTGAACACGAACTTTGAAGATGATGATTTTCACCCTCTAGCGGTATCCACACTTCGAACGAATATCAAAGGAGATTCTTTGATCTTGGTTGCTAGACCAAATTGTGAAACACCTTTTCACAATCAAAAGAACTATATAGAATTTATTTTGTGTATTATTTTGTGGAAGTCCCTTTGTTAGCGGGTCCGCAACATTGTCATCAGTAGGTACTCTGCATATATTTACGTCTCCCCTATCAACGATCTCTCGAATGATATGAAAACGCCTAAGTATGTGTTTGGATTTCTGATGTGCTCTTGGTTCCTTTGCTTGAGCAATAGCACCATTATTATCGCAATAAAGGTCTATTGGATTAGCAATACTAGGAACCACTTCAAGTTCAGTTATGAACTTCTTAATCCAAACAGCTTCCTTTGCAGCATCCGATGCAGCAATATACTCAGCTTCTGTTGTAGAATTAGCGGTTGTACTTTGCTTGGAACTCTTCCAGCTTACAGCTCCACCATTTAACATAAACACAAAACCCGATTGCGATCGGCTATCATCTTTGTCGGTTTGGAAGCTTGCATCCGTGTAAGCATTTACAACGAGATCATCTTCCATTCCTCCATAGACCAAAAACGAGTCTTTAGTTCTTCTCAAGTACTTAAGAATCGCTTTTACAGCTATCCAGTGATTTTCGCCAGGGTCGGATTGGTATCTACTTATCATGCTCAAAGCATAAGATACATCCAGCCTAGTACAAATCATGGCATACATGATGGACCCAATTGCCGAAGCATATGGAACATCATTCATTTTCTCACGCTCATCTTTTGTCTTAGGACATTGAGTCTTGCTTAGAGAAATTCCATGTAACACGGGCAAAGTTCCTCTCTTAGAATTTTCCATACGGAATCTTCTAATGACCTTGTCAATGTATGTACTTTGGCTTAAACCAAGTAGCCTCCTTGATCTATCTCTATAGATCTTAATGCCAAGAATATATGCGGCTTCACCCATATCTTTCATCGCGAAGCACTTTCCTAACCAAGTCTTCACAGACTGAAGTGTAGGAATGTCGTTTCCAATGAACAATATGTCATCCACGTATAAAATAAGGAATAGCACTATGCTCCCACTAATCTTCTTGTATACACAAGGCTCATCTTCGTTTTTGATGAAACCAAACTCTTTGACCGATTCATCAAAACGGAGATTCCAACTCCTTGAAGCTTGCTTCAATCCATAGATGGATCTTTGCAATTTGCATACCTTAGAATCTTGTTCAAAACCTTCTGGTTGTGTCATATACACATCCTCTTGGAGTTTTCCATTCAGGAAAGCGGTTTTGACGTCCATCTGCCATATTTCATAGTCATGATATGCGGCAATGGCAAGCAAAATTCTTATAGACTTGATCATTGCTACGGGTGAAAAGGTCTCATCATAGTCAATACCATGAACTTGCCTATAACCCTTCGCTACAAGCCTAGCTTTGTAAGTATGCACCTTCCCATCCATGTCAGTCTTCTTCTTGAAGACCCATTTGCATCCTATGGGTTTTACACCTTCGGGCGCATCAATCAAATTCCAAACTTGATTGTCTTGCATGGATTGCAATTCGGATTCCATGGCTCCAAGCCACTTGTCCGAATCAGGAGAAGACATCGCCTCTTGGTAGGTTGACGGTTCATCATTCTCAATGATTTCTACCTCATTACTATCCGTTACGAGAAATCCATATCTCTCGGGCTCGGATCGTAACCTACTAGATTTGCGAGTTACTTGTGTATTTTGAACAGGTTCCACAACTCCTTGTGGTTCTTGTTCTTGTTCCACTATTGGTTCAATGATATTTTCTGGGTCTTGAATTTCTTCAAGATTTATTTTACTCCCACTGATTTCTTTGGAGAGAAACTCTTTCTCTAGAAAGACACCAGTTCGGGCAACAAACACTTTGTTGTCCTCACGGTTGTAAAAGTAATATCCTTTAGTTTCCTTAGGATATCCCACGAAAACACATTTATCGGATTTGTGTGCTAGTTTGTCAGAGATAAGTCTCTTGACATAAACTTCGCAACCCCAAATCCTCATGAAAGATAAACTAGGTTTCTTTCCACTCCACATCTCATATGGAGTCTTTGGAACCGATTTAGTTGGAACTTGATTTAGTGTGAAAGCAGTGGTTTTTAGGGCGTAACCCCAAAAGGATATTGGAAGATCAACTTGACTCATCATTGATCGAACCATGTCTAACAAAGTCCGATTTCTCCTCTCAGACACACCATTCCATTGTGGTGTTCCGGGCGGAGTCAATTGTGAAACTATTCCACAATTCTTTAGATGATCATCAAATTCTTGGCTCAAGTATTCACCACCTCGATCTGATCGAAGTGCCTTTATACTTTTGCCAAGTTGTTTTTCTACTTCATTTTGAAATATTCTAAATATCTCAAATGCTTCACTTTTATGTTTCATTAGGTAAACATACCCAAATCTACTATAATCATCAGTGAAGGTTATGAAGTATTGAAATCCTCCCCTAGCATTGCTACTTAATGGTCCGCATACATCGGAATGTATCAACCCCAATAAGTCGCTTACCCTTTCACCTAGCTTGGTAAAAGGTGTCTTAGTCATTTTTCCAAGAAGACACGACTCACAAGTATCATATGACTCGAGGTCACATGAACCTAAAAGTCCGTCCCCATGGAGTTTTGAGATACGCTTCTCATTAATATGACCAAGACGGCAATGCCACAAATAAGTATGATTTACATCATTAGGTTTAGATTTCTTATTTACATGATAGACATTATTTTCATTCTTGACATCCAAGATATAAAGGCCATTAAATGAATTAGCAATACCATAAAGCACATCATTTAAATAAATAGAAAATTTCTTATTCTCAATAAGAAACTTAAAACCTTCATTATCCAAACAAGAAATTGAAATAATATTTCTGCTTAAATCCGGAACATAATAATAATTGTTCAAAACAAGAATTAATCCGGAAGGTAAAGTGACTTCATAAGTCCCTACGGCTAATGCAGCAACTCTTGCTCCATTCCCCACGCATAGATCTACTTCACCTTCTTTAAGCAGTCTCCTATTCTTTAGTCCCTGCACATTTAGACAAATGTGAGAACCACATCCGGTATCCAATACCCAAGAATCAGTGGTAGAAAGGAGAATATCTATCATATAGATACCTGAAGTCGACGAAGCCTTGCTGCTCTTCTTCTTCTTTTGCTCTTCCAAGAAAGCCTTGCAATTACGTTTCCAATGACCAATTTCTTGACAATGGAAACAGATTGCGTCCTTTTGTGAATCAGGTTTTGCCTCAGAAGCCTTGGCAACCTTTGCCTTGCTTATTTTGGGTTTGACAACTTTTGCCTTACCCTTTCCTTTGGCACCAGCCTTCTTCCCATCATGAACCAAGAGCACGGGAGAACCTTTCTCCACAATTTTCATCTCTGCAGTTTTGAGCATCCCATGCAACTCAGAGAGATTCTTATCCATTCCATGCATGTTATAATTCATCACAAACTGATTATAACTTTTAGGCAATGAATTAAGAATGAGATCCGTGGCTAGCTCCAATGGGATTGGATAGCCAAGTTTCTCAAGGTGCTCTACATAACCTTTCATTTTAAGAAAGTGAGGACTTACTTGTTGCCCTTCATTCATTTTACTAGTAGTGAATGCAACAATGGTCTTGTACCTCTCTTGCCTAGCTTGCTCTTGAAACATGGTTCTCAACTCCACGCCTATCTCATAGGCTTCCAAATGTTCCAAACTTTGTTGGAGTTTTGAACACATAGCAGCAAGCATGAGACAACTTACATCTCTAGAATCATTACGATGTTTCTTGTAATTGTCTCTTTCTACCCTAGGGGCAGTAGGCGGTGGTTCAGCAGGGAGAGGCCCATCGAGAATGTACAACTTATCTTCTTGCCTAAGAACAATTCTTATGCTACGGATCCAATCCATAAAGTTGGTACCATTCTCTTCGAGCTTATCCTTCTCAAGGATCGATCGCAACGACATTGATTGAGTGTTATTAGTCATTATCTACAAATATGCAAAAAAATTCCAAAATTTAATAAGTACCGATTTTCATTCACAATTCCACATGGATCTCCAAACTTTGAATCAAGAACTTTGTTTCTCAATTTTAGCAATTATGAACTCTTCATAATTCTAACTTCGTTTCATCTTTGAAACTTTGATTGCGATCAAGTTTGGGAAACACAATCTCGATGAACGCAGATTAGCCATCCAAACCTTGAACCAATCTTAGAATCACAAGATTAAAACATATAGGAAAATCAAACCCCAAGATCCACACACAAACCAACTACCCAAAACCCATTCCAGATCAGCAGGTCTGGATTGGTTCTGTTACTGGTTTTGTTGAACCTTTCGAAAATTCCAAATTCAGATATTTTTTTTTTGAGCAAAATCAGACCTTCTGATCCCCTTGTGCAGCCGGCCAAAAACCCCTGTGCGGTCGCCCAAAACTGTGCGGCCGCCCAAGGAATTTTGTGCGGTCGCCCGGAGCCATCAGAATGTGCAGAATTTTAAGTTCGAAAATTTTGTCTCAAAATTGTTTTTCCCCGATTATTAAAACTTTGATCCAATCAAAAATTAATAACCAACAATTCTGAATCCACCATAATTTATTTATTGCGATTGAATCGTGCGATTAAAGTTGTAAAACAATAAACCACAAAAAATCACATAACACATAAACATCACATATTCCAATATTCATATCATGCAAGGTACATAAACAATTTATATACACATGACATGATCTAGGTATTGAAATAATCAACATGAACGGGGCTCTGATACCACTGTTGGGTTTCGTGGATACATGCGCAGCGGAGTATAGCATTTAAAATTTTTGAAACCCAAAGCCATGGATCTGTTCATATGATTAAATCAAATACAACAAGTTGAATAGAGGATAAAGCTAACCCTTAATGGCTATCAAATTCTCTTGGTCTTTGGTGGAGGTTTAAAGACTTGATCACGATCACAAAGCTTGAACACGAACTTTGAAGATGATGATTTTCACCCTCTAGCGGTATCCACACTTCGAACGAATATCAAAGGAGCTTCTTTGATCTTGGTTGCTAGACCAAATTGTGAAACACCTTTTCACAATCAAAAGAACTATATAGAATTTATTTTGTGTATTATTTTGTTCTTCAACCAAGAATGTCTTAGAACAAAATAAACCCTCTCTCAAACTCTTTGAGACTCACAAAATCATTCGCTTTGAGTGCTGGCCGAATTTGGTCTTTTATACACAAGTATGACCTATTCCAAATAGGAAACTTGTGTCAAATTCCGTCCAAAATTCGTTTCCTAATCAAATTAGGAATCTGCCACCTGACAGCACTGTGCGGCCGCCCAAAACCCTCTGTGCGGTCGCACAACTATCTGAAGCAAAACTGGTACAAAACTAAGATAATTGTGCGGCCGCCCAGTCCATACTGTGCGGTCGCCCACTTCCCAGGATGTCCAGAATTTCCAAAATTCCAATGTAGTCCTTTTAAAGATTCGTTCTATTGTGTGTGACCCTCTAGGATTATACTAAGTTGGCAATGGGCTCAAACATGATCCCATAAGATATGATTAGGTTCTAGCAAACCGTCATACCTACCCAAATAGTATAACTAGATACAAGTTCGCATTCCTCTTAGAATATGTCATAATCCTTTTGTCCACGATATCATTGAACATAAGTCATGGTCAAAGAGTCAACTTGTTTTGTTCAATACTTTCTCGATTCCGAATATGTTGATAATCCAAATGACATTGATCCAATCAATTCATTTGAGTCCGGCCGAACATTTCATCAACATCATTCCTACGAGAGGCCCAAGCTTGATATCTCTCCGAAGAGGGACAAATCCATTTAGCTTATTATTCTTCCCTACGTGAATCCGATTATGCCAATCATACCCTTTATAACCACTCGGTTAAAAGTAGCGTTTGAATATGTCAAACATAATGTTCATCAAGTGGAAGACTATAATAACTTCATGTCTAAGGATTCAAATGACATAACTAATATGAGATATATGTATGACATAGACCATGACATAAATCTCATAGAGCGGGTCATGTCCAGTACCTTGTTCCAAACAAGTACCCATAAATCTAACATGATCATCCTATGATCATTTAGCCTTTATACTAGTGCTTAACAAGTACTAGGGACGGAGATTATTATAAGTAAACATGAACAACAATAATAATCAAAACATCTCTTTATTGATATGAAATAAATGATAACAATTACAACGTTTATTAAACGTGCCTAGGGCACCACTACCAACACATAAAAGAGGTCAATACACAATAGCTCAAATGAGGAATGCTATCAAAATAAATTGGGGCTGAAATAAAGGAGGAATACAGAAGAAGATGAGTATTATACCTCCCAGGCATGACTGTAGCCGCCCAAGCCAGCGTTCGCCCTATCCCGCGAACTCTCATCCATAGCCACATAGCAATGGGCGAAACCAGCAGAACCCCAGCTAGCATCAGTGACATGCTGTATGTCCCTCAGGCAGCTAAGCAGAGTAAAAAGTGAAGTCGACGCATGATTAGCAAAGAGCGTCTCAGAAAAGGCCCACCATAGAAAGCCACGGACAGCTGCAATGCGGGTACCTGTGAGATGCATCTGACCATCATTAAGGGTGACATAAGTATCCACCCTCTCTCTCAAAGCCTTCAGAGGGACACCCTTGCCTAGGGTACACAAAGATAATCCCAGAAAATGCATCATATCGTCCCTGCTAAGAGTAAAGTACGCATCTACCTCAAGCGGTTCGCCGACGATAGCAAGTCCGGTAATGGAATGGAAATCAGTAGGGGTCATGGTGACCTCCCCCCACCGCATATGCATGGTGTGAGTGCTATCCCACCAGCACTCCCGGATGGCCTGGAGCAAGTGCACATTCCTCCTCTCACCGACAAGGCCGTCAAAGAAGGGTTTCAATCCGAGGTTCTCAATCTCCTCCTTCATCTCGCCATTGAGAGTTGCCCACCTCTCAGCGATCGCTCGCACGCTGCCTCAACAGTTATTGATCACCCTGAATGACTGTAACCAACAAAGGCAAAAGAGATAAATGTCAGAAAATTGGTAAAATCCTCATTTAAGCATTTTACCTGAAAAGTCGCATAATCGCCTGAAACGACAGTCAAAATCATGTACTACCATACTACAACGATTTTCAGCACCAACAAGGGTGAAATTCTATAAAAAGATCAGCCATGCATGATAAACCCTAGCAGCGGTAATTCTAGGCGAAAATTGACAAAAGTCAAATCGCTAGAACACTAAATTGAGACATGCAACAGCGAAATTGACATGGAAACTCAATTAGAGTAAGAGATCCTTACCCGCCTAGTCCGAACAGCATGAGAGACGTGGTCCTCCGGGAACGGGCACAAATCATCAGTCGCCCACACTTTACCCTTCATATGTCTACCGAAGATGTGTTCCTTATGCGAACGATGTGCATCGGCCATTTGCAAGGGTCGGGAATCACCAAAATTGGAGAAATTGGAGATTTTTGAGTGAGAAATAGCCTAGGGTCGAAAGCTCCTGAGAATGGAATAGGAAAATTGATTTGAAAATCACTTCCAGCGCCTGAAATGCCTCTGTTTTGCGCAAAAACAGAAAAGTCTCGTACGAGACATCATTCCCTCGTACGAGAGATCTCCAGAAAAGTCTCAAAAAACCATGTTTTCTTGAAAAATTCCAGAAAAGCCCTGCTTTAGACCAAGAGGTCGAATCTGAAACCGGTTCAAGATGGAACATTGAGTCGTCAACAAAATGGATATTTTCAGAATTGGAACAGGCAAAGTTGTTTCTCAGTACGAATTTATCCTCACCGTGTCGCACCCAAGACCCGTGGTCCAACTTGGCCCCACGCTCGGGACACGAGTGGAAGACGTTATAAAACATTTTTGTTGAAAAATTTTCGAAATGTTCTTTTATAAAGTTTAACAAAATCATGCTTGAAGTTCAAAGACTTCATTTAACTTTAAACAAACTTTACAACCAACTTTCACAACGAAAGTACTTAGCCCGAAGGCTTACAAAATTTTAAACAAATATACATACACCAACATTAACCAAAATAGGTGTGACAATAAAAAGTACGGGTACTCTACCCAAAAGGTTTTACATTTACATAATGTAACCTTAACAAAACAAGTCCCAACTCTTACCACTCCAACGTCCTCCCATGCCAAGTGTCCTATCCCCTGGACCCGCCTTTATCTAAAATAGTAAACAAATAAAGGGTGAGAATAAATCTCAGTAAGCTACTAAAATGCAACTACGTTTCATGCTAAAATGATAATCATAAAGAATAGTATCATAGCAATCACATAGCACATAGCATGAGAGATAAAATCAACTCATATAACACATAGGCCACACTCAAGTGGATACCAAGCCAAGGTTTACCCAATAACATAACTATCTGAGAATACCATCTGAGAAAACCAACTGAGAAAACCATCTGAGCAGCATAAATAGCTGAAGCCGGGATCCCGAAAACCAAACCATAACCATAAGAACCCAAGTAACCAGAGAGGGAAATATGACACAAAGTCATAACCCAAATTCTCACCAAAGGGAGCGATTCATCCCATCCAAGGCCAATCTGGACTGGGGAAACAGAGAAGGCACAGTGGACACCTTATAGTGAACTTGGCTTGTGTGCCACTATAATTCTCCCACCGCCTGACACGAGGTACCAATGGAAAACCTTATAGTGAACATACTTGTACCACTATAATTCTCCTATTGCCTGACTCCACAACAAGACCAGCTGGACTTTCTACAAGAAGCACAGTAATGAATACTTGCTAAACAACAACAACCGGGGCAATGATTCTAAAACAATGAACCAAGCCAAACACATCAAAGATGCACATAAAGAATCACTCACAAAAAGTCTACAAGAACATGATTCAAGGTCACAATACATTCTTTCACACACTTGAACACCCTTCTCATTAACCATGATAATATCCCAGGACACTCATATATTGGTCCTAGACAATACCCCCAAGGATTAACCAAAGATAACCTTCAATATCTTACCTTATCCAAACTATAAGATTCAGTGGAAAGTGTGCGTCCGCCCAAAACAGGGTGTGCGGTCGCACACATTCTGATTTCTCAAGAACAAAATCTTCCAGATAAGTGTGCGGTCGCACGCCCCTTTTGGGCGGCCGCCCAACACACTCGACAGGCAAAACCCAAAATGATTTATACTCCTTCCGTTTCACCGTCCCAAAAGTACAACATTATAACTTGACTAAGACTACAAAATTAGTCTCAAGACAACTTTAATACTACTTTGAACCCAACCAAACAAACATACTAAATACTCCCTTTGTCCAAAAATTACAAGTATAACAAATATTACCCAAATCACAATATAACAATTACAAGTATCAGATATAGCATATATGACCATTTTAACATTTAAAGGGGAATTAGTAACTTACCTATTTCCAGAAAAAGTATTGCTGAAATAAGTTTTGTTCGGCTAGAAATGACCTATTCGACGCCCTGATCATTTTTATATAATTAGTTTTTAAAACGGATAAGTAAATAAAAAGAATTAAATCGAAATGGGTTGAACTTACCTTTTCTTTCTTTAACCCTAGGAAAGAACGAGAATGTTGCAGAGTTATTTATACACAGAGGGAGAGAAGAAGCAACAAGTTATATTACAAATTTTACCCACTTTTCTAACTTTGGTCACTCAACTTTCGTTTTTAACACTTAAGCCCCTAAACTTATATTTTTACAAAGGACCCTATAGTTTCAACTTAATCATTTAACTCCTTTTATCATTATCATTACTAAATAAGTAAATAACACAAATAATCCAGTATGATATGCAAATCATAAAATATGATGCAACACATAAAATGCACACATAAGTCAAATAAAAATCCCCAAAAATATAAAATAAATAGGGACGGGTTTTGGGGTCGCTACAATCACTCCTCCTTAAAAAAAATCCGTCCCGAATTTTAGGATTACTTACCTAGGCCCTCAAACAACCAAGGGTACTTTCTCTCGATCTCTTCCCGAAGTTCCCAAGTTGATTCTTCCACATTATGGTTCCTCCACACATCTCGAACAAGAGGAATACTCTTATTTCTCAATTCTTGGACTTTAGAATCAATCACTTGGACTGGATGCTCCTCATAAGACATACTCGGCTCAATATCCTCCGGTACCTCAGATAAAACATGAGAAGGATCATACACATACTTCCGAAGCATAGAGATATGAAACACATTATGGATCTTATCAAGAGAATGAGGTAATACAAGACGATAAGCCCGATCTCCCACTCTTCCAAGAATCTCAAATGGACCAATATACCTCGGAGCAAGCTTGCCTTTCTTTCCATATCTTCGAATACCAACCTGAGGTGAAACCTTCAAAAACACAAAGTCACCTTTTTCGAACTCAAGGTCTCGCCTTCGATGATCGGCATAGCTTTTCTGTGTACTCTGGGCAGTACTCAAACGATCCCGAATAAGTTTAACCTTCTCAACTGAATCATTAACCATCTGAACACCCCAAATCTTGGCTTCTCCCACTTCATCCCAACAGATAGGAGACCGACACTTCCTCCCATACAAGGCTTCATAAGGAGCCATCCCAATACTGGACTGAAAACTGTTATTATAAGCAAACTCTACGAGAGGCAAATGAATATCCCAAGAATCTGCAAAATCAACTGAGCAAGCCCTCAACATATCCTCCAGAATCTGAATGGTTCTTTCTGACTGACCATCTGTTTGAGGATGAAAAGCTGTACTAAATCTTAATTCTGAACCCAAAGCCTTCAGAAATGCTTGCCAAAACCGAGATGTGAATCTGGGGTCACGATCAGACACAATACTCACTGGAACTCCATGTAACCTCACGATCTCATTAATGTACAAGGTTGCAAGCCTTTCCATAGAATAACCAATCTCAATAGGTAGAAAATGAGAAGACTTTGTCAATCTATCAACAATCACTCAAACTGCATCAAACCTTCTTCGAGTACGAGGTAACCCTGTCACAAAATCCATAGTAACATGTTCCCACTTCCATTCCGGAATCTCTAACGGTTAAAGCAATCATGCGGGCCTTTGATGTTCAGCCTTAACTTGTTGACATGTTAAACACTTGGATACATAATCCGCTATTTCCCTCTTCATATTATTCCACCAAAAGTGTTGCTTCAAATTCTGATACATTTTAGTACTCTCGGGATGAATAGTATACCTCGATTTATGGCCTTCATCAAGAACTTGGCGTTTAATCCCATCAACATTAGGCACACACAATCGACCTCTGAAAGTCAATACCCCTTCAGAACTGAGGGAAAATCCTTAAATTTACCATCTTTGATTTTATCCATAATCTTTACCAACTCCGGGTCATCCTTCTGAGCTTCCTTTATTTGTTGAACTAAAGTTGGTAATACTTGAATGTTCTCAAAAATAGCTCCATGCTTTGATTCATAAGGACTCCAATCTCGAGCATCCTCCAACATTTTCCATTCCCGCACCATCAATGAAGCTACATAAGACTTCCGGCTAATAGCATCAGCTATCACATTTGCCTTGCCCGGATGATAAGAAATGGTGCAATCATAATCCTTCAACAGCTCCATCCATCTTCGTTGTCTATTATTCAACTCTTTCTGGGAGAAAAGATACTTCAAACTCTGATGATATGTGAAAATCTCAAACTTTACTCCATAAAGATAATGTTTCCACTTGTGCAACGCAAAGACAATAGCCGCAAGCTCCATGTCATGGGTAGGATAATTCTGCTCACTCGGAGTCAACTTCCTCGAAGCATATGCAATCACCCTTCCATTTTGCATTAATACACACCCGAGGCCTTCTTTAGAAGCATCACTATATATTACAAAATCATCATTACCATTAGGTAGGGCAAGAATAGGAGTTGTAGTCAATCTCTTCTTCAACTCTTCAAAGCTAACTTGACATTTTTCATCCCACACATAAGGAACATTTTTTCGAGTCAACTGAGTCAAGGGAGTTGCAATCTTAGAAAACCCCTCAATGAACCTTCTGTAGTACCCAGCTAATCCCAAGAAGCTTCGAATTTTTGTAACTGATTCTGGTCTCTTCCAATTCACAATAGCCTCAACTTTGGATGGATCAACTGATATACCTTTATTAGAAATCACGTGCCCAAGAAAAGATACTTCATCGAGCCAAAAAGCATACTTACTGAATTTAGCAAACAACTTCTTCTCACGAAGAATAGATAAAACCATTCGTAAATGCTGTTCATGCTCCTCCCGGGACTTGGAATAAACAAGAATATCATCAATAAATACAACCACGAAAGTATCAAGATAAGGTTTAAAGACCCTATTCATCATATCCATAAAAACAGCCGGAGCATTAATCAACCCGAAAGGCATAACAAGAAACTCATAATGACCATATCTACTATGGAAAGCAGTTTTAGAAATGTCTTCAGAACAGATTTTCAACTGGTGGTACCCACTCCTCAAGTCAAGTTTTTAAAAGACAACCGACCCTTGAAGTTGATCAAATAAATCATCAATATGAGGAATCGGATATTTGTTCTTTATAGTTACCTGATTCAGCTTTCTGTAGTCAATACACAATCTGAAGGACCCATCTTTCTTTTTGACAAATAATACTGGAGCTCCCCACGGGGATACACTAGGACGAATGAATCCTCGATCAAGTAGCTCTTGCAACTGAACCTTCAACTCTTTCAATTCCGCTGGGGCCATTCTGTAAGGTGCCTCAGATATAGGAGCCGTACCTGGAAGTAAGTCAATACAGAACTCGATTTCCCGGTCAGGAGGCATAGCATACTCAGAAGAAAATATATCTGAAAATTATTTAACAATAGGCACATCCTCAATATCAGGAACCCTTTTAGTAGTATCCAAAACACTAGCCAAATACCCCGCACAACCACGGTTCAACAACTTTCTAGCCTTCACATAAGAAATAATTCGAATCTCTCTACCCCAGGGAACAGTTTCAAAAGTAAATTTAGGAACATTAGGGATAGAAAATGTGACCACCTTTTTAGCACAATCAACAGACGCATAATATTTACCCAACCAATCCATACCCAAGATAATATCAAAATCTTGTAATGGTAAGATAACTAAATCAGTAGGTAAAACATGCTTACGTATATGCACATCACAAGAATGCAACACCTCATTGGTCACCAAACACTCCCCTATAGGAGTAGACACCTTTAACACATAAGGTAGAGATTCAGAAGACAAATGCAATCAAGAAGCAAAATGCACAGACACATAAGAATGCGATGAGCCAGGGTCTATAAGTGTATGTGCCCTCAAACTAGACACATAAATAATACCTCCTATCACATTAGAGGAATCTGAAGCCTATTGTTGAGAAATGGCAAAGACACGACCCTGAACCTTAGGCTTTCCCGAAGAATCCCTCTTCTGGCCCTGAGAAGACCCAACCACACTTCCCGAAGCCTGCATCTTAAACTTAGGGTAATCCCTCTGAAAATGACCTAACTGACCACAGTTCAAACATTTGCCCTGTTTCTTCCAACATCTTTCTTCTGAATGTCCTTCTTTCTGACAATAATTACAGACTCCTCTGCTCTGACTCCCTGAAGTGTTACTTTGATTTCTATTACCTGACTGTCTTTAAAAAGACCCTTTGAATTATGAAGATCCACCTTGATTTCCTCTATTATCACCACGTTTTGTTGTTGCCTAACTTGCTTCCCTACGCCTAACAACTCCATTTTCTTCTTATGTTCCTCAATATCATGCTCCACCTGGTAGGCTCGATCAACTGCATCTTGAAAATCTTGCAACTTATGGGATACTGTAGATACCCCGGGGAACCACGGCTTGGCTAGAGCGGTGAATTATCCTAGGATGTCTAACTTGTTTTTAGAGTCGCCACCTATGTTTTGAGGAACATAAGAAAAACCTATTGATTGTAGCCTAAGTTTGATTACGAAAACAGAGATTCTTTGTTTTGAGGTTCGGGGGTTAGATTACGAGATGGGAAGTACCGAAACACCCATCTCGCCCAACTAAAGTTGGTCTTGCTTGATCAAAATCTACATGAATGATAACGTTCTTCTTCTTCTTCTTTAAGTTATAAAAAGGGGGTTTAAAATAGAGTTTGGAATGTAGGAGATAACTCCTTAACCAACCTCAATGAGATGAGGTGATCATTAGAGTCATGTCCCAAAATGATTTGGGTGATTGCACATTTGATTAGAGTAAAAGAGAGAGAGGAGATAAAGTAGAAAAGAAAGGAAAAGATGGACTTTTACCTAAAATTTGAAGAACTTCAAATGTTGCTTGATGAGATCCTTGGAGAACCTTTAGAAAGTGACTCTTTTGTCTAGTTTTTTGATGATTTTTCCGATCCTTGAAAATGGAGGTAAAGAGAGGTTTTTATAGGTGAAAGAGGGGTGTTTTTTGTGCCAAAACTCAGTCACCAAGAAATCCTTCCCGGGCAAAATCCTGTAAATTGAGCAAGGGAGGGAATCCTGGACAGAAATCTGTAACTGACGCCCAGAGGCGCGCGCTTCCTACTTTGGGGGCGGGAGGCGCGTGCGCCTGGCTCCTTGTGTCGGAGGCGCGCGACTCAGATAAGGCAATTTTGACAGAATGGACTAGAAAGTCAGCCCCGTCATTCAGTTTAGTCCCTGGACTTAACGAAGTCAGTCAGGAACTTAACGGAAGTGACAGAAACTAACGAGAAACACTTAAAATGGGGAGAAACACAAGATCAAATGTGCAATCGGAGTGAGCGGTCCAAGGCGGGGTGTGTACAGAGCCCCTCGGCGACGTGGACTGCAAAGCAAAATGCGTCGACGAAAGTTAAAAACACCCGCCGAGGACATCACCAAGAAAAGGCAAAGACTCGATGAAAGCAGGAATTTGAAATTGCGAGAGATAGTGGTGTTCTCCCTGTGTGAGCGGCTTTTGCTAGAGTGTTGTATTGGAGCTCATGGGAGCTTGTCTCGATATGGACCGAGTTTGTTGAGTTGGGGCTCATGGGAGCTTGTCTCGATATGGACCGAGCTGCCGACTTGGAGCTCATGGGAGCTTGTCTCGATATGGACCGAGTTGCCGACTTGGAGCTCATGGGAGCTTGTCTCGATATGGACCGAGTTGCCGACTTTGGACTCATGGGAGTGCCCTGGTCCCATGTTCATATTGTAACCCCTGCAGAAGTGATTAGTGCAAAATAACAGAAGAAGAATATGAAGAAGTGGGCGATTCTGGTTCTTGATGCGGGATGCGCGCTCGTCCCACATCAGCACTCAGAGGCGCACGCTTCTGGGTTGATTCCCAGAACAGAAACAGGTTTCAGTGACTGAGCAGAACAGTGGGGTGTGGGCACAGTTGCCTTCATCAGAACAGAGTTGAACCCTCGGACTGTTTTAATTTTGTGTTTTATTTACCGGTCACACGGGTGATTCGGGAGTTGTAATTTTATGTGCTTACGTGTTTTGTGTGTTTTTCTTTCTTTTCAAAAAAAAAAGTCAAGTGTGACTCCAAATGGCACGAGGCTTCAAAGCAATATTTCATCGAACGGATTCACTAACGGATTCGTCAACAAGGGTTCGCTAACGACCTCATTCAAAACATTCAACCGTGCCCACACCCCACAAAGTCAACAACTCGGTCCATATCGAGACAAGTTCCATGAGCTCCAAGTCGGCAACTCGGTCCATATCGAGAGAAGCTCCCATGAGCTCCAAGTCGACAACTCGGTCCATATCGAAACAAGCTCCCATGAGCTCCAAGTCAGCAAACTCGGTCCATATCGAGACAAGCACCCATGAGCTCCAAGTCGGCAAACTCGGTCCATATCGAGACAAGCACCCATGAGCTCCAAGTCGGCAACTCGGTCCATATCGAGACAAGCTCCCATGAGCTCCAAGTCGACAACTCGGTCCATATCGAGACAAGCTCCCATGAGCTCCAAGTCGGCAAACTCGGTCCATATCGAGACAAGCTCCCATGAGCCCCAATACAACACTCCAGCAAAAGCCGCTCACACAGGGAGCGCACCACTATCTCTCGCAATTTCAAATTTCGGCTTTCATCGAGTCTTTGCTTTTTCTTGGTGATGTCCTCGGCGGGTGTTTTTAACTTTCGTCGACGCGTTTTGCTTTCCAGTCCACGTCGCCGAGGGGCTCTGTAGACACCCCGCCTTGGACCGCTCACCCCGATTGCACATTTGATCTTGTGTTTCTCCCCATTTTAAGTGTTTCTCGTTAGTTTCTGTCACTTCCATTAAGTTCCTGACTGACTTCGTTAAGTCCAGGGACTAAACTGAATGACAGGGCTGACTTTCTAGTCCATTCTGTCAAAATTGCCTTATCTGAGTCGCGCGCCTCCGACACTAGGAGCCAGGCGCGCGCGCCTCCCGCCCCCAAAGCAGGAAGCGCGCGCCTCTGGGCGTCAGTTACAGATTTCTGGCCAGGATTCCCTCCCTTGCTCAATTTACAGGATTTTTCCTGGGAAGGATTTCTTGGTGACTGAGTTTTGGCACCAAAAACACCCCTCTTTCACCTATAAAAACCTCTCTTTACCTCCATTTTCAAGGATCGGAAAAATCATCAAAAAAACTAGACAAAAAGAGTCACTTTCTAAAGGTTCTCCAAGGATCTCATCAAGCAACATTTGAAGTTCTTCAAATTTTAGGTAAAAGTCCATCTTTTCCTTTCTTTTCTACTTCATCTCCTCTCTCTCTTTTACTCTAATCAAATGTGCAATCACCCAAATCATTTTGGGACATGACTCTAATGATCACCTTATCTCATTGAGGTTGGTTAAGGAGTTATCTCCTACATTCCAAATCCTATTTTAAACCCCCTTTTTATAACTTAAAGAAGAAGAAGAAGAAGAAGAACGTTATCATTCATGTAGATTTTGATCAAGCAAGACCAACTTTAGTTGGGCGAGATGGGTGTTTCGGTACTTCCCATCTCGTAATCTAACCCCCGAACCTCAAAACAAAGAATCTCTGTTTTCGTAATCAAACTTAGGCTACAATCAATAGGTTTTTCTTATGTTCCTCAAAACATAGGTGGCGACTCTAAAAACAAGTTAGACATCCTAGGATAATTCACCGCTCTAGCCAAGCCGTGGTTCCCCGGGGTATCTACAGACAAGCTCCCATGAGCTCCAGTCGGCAAACTCGGTCCATATCAAGACAAGCTCCCATGAGCTCCAAGTCGGCAACTCGGTCCATATCGAGACAAGCTCCCATGAGCTCCAAGTCGCCAACTCGGTCCATATCGAGACAAGCTCCCATGAGCTCCAAGTCAGCAAACTCGGTCCATATCGAGACAAGCACCCATGATCTCCAAGTCGGCAACTCGGTCCATATCGAGACAAGCTCCCATGAGCTCCAAGTCGGGAAACTCGGTCCATATCGAGACAAGCTCCCATGAGCTCCAAGTCGGCAACTCGGTCCATATCGAGACAAGCTCCCATGAGCCCCAACTCAACAAAACTCGGTCCATATCGAGACAAGCTCCCATGAGCCCCAATACAACACTCCAGCAAAAGCCGCTCACACAGGGAGCGCACCACTATCTCTCGCAATTTCAAATTCCGGCTTTCATCGAGTCTTTGCTTTTTCTTGGTGATGTCCTCGGCGGGTGTTTTTAACTTTCGTCGACGCGTTTTGCTTTGCAGTCCATGTCGCCGAGGGGCTCTGTAGACACCCCGCCTTGGACTGCTCACCCCGATTACACATTTGATCTTGTGTTTCTCCCCATTTTAAGTGTTTCTCGTTAGTTTCTGTCACTTCCGTTAAGTTCCTGACTGACTTCGTTAAGTCCAGGGACTAAACTGAATGACAGGGCTGACTTTCTAGTCCATTCTGTCAAAATTGCCTTATCTGAGTCGCGCGCCTCCGACACTAGGAGCCAGGCGCGCGCGCCTCCCGCCCCCAAAGCAGGAAGCGCGCGCCTCTGGGCGTCAGTAACAGATTTCTGGCCAGGATTCCCTCCCTTGCTTAATTTACAGGATTTTGCCCGGGAAGGATTTCTTGGTGACTGAGTTTTGGCACCAAAAACACCCCTCTTTCACCTATAAAAACCTCTCTTTACCTCCATTTTCAAGGATCGGAAAAATCATCAAAAAACTAGACAAAAAGAGTCACTTTCTAAAGGTTCTCCAAGGATCTCATCAAGCAACATTTGAAGTTCTTCAAATTTTAGGTAAAAGTGCATCTTTTCCTTTCTTTTCTACTTCATCTCCTCTCTCTCTTTTACTCTAATCAAATGTGCAATCACCCAAATCATTTTGGGACATGACTCTAATGATCACCTTATCTCATTGAGGTTGGTTAAGGAGTTATCTCCTACATTCCAAATCCTATTTTAAACCCCCTTTTTATAACTTAAAGAAGAAGAAGAAGAAGAACGTTATCATTCATGTAGATTTTGATCAAGCAAGACCAACTTTAGTTGGGCGAGATGGGTGTTTCGGTACTTCCCATCTCGTAATCTAACCCTCGAACCTCAAAACAAAGAATCTCTGTTTTCGTAATCAAACTTAGGCTACAATCAATAGGTTTTTCTTATGTTCCTCAAAACATAGGTGGCGACTCTAAAAACAAGTTAGACATCCTAGGATAATTCACCGCTCTAGCCAAGCCGTGGTTCCCCGGGGTATCTACAGACAAGCTCCCATGAGCTCCAAGTCGGCAAACTCGGTCCATATCGAGACAAGCTCCCATAAGCTCCAAGTCGGCAACTCGGTTCATATCGAGACAAGCTCCCATGAGCTCCAAGTCGACAACTCGGTCCATATCGAGACAAGCTCCCATGAGCTCCAAGTCAGCAAACTCGGTCCATATCGAGACAAGCACCCATGAGCTCCAAGTCGGCAACTCGGTCCATATCGAGACAAGCTCCCATGAGCTCCAAGTCGGCAAACTCGGTCCATATCGAGACAAGCTCCCATGAGCTCCAAGTCGACAACTCGGTCCATATCGAGACAAGCTCCCATGAGCCCCAACTCAACAAAACTCGGTCCATATCGAGACAAGCTCCCATGAGCCCCAATACAACACTCCAGCAAAAGCCGCTCACACAGGGAACGCACCACTATCTCTCGCAATTTCAAATTCCGGCTTTCATCGAGTCTTTGCTTTTTCTTGGTGATGTCCTCGGCGGGTGTTTTTAACTTTCGTCGACGCGTTTTGCTTTGCAGTCCACGTCGCCGAGGGGCTCTGTAGACACCCCACCTTGGACCGCTCACCCCGATTACACATTTGATCTTGTGTTTCTCCCCATTTTAAGTGTTTCTCGTTAGTTTCTGTCACTTCCGTTAAGTTCCTGACTGACTTCGTTAAGTCCAGGGACTAAACTGAATGACAGGGCTGACTTTCTAGTCCATTCTGTCAAAATTGCCTTATCTGAGTCGCGCGCCTCCGACACTAAGAGCCAGGCGTGCGCGCCTCCCGCCCCCAAAGCAGGAAGCGCGCGCCTCTGGGCGTCAGTAACAGATTTCTGGCCAGGATTCCCTCCCTTGCTCAATTTACAGGATTTTGCCCGGGAAGGATTTCTTGGTGACTGAGTTTTGGCACCAAAAACACCCCTCTTTCACCTATAAAAACCTCTCTTTACCTCAATTTTCAAGGATCGGAAAAATCATCAAAAAACTAGACAAAAAGAGTCACTTTCTAAAGGTTCTCCAAGGATATCATCAAGCAACATTTGAAGTTCTTCAAATTTTAGGTAAAAGTACATCTTTTCCTTTCTTTTCTACTTCATCTCCTCTCTCTCTTTTACTCTAATCAAATGTGCAATCACCCAAATCATTTTGGGACATGACTCTAATGATCACCTCATCTCATTGAGGTTGGTTAAGGAGTTATCTCCTACATTCCAAACTCTATTTTAAACCCCCTATTTATAACTTAAAGAAGAAGAAGAAGAACGTTATCATTCATGTAGATTTTGATCAAGCAAGACCAACTTTAGTTGGGCGAGATGGGTGTTTCGGTACTTCCCATCTCGTAATCTAACCCCCGAACCTCAAAACAAATAATCTCTGTTTTCGTAATCAAACTTAGGCTACAATCAATAGGTTTTTCTTATGTTCCTCAAAACATAGGTGGCGACTCTAAAAACAAGTTAGACATCCTAGGATAATTCACCGCTCTAGCCAAGCCGTGGTTCCCCGGGGTATCTACAGATACTAGCTGAGTTCTAATCACAGTTTTCAAACCTTTCACAAACCTCGTAGCCTTTCTCTCCTCAGTTGCCACTAAGTGAGTACAATACCTGGACAACTCTGAAAACTTAGCTGAATACTGGGCAACTGACATAGAACCTTGCTCCAAACTAAGAAACTCTATCTCCTTCCTGTCTTGATCTACCCGGGGAATGAAGTGTTCTTTAAACTTTTCCAGAAAATTCTCCCACGAGTAAGGTACATGAGTCTCATCCCATTTAGTTTTCAAAGCTTTCCACCAATGCTCGGCAGCTCCATTCAGCTTATAAGTAGCTAACCTGACTTGATCTTCCTCAAAACATATCAAAGCATCAAAGATCTTTTCCATTGATTCAATCCACCTTTCAGTCTTAGATACGTCAGGCTCTCCATCATACTCCATAGGCTTCATTTTCAGAAACTGTTCTACGCCATATCTTGGTGGTACCTGTTCCCTCTCTTGCCGCTGATCATTTAATGTTTTCATTGCTGCTTCGAACATTCCTTGAAACATAATTCGAGCCTCTTCTCTGGCATCTCCTTGCCCCGAAGAGCCAGCCTGATCTCCTTCATTCTCAACCATTTTTAATGAATACCTGCATAGAACACTCAATGTTACTCACTCTATACTCTACTACCCTCCTAGGTCATTTAGTCATTCTAGACCATCTACAACCTAGCTCTGATACCAACTTGTCGCGCCCCAGACCCGTGGTCCTACTTGGCCCTACGCTCGGGACACGAGTGGAAGACGTTATAAAACATTTTTGTTGAAAATTTTTGAAATGTACTTTTATAAAGTTTAACTAAATCATGCTTGGAGTTCAAAGACTTCATTTAACTTTAAACAAACTTTACAACCAACTTTCACAACGAAAGTACTTAGCCCGAAGGCTTTCAAACTTTTAAACAAATGTATATACACCAACATTAACCAAAATAGGTGTGACAATAGAAAGTACGGGTACTCTACCCAAAAGGTTTTACATTTACATAATGTAACCTTAACAAAACAAGTCCCAACTCTTACCACTCCAACGTCCTCCTGTGCCAAGTGTCCTATCCTCTGGACCCGCCTTTATCTAAAACAGTTAACAAATAAAGGGTGAGAATAAATCTCAGTAAGCTACTAAAATGCAACTACGTTTCATGCTAAAATGATAATCATAAAGAATAGTATCATAGCAATCACATAGCACATAGTATGAGAGATAAAATCAACTCATACACCACATGGGCCACACTCAAGTGGATACCAAGCCAAGGTTTACCCAATAACATAACTGTCTGAGAATACCATCTGAGAAAACCAACTGAGAAAACCATCTGAGCAGCATAAATAGCTGAATCCGGGATCCCGAAAACCAAACCATAACCATAAGAACCCAAGTAACCAGAGAGGGAAATATGACACAAAGTCATAACCCAAATGCTCACCAAAGGGAGCGATTCATCCCATCTAAGACCAATATAGACTGGGGAAACAGAGAAGGCACAGTGGACACCTTATAGTGAACTTCGCTTGTGTGCCACTATAATTCTCCCACCGCCTGACACGAGGTACCAATGGAAAACCTTATATTGAACATACTTGTACCACTATAATTCTCCTATTGCCTGACTCCACAACAAGACCAGCTGGACTTTTTACAAGAAGCAAAGTAATGAGTACTTGCTAAACAACAACAACCGGGGAAATGATTCTAAAATAATGAACCAAGTCAAACACATCAAAGATACACATAAAGAATCACTCACAAAGAGTCTACAAGAACATGATTCAAGGTCACAATACATTCTTGCACACACTTGAACACCCTTCTCATTAACCATGATAATATCCCAGGACACTCATATATTGGTCCTAGACAATACCCTCAAGGATTAACCAAAGATAACCTTCAATATCTTACCTTATCCAAACTATAAGATTCAGGGGAAAGTGTGAGGCCGCCCAAAACAGGGTGTGCGGTCGCACACATTTTGATTTCTCAAGAACAAAATCTTCCAGATAAGTGTGCGGCCGCACGCCCTTTTTGGGCGGCCGCCCAACACACTCGACAGGCAAAACCCAAAATGATTTATACTCCTTCCGTTTCACCGTCCCAAAAGTACAGCATTAACGTTTATAACTTTACTAAGACTACAAAATTAGTCTCAAGACAACTTTAATACTACTTTGAACCCAACCAAATAAACATACTTAATACTCCCTTTGTCCCAAAATTACAATTATAACAAATATTACCCAAATCACAAAATAACAATTACAAGTATCAGATATAGCATATATGACCATTTTAACATTTAAAGGAGAATTAGTAACTTACCTATTTCTAGAAAAAGTATCGCTGACATAATTTTTGTTCGGCTAGAAATGACCTATTCGACGCCCTGATCATTTTTATATAATTAGTTTTTAAAACGGATAAGTAAATAAAAAGAATTAAATCGAAATGGGTTGAACTTACCTTTTCTTTCTTTAACCCTAGGAAAGAAAGAGAATGTTGCAGAGTTGTTTATACACAGAGGGAGAGAAGAAGCAACAAGTTATATTACAAATTTTACCCACTTTTCTAACATTGGTCACTCAACTTTCGTTTTTAACACTTAAGCCCCTAAACTTATATTCTTACAAAGGACCCTATAGTTTCAACTTAATCATTTAACTCCTTTAATCATTATCATTACTTAACTAAGTAAATAACACAAATAATCCAGTATGATATGCAAATCATAAAATATGATGCAACACATAAAATGCACACATAAGTCAAATAAAAATCCCCAAAAATATAAAATAAATAGGGATGGGTTTTGGGGTCGCTACACATCGCGCATCCAAGATCATGGGTGAGTAACAAGAATCTACATCAGCAAACTCTGAATCCCACGACTGTCATCAAGGTGTAAACTAATGGCACAGGATTTGCAATCGGTTATCCCACGACTGTCATCAAGACGTAAGTTAATGGCATATGATTCACTTTTCTGGCGGAAAGGCAGTTGCGTCAGAAGGAGAAGCAAGGTCCGAGTAATTAGCGTCTCCACATCCGGGTATCTCACGACTGTTGTCAAGATGTAAGTTAATAACACAGGATCCCACCATTTAGAGTCCCATAATTGTCATCAAGACGTAAGTTAATGGCATAGGATTCACATTTTTAACGGAAAGGCAGTCGCGTTAAAAGGAGAAGCGAGGTCCGAGTAATTGGCGTCTCCAAACCCAGAGTCTGATAATTGTTATCAAGACGTACGTTAATAACATAGGATTCACATTTTCCAATGTAAGGGACAAACTCATTGGGAAGGAGAAGCAAGGTCCAGGCAACTGGCGTCTCTAAAATCGAAGGCGGTTCGTCATCAACAATAGGGCATGTTAAGAATTGGAGTCAAAGAGATTGATTTCCTCAGTATGGATTGCAACTGGAGATGGTTCGTCATCGGCAAAAAGAGAGTATATTCAGAATTGGGTCAAGGCTATTGATTCCTCAGTATGGGTACTCTCTAAACTCTAAGCTTTACTTATCGCAAGTTTTTCTTTCAAAAAAATGATTTTTAAAATACCTTAAACCTTAGTTTTTGCGTATTTTCGGAGTCGAACTATGTTTGGTCTGATTTCCTTCCAGGAATACGTAGGCATCTTTTTAGCACGACCATACCCCTAGTTCAAAATGGTGTCTTTTCTATCGACGACGGTACTTCATCCATGAGTATCATCGCCGAGGGGCTCTGTAGACACCCCATTTTGGACATTCATTTATAATCACACTACTTCTGTATCTCGCCTCTGATTTGGGTCAAAACTCGTTAAGTTGGACATGTTTTGTTAAGTTTCTGACTGACTCTGTTAGTTAGGGGCCAAATTGAACATTAAAACTATCGCAGAGGGCAAATAAGTGATTCCAGCACTTAGATGCCTCGTACGAGACATTGATGTCTCGTACGAGGTATCCCCCTCGACAGTCGGGTTTTTGGTCAGTTTCCTTGTTGATCTTAACCCCTTTTCTTGGCAAACACTCATGCAATCTGGGAAAACCTAATGGCCGATCCTAGAGTCCAAAAATACCTCTGTGGAGATCAACTCATTGATTCCCACTTCAACTTACCTTCTTGGACAAAACCCTAGGTCAAAATCTCCTATAAATATAAGGTTCTTGAACCAGAAAAAGGGTAGACTCTATATTCACCAAACAACCACTAAAAATATGACCAAAGAAGTTCTTCTAATCAACCCCTCTCTGATACCCATGAAATTTAGAGGATCAAGGCCTTTAGTCAAGGCCATCCATAGGATTCTTGAAGAAAACGCTTAGGTAAATCTTTGCTTTTCTATCTTCTCATCTCCTTCTTTGTGTTTGAAGTAGTGTGATTCCATTAAAGGATCAGCCTAGAGCCTCTCCAACCTATGGAGATGGTCTCGAAGCACATGATCCGACATCCCAAATAAATAAGTCATTATTTATTTGTTTGTTTTTATCTTTTGGTACACGAATGCATGATTTTGAAACGATGATGATGATTTCTTAGAAAGACCAATCCTAGATTGGGTGAATTGGGTGCTCCTTGACCTTCCCAATTCATAACTTAACCCCCGAATCTAGACATCTCGGTCCGTGTTCCGACAATAACATGGTGGCAACTCTCAAATCAACAAGAAGGTGAATCGAAGTTCGAAAGTGTGCCATCGAAGCAAAAACCTCACGCGCAAACACCTTGGAATTTAGATTTATGGAGATAAGTCTAAAAGGTTGATTGGTTAAAGTCAGAGTACTAATATAGACTAGATAGTGATTATAAAAGGTTGATTGGAATCCTAAATCTTGTGAAAAGTTCACTATGGAAGACTCTTGGAGAGGTTGCTTGCAAATATCTAAGGGCATCACTCTTGACAAGATTTAGTCTTATTGGAAGACTAATGAGCAAGAGTACATGATTAGGATTCCATATGCTTCGGTAATTGGATCTATCATGTAAGCCATGTTAATGTACTAAGACCGGATATCTCATATACTTGGAGTATGATAAGATGATACCAATCGGATCCTAGTAAAAGTCACTAGTTAAGAAACATCCTTATGTACTTGAAAAGAAACTAATGGATGCATTCTTGATCTTTGATGAAATGAAAGATGATCTTGTAACAGTTACATTGATTCATTCGTACTAAATAACAAAGATACATATTGCAGTATAAATACATGTTTATGTTTAATAATGGTGTTAGAAGAGTTCTAAATATACCATTACTATTATACAAGGTTGAGTATCTAGTAGCATGAGATGCAACTGAAAATTGTTTGGATAAGGAGACTAATTAGTAAACTAGAAAACATTTCTAGTGTCACTAATTTAATGTACCTTCATTGTGTCAATAATTGTTATTGCACAATCCAAGGCACTAATGTCTTATCTAAACATATACTCGGACGTTTCTATCTTATTTGAGAAATCATCAAAGATGGAAGATGTCAAAATATGCAAAGTACCATATGATGATAAGAAGGATAATCATCTTACATAAGCTTGCTTGCAAAATGATGGAGATCATAACTAAGCTCAATGGGTATTGGATACACGTTGATTGGGCCCAGTGCAAGTGGGATATTGTTGAATATTATGCCCTAGGCCCTTGAGAAAGGCCTATGCGTTATATCATAGCTTCATTGTTATAGAAATAACAAACCCGATTATTATATCTTTTGCATGTTTATTATAATAATCATTATCCCTAGCACTTATGAATGGCTAGCATGAGTTTAATGGATAATCATATGATGATTATGGTGCATAGGATGCGGATTAAACCTGTGGGTACTTGTTGGAGAACAAGGTACTGGATAGACCCGTTATGAGATTTATGTCATGGTCAAATGTCATAATTAAATCTCATAATAGTCATACCATTTGAATCCTTAGACTTGAGATTATCATGGTCTTTCACATGATGTACATTATGTTTGACGTACTCAAGCGCTACCCTTAACCGGGTGGTTATAAAGGCTACGATTGGCATAATTGGATTCTTGTAGGGAAGAATGATAAGTCAAGATAGGATTTGTCCCTCTCTCAATAGAAATATCTGCTTGGCTTCTCGATGAGTGAGATTGATGATAGTGTACGGCCGTACCCAAATGAATTGATGCGATCAATGTCATCTGCCTATATCAATCTACTAGGGATCGAGAAAGCATTGGACAACATAAGTTGACTTGGACCATGACTTATGTGTTAGAGATTATGCCCTAGGCCATTGAGAAAGGCCTTGTGTTACATCATGTTCTCAGTTGTTATGGAGATAATAACTTGGATTATAATATGTTTTGCATGTTTCATATAATGATCCCCATCCCTAGTACTTATGAAGAACTAGTATAAGTTTAATTGATGATCATGTGATGATCATGTGTATATGATACAAATTAAACGTATGGGTACTTGTTGGTGAACAAGTACTGGACATGACCCACCGATGAGATTTATGTCATGGTCAAATGTCCTAATCAAATCTCATTTAGTTATATCATTTGATATCCTTAGACTTGAGATTACCATGGTCTTCCACATGATGAACATTATGTTTGACTTAGTCAACCGCTACGCTTAACCAGGTAGTCATAAAGGCTATGATTAACATAATCGGATTCTTGTAGGAAATAATGATAAGTCAAGATGGAATTTTTCCCTTCTCAAGAGAGATATCTACTTAGGCCACTCGTAGAGTGAGATTGATGAAATGCGTGGCGACACTCAAATGAATTGATGTGATCAATGTCATTTGCTCATATCCATCTACTCAGGATCGAGAAAGCATTGACCGATATAAGTTGACGTGGACCATAACTTATGTTCAATATGATATCGTGTGATAAAAGGATTGTGATATGTTCTTTGAGGAATAACGAACTTCATTAAGTTATATTAATTAGGTAGTCATGATGGCTTGCTATAGTCCGCTCATGACTTATGGGTTTGACCTTGGTTTGACTCATTACCAACTTAATATAATCTTATGGGGTCACACACAAAATAATGAATCAAGAAAAGGCAAAAACTGAATTTCTGGCGGGCACGGCCATGCCAGTTATAAAGCACTACTGTGCCAAATGGCACGACCGTCCCATTTAACAAACACGACCATGCCAGAATTCGACTTGGCCAGGTCTTGCTCGCACCAAGTGGAACGGTCGTGCCACTTTGTGAGCACGACCGTGCCAGAGTTCCTAGTGCCAGATTTTGTGGAGTTTAATTGGGTGACGGGATTTAGGTCTCCTAGGTCATTAAGGGTTAATGACTAGGGACTATAAATACATCTTTTCACCAGCCATTAAACTAATGCAACCCAATATGTTTCAGAAACATAATTCTTGATCAAAGATTGAGAATCAAAGATCAAGAACGCATTAAATTCATATAGCCTTTGAAGATTAGAAAAAACGTGTTTTCTAATGGGTCTAGCAATCCAGATCTAGAATGGTTCTAGATATTCGTTCGCCTGTGGATACGCATAGAGGATGCTTGCTTTAGTATCTCAAGTTCGTGTTCCTGTGATAATGATCCAAAGAACGTGAAGAACGAGGAGATCAAATCTAAAGCTTGAAGACTTGAAGATTTGAAGATCCGAAAATTTTAAACGCATAACCACGGTTAGTATTCTAAATTCATCCTCCTATTAATTTAATCATCATGAATGGATCTTGGGGCTTAAGGTTTTGTTGATTTCATATTGCCATTTTCCGCTGCGCAAGGACCCACAAAACCCAACAGTGGTATCAGAGCCACGTTCATGTATGGTTATTTTAATATTATCATGTTAAATATATAATTCGATTATATGATCTAGCATGATGTGAATTTAGAATAAAGGATTTATGTGATTTGTTTGGTGAAACAATTATATATTTGATATAGTATGATTATGAACAAGGTTTTCAAGTTGCATGATTAATATGATTAATCTATTTATCAGATCATCAATCTCTTTAATATGATTATTGAATTGATGATTCTTGATCTTGAAGAACAAATTGTTTGTTCTTAGGGTTTGATGTTTATGATAATTTGATTATCATAAATAGTTGAATCTTTAAAGGATCAAGATCTGATAAATTGCGTTCGTGCGGTTCGCGTGCAATGCAAGTTTTCATGCAGAATTTTTATCCAGAATTTTTTTGCAGATTACATACAGTGCACGTGCAGTCCAGAATTTTGTGCAGAATTTTCGTGCAGTTTGCGTGTCGTGCAGATTTTTCGTGCAGTTTGTGTGCAGTGCAGATTTCTAAATGCGTGTTTTTCAGATATGGAGATGCATTGTAGAATACGTGTTGTTCATGGAATTGGATTCTATGAGGTAATGTATTCTTAATAGAGTTGGACTCGATGAAAGAATTCATTATTGAATATGTATTATACCAAGAGTAGGACTCTAAGAAAACCTAAATTCATAATTATATTCACATAAGTATCCGTTCATTAATTAATTGGATTAATTATATCTTTGTTATGCGCGTTGCTATATGAGCGAACCTTATTTAAAATTTAAGTCACGTGCCAACCCATGATAGACAATTGGGATTACAACGGGTAGTTTTGTGTGGGTTACGCCAAAGCGTAGGTGCATTGATTTTATCCTTATAAGAACGGAAATTATACATTCTTAATACTCCTAAGTAACCTAAATTGCAATATTAATTTGATTAATATGTTCCATAGGATCATCAAAATTTAATTTGATTAACTTGTTGATGATCTTAGATTCATGAATAAAAAAAAATTTCTGGGTTTTGATAATCATGATGATTGGATCACCATGAACACCAAATCCTAATTGAATCAAGTAAAGCAATTTTAATGTAAAATTTGGAAATTGAAAATCTATTTTTCTGTGGTGCACAGCCGAGCGGGTCCTAAGACTCGGCCGAGCAAGTGATGTTCAGAATTGAATCTGGGATTGAATCTAGTTTCAGATGGCTGGTTTTCAAAACCATGTTTCCTGAAAAGTGATGTCAATTCAGAATTCAGATAAACTGAAATCAGAATCCTGAATTGTTCTTGATTGCGGAAATCAGTTAAATTGATGAGACATGAAATTTAGAAACAAGACTACAGATCCATACGGAAATGTGGATACCTTTTGGCTTAGTTTTGACCGTATGGACTGTTCTCTAAGTTTCTGAATGGTGTACGAAATTGTGGATGCCTTTTGGCTTAGTTTCGGCCGTACATTTTGTGCTCTAGATTTCTGAACATAAGTACAGAAAGATGGTGATCTAAGTCAAAATTTTGATTTTTGACTTCATGAATTTCTAAAAGGAAAGAGGATTAAAAGATAAAGGTAAGACAAATGTTGTCAAACCTAAAGAAAAAATTTGTGGCTAAAATTATAACTCTAAATAATGCAATATTATAATATGGCAATTGGATTGACAATTTAAAATTATATTCAAAATTCTGGATGATCAAAGAAAGTGAATGGTAGTGAGACTACCACTTGGGATATTTATGTTATAAGATTAATCTTTCTAATTTTAATTATTGGGTATTGGATACCGGATGTAGATTCCACATTTGTATAAATGTGCAACAATTAATAAATAGAAATACTACTTATGAAAGGTAAAGTTAATCTACGGATGGTAATGATGCAAGAGTTACAACATTGTTCGTAGAACACTTATGAAGTGACTTTACTCATTAAGTAGAAAAATATTATTTTGTTATAAGATAATGAAGGATATTTATTTCTTATTTAGAATAACAAAAGTGCTTTATTTATTATCATTTGCTTTATTGTATTGTTAAATCATATGAATAAATCTTATATCCTAAATCTTGAAGAACAAAATAATAAATAAGGTTATAACATAAAATAATTAAACTCTTAAGGCATTATTGTTTTGATCAAATAAATGAGAAACGCATATCTAAAATTCCATGGAACGGAGATTTAAATTCATATAATTTTGAATCATGTGATATATACAAATCTTATTTACTTGGATCAAGTCACCTTTTACTAGGAGTAGTAAAAGGGCTAATAACTTATTAGACCTAATACATGTTGATGTATATGGTCCATTAAGTGGCAATGCTAAAAGAGGATTTTGGTACTATTGGCAAAAATATTCAAAGATTCTGATTCGATCGTGATGATAAATATTTGAACCAAGTATTTGACAATCATCTTTAAGGTTGTGAAATTATTTCACAGTTTACTCCATCAAGAACACCATTTTGGAATAATGTGTCTACATGGAGGTATAGAACCTTATCGGATATAGTTCATTAGATGATAATATCAAATTAATCTTTCATTATTTATATTGGGGTTATACATTGGAAACCGCTATAATTACACTAATTTGAGTTCCATCAAAATAGGTTCAAAGGTACCATATGTGATATGGAATGAAAGAAAACTTGGTTTGTATTTAATGAAGATTTAAGATGGTGAGACTTTTGCGAAAATACTTGTCTAGGACAAGCTCGCACTTAAATATAATAAATGTATTTTCATGGAATATTCTAAAGAAACTTGAGGATATTATTTTACGTCTGAGAAGCAAATTGGTTGTTGGTAATGGTACTTTTCTAAATAAATTGTTTATCTCTAAAAGAACCAGTGCGAGTAAAATATATCTCGAATGGTTCGAGACCTAGAAAATAACATAGAACCTTAGATGGAAGTTGAACAAACTTTCACAAGGAGTTGTGAAAATCCGTTCAAGTTACACAAGTTACACAAGTTACTTGTATATATGATAGGATACATTCTATAACAAGAAATATTAGATTTCTCGTAATAGAAAGTATTGAGGTGAAGCTCATTGAGAATGATATATTTATCACCTATCAAAATGCAATGTCGGCTCCATATTTAGATTAATGACTTGGAGTCATAAAATCTAAAAGGAAATCCATATAGTATAATCAAGTTTTAAACTTGATCATTCTAACCTAAGGTGTAAAAACCAAATGATGGAATTAAGTTGTGGAAATCCGTGTGATGGTTGACATATATTTTATTTGAAAGAGTTTCTTAATGAAAGACTTAGGAAGAATCCGCTTACATCATTGGAATTATTATCTATTGATATAAATCTAGGAAGTTGATTGGTTTGTGTTAAAATACTTATAAAGAAAAAGTACTGAATTGTTCAGTATGCAAGACTCTTGGAGAAAAACTTGCAAAGTTGTCTAATGACAATGTTCTTCGCAAGACTTAGTCTTAGTTGAAGACTAATGAGAAAGAATACATGATTAGGATTCCATATGCTTCGGCAATTGGATCTATCATGTATGTCATATCATGTACTTAGACGAGATAACTCGTATACTTGGAGTATGATGAGAACAAACTAATCATATCCTAGAGAAAGTCACTAGATAGTGGTCAAGAATATCCTTATGTACTTGAGAAGAACGAAGGATGCATTCTTGATGGTTGTTGGCATGGGAGATGATCTAGTAAATGGTTACATAGATGCATGATTCCACATCGACAAGGATAATTAAAGATCGCAGTATGGACATATGTTTAAAGTAAGTTCTATTAGTTGGAATAGTTCCAAGCAAATACACTATAAACAATTCTACGAATAAAATTGATTATTTAGTTACAAGAGTTGTAACTAAGGGAGTTGTTTGAATATAGATTTTATTAGTAAAACTAGAAATAGTTTCTAGTACTACTAATCCTATAGACCTTTATTGTGAAATAATGGTTATTGCACAAGTTATGGTGTCAAAGTCTCATCCATGATCCAAACACACACTCTGATGTTTCCATATCTACGAGAAATCGTTGATATGGGAGATGTCAAAATATGAAAAATACCTTATGATGATAACAAGGATAATATTCCTACATAAGATTCTCCACATGCTGTTATGATGGTCATAAGCTAACCTCAATGGTATTGGATACATGTTGATTGGGCCTAGTGCAAGTAGGAGATTGTTGGAGATTATGCCCTCGGCCCTTGAGAAAGGCCTTGTGTTACATCATGTTCTCATTTGTTATGGATATAATAACTTGGATTATAATATGTTTTGCATGTTTCATATAATAATCCCCGTCCCTAGTACTTATGAAGAACAAGTATAAGTTTAATTGATGATCATGTGTATATGATACAAATTAAACGTATGGGTACTTGTTGGTGAACAAGTACTGGACATGACCCACCAATGAGATTTATGTCATGTTCAAATGTCATAATTAAATCTCATATAGTTATTTCATTTGATATCCTTAGACCTGAGATTATCATGGTCTTCCACATGATGAACATTATGTTTGACTTAGTCAACCGCTACCCTTAACCAGGTAGTCATGATGGCTATGATTGTCATAATCAGATTCTTGTAGAGAAGAATGATAAGTCAAGATGGAATTTGTCCCTCCTCAAGAGAGATATCTGCTTAGGCCACTCGTAGAGTGAGATTGATGAAATGTGTGGCCACGCTCAAATGAATTGATGTGATCAATGTCATTTGCTCATATCAATCTACTCGAGATCGAGAAAGCATTGAACGATATACGTTGACGTGGACCATGACTTATGTTCAATATGATATCGTGTGACAAAAGGATTGTGATATGTTCTATGAGGAATAACGAACTTCGTTAAGTTATATTAATTGGGTAGTCATGATGGCTTGCTAGAGTCCGCTCATGACTTATAGGTTTGACCTTGGTTTGACTCACTACTAACTTAATATAATCCTATGGGGTCACACACAAAAGAACGAATCAAGAAAAGGCAAAAACTGAATTTCTGGGGGGCACGGCCATGCCAGTTATAAAGCACGACCGTGCCATTTAACAAGCACGACCATGCCAGAATTCGACTTGGGCAGGTCTTGCTCGCACCAAGTGGCACGGCCGTGCCACTTTGTGAGCATGACCGTGCCAGAGTTCCTGGGGCCAGATTTTGTGCAGTTTAATTGGGTGTCGGGATTTAGGTCTCCTAGGTCATTAAGGGTTCATGACTAGGGACTATAAATACATCTTTTCACCAGCCATTAAACTAATGCAACCCAATATGTTTCAGAAACTTAATTCTTGATCTAATATTGAGAATCAAAGATCAAGAACGCATAAAATTCATATAGCCTTTGAAGATTAGAAAAGCATGTTTTTTAATGGGTCTAGCAATCCAGATCTAGAATGGTTCTAAATATTTGTTCGCGTGTGGATACTCATAGAGGATGGTTGCTTTAGCATCTCAAGTTCGTGTTCCTGTGATCCTGATCCGAATAACGCGAAAAACGAGGAGATCAAATCTAAAGCTTGAAGACTTGAAGATTTGAAGATCCCAAAATTTTAAACGCACAACCATGGTTAGTATTCTAAATTCATCCACCTATTAATTTAATCATCATGAATGGATCTTGGGGCTTAGGGTTTTGCTGATTTCATATTGCCGTCTTCCGCTGCGCATGGACTATAAAAACCCAACATTATGTCCAATATGATATCGCGTGACAAAGGGATTGTGATATGTTATTCTATAAGGTAACTTTGGACTTTCAAAGTTATACTAATTGGGTAGTCATAATGGCTTTCTAGAGTCCGCTTATGACTTACGGGTTCTGAATAGTTTGGACTCGTTGGCAACTTAGTATAATCCTATTGGGTCACACACACAATAGAACGGATCGAATAAGGCACGTAAAAATGGGAAAACTGGATCCTAGTGGAGCATCCGTACGGATGATTTGGGTGCCACCAAACCAATCCGTACAGATGGTTTGTCTGGAAGAACAATTTATTCAGATTCCTTGTGTGACAAGGAATCTCGATCCCAAACGGAATTAGGTCAAACCCTCATATAAATATATGCAGCCGGGTTTGACAGCCTCTAATGGTGATTTGAGAAATCATAATACATTGTTTTAGAAACAATAAAATATAGAGAGGTAGGATTATTTAGTTTGAGATTTGGAATCATCAAACTATAATAATCAATGGAGCAAAATAATTCCAATGAAGAAATCGTTTCTTCACCAAGCCTTAGATCTATCAATCTATCAAGAAGGTGTTCTTGAGTCCGTTCGACGTGTGGATACTGATAGAGGGTGTTCGCTTTTCAACACCTTAAAGTCCGTGTTCATGGATTCGATCTTCAAGGGTATGTTTTCTATCATCTTGTATTTAATCTAATCAACATGGACGGATCCATGGCTTATGGGTGTTTGATTTCATATGTTTATTCCGCTGCGCATGTTGCATCAAAACCCAACACATTTCATAGACAACCTTGCCCCATTCGAGCTGTTTACTAAAACCCTTAAATACCAAAACTACCTTCGCTCTCAATTATAACCTTAATCTCTGTCCACTCTGTTAGGATTTGAGTCAAAACCGCGGAGGAGCGAGAAATCAAAACCAGGACGAAGCGGAGGAGCTGAGATCAAATCAGGCCGGACCTGAATAAGGACCCGACAGGACATTGACTCACTGTTTGGGGTGAATTGGAGATTGACTTGGAGTAGGAAGTCAAAGATGAATATTAGCTTGTCTCCTTTTAAGACTTATTGGTGGCAACTTGAATTTTGAGGAGAAATTCCTAATTATACTCCTTACGTCTCTGGGACTCCGGGTAGATTAGTTTTTTCATCGGGTTTAGGACTTAATAATACTATAAATACATTGTGATAGCTACCATAATATTTTGTACTTACTTTATGTAGGAGAAAGTTAGGATATTAAGAGAGAGCTACAAAATAGTGTATAGGAGGGGGCCGTGGGCGTAGGAGAGCCATGGGGGGCGATCCTACAACCCGGCCATGACTATGTTTGTATGTTCTTGGGGAAGGGGAGATAATAATGTATAGTTGAGAGAGATTATTATTGGAGAGTAGTCATTCTAGATCTATGTGAGCACATGTGCTGAAGTTGTAATCTTTACATATATTTTTATAATGATGTCCTGGCTAAGTTCCCCTAGATGTAGTCATGTGTTGATGAACTGGTTTATCAAACATTGGTGTTATTTGCTCTTTCATATTATTATTTTTTGTGTTGAATTATTCTCCTATGTTGATGACTGCTAGTATGGGCTAGTGGATGCGGACATCCCCCCAAAACCCCAAAATTTGGTATCAAGAGCTTTGGTTTGAGATTCGGGAGATCCAAGGTGAAGAAAAGAAACAACAGATTTTCCGTGCAGTGCACGTGCAGAATTCGTGTATTGCACGTGCAGATTTTGTGCAACGCACGTGCAGATTTCATGCAGTGCAGATGCTTCATGTGGAAGACGTGTAGGATTAATCTAAGAGCTGCTATTTATGATTGAAACAAGTGCATGCCAAATAGATCACAATCGTTCAGAAGGTCAAACAGTGCGAATCAGTTCGTGTGTTTCTTATGAGATCTACAGAGATTCGAGGTGGGATTTGGAGATGTATAGATCAAGATGGATCGAAGGTATTCAAGGGTTTATTGCGCAGTCAAGGTGGTTGGAGAAAAATCGCTAGGGGAGGAATTTGCTCAGTACAAATTTAGGCGATGGAGAAATTATGAAAGAATAGGAGAAGATGCATCTAGCACTTGCGTAAGCAACTGACGATGCAAAGGTTAGTAGTATAAGCCATTTTAACCACATAGGAAGAGCAGGAATTCTCTCAAATGACAGATGGGGAGATAGGAAGATATTTTGCTCTACCAACAAAATTAAATTCGTTCCGGGTGGGAGCAAGAATCTAACACAGAGAGGTTGAAGTGTCGCTTGGTTTCCACTCGCCTTATCATTTGGGCGTGGAGGCTCATAGTGGAGGAGCGTGGAGGCTCAACATGGTATAAAAATATTTGGTGGATCATTCTCTTGTGGGATTTTGATGGAATTTGTCACAATGGTGGTTTATGTCTCCAAGTGAGAGATTGTTGAGATTGGAGTCAAAACTACGAAGGAACGAGAAATCGAAACCGGGACGGAGTGGAGGAGCTGAGATCCGGCCGGACCTGAACAAGGACCCGACCGGACCTTCACTGTTTGGGGTGAAATTGGAGATTGACGTGGAGTAGGAAGTCAAAAAGGAAAAGGAGATTGTCTCCTTTTAAGACTAATTTGTAGCCACGTGAATTTTGAGGAGGAAAGGAATATTTATTCCTTTTAGAATTAATTTCCTAATTATACTCCTTCCGTCTCTAGGACTCCGGGTAGATTAGTTTTTTTTTATCAGGTTAGGACTTTATAATCCTATAAATATATTGTGACAGCCACCATAATATTTTGTACTTACTTTGTGTATGATAAAGTTAGGAGAGTAGCCATGCTAGATCTATTGGAGAAGGGGAGATAATAATGTATAGGTGAGATAGATTATTATTGGAGAGTAGTCATGCTAGATCTATGTGAGCACATGTGCTAAAGTGCTAATCTTTACATATATTATTATAATGATATCCTGGCTAAGTGCCCCCATATATAGTCATGTGTTGATGAACTGGGTTATCAAACATCGGTGTTATTTGCTCTTTCATATTATTATTTCATGTGTTGAATTAGTCTCCAATGTTGATGATTGCTAGTATGATCTAGTGGATGCGGAGATCCCCTATTTAATCACTCCCCCCCCCCCTCCGAAACACACAAACAACTCCATCTTTCTCTCTCTCCCGCTCACTCTTTCTCTCTCTACCATATCTGCCACTCCCACCCCACCTTCTCCGACGACCATCAACCTTCAACTCACTTTCTTACTTCGTCTCTTTCTAGATCTGTATCTATCACACCAGATCCTTCTCCCCTGTAGTCATCGCCGACAAGAGATTCTTCTCCGGCCAAACACCATCAAATCTGAGCTCCATACCTTCCTCGCCGAGATTGAGACCTTCACCTCCTCTTCTCACTTTATTTCTCTCTAGATTTGTCTCTCTCTCTATCTCTCTCAACTTTCTCTTTTATTTCCTCCTCCGGTGCTGGTGCCCCCTCCAGATCCTCTTCCTCCTTGTCCTATATATATGTTCACAATTGAGTGGATAATATGTTCAAATGTTAATTTTGATTGAGAATGCTATATAAGATATTTGCATGTAACTTATCTTCTATCAGCACATGTAGTCTTCTTGCATATACTTGGTTATTGTGTGATGTGAATGTTGTTCAAATTTACTTTACTACCGTACATTTGATGTCCGGTATGAGTATTACTTTAAGGAGGAAGCACAAAAAAATTCGTCGACTGAGAACAACAAAACATGCATGTAGGATTACCTCGTTGCGTGGCTTCGCTTCACTTTCATCCCAAAATCGACCCCATTTTTTATTTTTTTGAAAAAATGGGTCTTATGGTTTGAATATTAGATTTTTATTTTTTTTATTTATTTTTTGTAAAGAAATGTTCAAATATAGATCTTAAAGTTGAACTACGAGACTAATTTAGTTTTAAAGTATGATTATCAGAGCCAATATTCATGAAATATCAGAGTGTTTATATATAAATTTATATATATAAAAGATGGAGGTGGAAATATGGAAAGTGTGAAAACAAATGACTCTTTTATAGTTAACTTATAAAACAAAAATTAGTTAATAGTTAAACTATGAGAGGTTATATAAATAAAATACAAGACTTTTTATGGTCTTTAAATATATGCGGAAAATTTAAAAGGTAAAAATTTGACTCTTATAATTTATAAAAGAGGCAAACTGGCATTATACTTCAACTATAAAAAGTTTTAATAAAATATAAGAATTCTTTTTTGGAGTTTTTTTAAAAGGTGTGAAGAAATGTTAAAAAAATACTCCCTCCATCCCAGAGTATATGTCCATCCTCCCATTTGCACAGAGATTATAAAATGGTGGAAGTGATGTATGTGTTGTGAGTAGGGCTGTTATACGAACCGAGCTGGCTCGGGCTCGGCTCGTGAAAGCTCGAGCTCGAGTGAGCTCGAGGTGTAGCTCGAGTCGAGCTCGAACCGATTGTCAAGCTCGTTTTTGTTATCGAGCCAACCGTGTTCGACTCGTTTAGCTCGTTAAAAGCTCGAGTTCGGCTCGATAAGCTCATTAAAATTGAATTTTTATTTTTGAACGACTCGAACTCGGCTCGATAAGCTCGTTAACACCATATTTTTCTTAAAAATATGTCTAAGCTCGAGCTCGTCTCGTTAAAACTCGAGTTCGATATCGACTCGAGTTGTTCGCGAGCTCGATTCGACTCGAGCTCGAATAAGCGAGTGAGCTCGAGCTCGATAAAAGCTCGAACTCGATAAGTTTTAAACGAGCTCGAGCTCGACACCCCAAAGCTCGACTCGGCTCGGCTCGGCTCGTTTACAGCCCTTTGTGAGTATAAAAAGTAACGTATGAGAAAGAAGGTGGGGTGTGGAATAGTATGTTGATTGGTGTTGTGAGTATAAAAGTAAAGTAGGAGAGAGAATGAGTGTAAGGAATATAAAGATTCTTTGCCATTTTTGGAAGTGGACTATACTATGAGACCGACTAAAAAGGAAAGGTGGACATATACAATGGGATAGAGAAAGTAACTATTTTACTTAAGATGCGAGGTAGTCTTATACTTCATGAACGCACGAATCATATAGAAGTTGACTGTCACCTTGTTCGTGATGCTGTTCAGACAGGTACCATCACAACGAGGTACGTTCACACTTCTGCACAACTTGCTGATGTTCTTACCAAGGCATTACAAAATCGTCAGTTTCATCATCTTCTTGGAGAGTTGAGTGTTTGTGAGCTACACGCTCTAACTTGAGGGGGGCTTTTGAGATATTGACGGATCTCGTCAATATCTTCTTCCATATGTACATATCTTTCTAGTTTATATTAATTATTCTTTCCTTATTGGTAGGTGTAAAATAGGTATGGATATATTAGATTAGCATAATTGTAGGAATAATTAACTCTTTCTCCAAGAAGGATCCGTCTTGTATTTATTGCCATGTCACGGTTGTATCAAGGAAGGGAATGAAATTATTTTATCCTTCACATGAAATCTGATTTCTAACTTGAACCGTTGGTTCCCGGTTCATGAACTAGCGGTTCACATATTATAAATATGCCAAACCAGTAATGAACCGTTAGTTTACGGTTTACAGTACGGATCACAGACCGGTTCAACAGTTTATCTGGTTCATCTGAATTATTTATTTTGAGCTGCCTTTTTAGGCAATTTATTTGAGAACTTTGTGTTTTTTATTTTTTATTTAATTTTTTTGGATACTCCCTCTGTCCCAAAATGATGTTTCCAGTTTTAGAAATTAAGCTTAAAAGTGCATAACAAAAGATGACTAGTGAAGCAAGTGTTCATATACTAAAAAAGATCAAATAGTCAAACGAGAAGATCATTTTAAGACGGAAGGATTATATTATAAACTATCTTATTTTACTTAAACGATATGGATAGATTGGATTATATTCTATAAAAAGAATTAAGGGGTGGGACAGAATTTATTTTTTTATTTTTAATGGGAATTACCTTTAATTTCTGGCAAACCAACATTCAAATTAGAATTTTCACGGTTTAAACCAACGGTCTAAACCGCCGTTTTCAACCATAAACCTTCACTGAACCGTAAAATGTAGGTCTACGGTTCATCCGGTTCACAATTTTGAGCACTCATTTAGGATACAAAAGACCCTTCACAGTCCTAAATAGAAATATAGTAAATACCCTTCTCAACAAAATTTAAAACTCGTAGATATGTAATTGAGTAAATTACCAAAATGACCTGCGTATTATTTGAGATTATCATATGTACCTTCGCACTATTGAAACAACAAATTTAATCTGCGTATTTTGTACAAAATAATAAAAGTAAACAAAATCATTAAAAATGTTAATAAAAATTTACGTGTGTTAGTTTTCTAATATACTCCGTCTGTCCCCGCAGAAGTGTCACTTATTTCCCTTTTGGTCCGTCCCATCACAAGTGTCACTACCCAAAATGGCAAACTTTTAATGCTTTTATATTCAACCAACCCCACTATTTAATCCCACTCATTCTCTCTCTTCATTTTCCACCACTCATTTTATTCAACCAACACTACTATTTACCCCACTCATTATCTCTCTTCTTTTTCTACCACACATCTACTACCTTTTCTTGATCTCCGTGCCCCAACAGTTGGTGACACTTCTGCTGGGAAGGAGGGAGTATATGACTATCAAAATTTTCATATTATCCCCATGACCTAATTACTTAATTATGTGCTGATTGAGATGACCCATTTGCTTTCATTAATATCGAAATTAGAATTAATATCAATTTAAGATATGTTTTGATTGATTTTTAGTCAAATAAAAATATATTATATCAATATAAATATCAACTGTCTACGCTAATTAACCCACCACCGTCATCACTATCATCACCACCTACTACCACAATCACCATTATCCTATCACCATTACCATAATCCACAAGTAGGGATGGCAATTTTACCGAATCCGATCCGTATCCGAGACAATCTGACCTGGGACGGGTGGGTTTGGTAATAGCTTTTTAAAATCCGGCGGGTTCGGTAGCTGCCCGAGATCCGCCCGTATCCGACCCGTATACAGCCCGAATAAGTTTATATCTATATCCGACCCGTATAGTATATATATTAGGCTATTTACTATTTTACCCTTATTTTCATTTATTATTACTCCCATACCCTTTCTATATAGGCGAGACTACGAGAGGTTGGTTCAGTTTAGGGTTTTCATTTTCACAAACCCAAACCCGCCGTTAAGAGAGAGAGACTGAGAGAGGGAGACGCCGACGAACACTGAGAGAGGGCGACGACGACGAACAGAGCGACCGACCGACCGACCTCCGCGACGATCCAGCTCCGGCCACCACCGGTTACGCCGCCGTCCAAGGTAATAGTGCTGGTGGATCATTACTGAGAGCCGAGGTAGAAAGGGTGACGCCGACGATTGATTCAATTTTAGGTAACTTTTCTTTTTAATACTCACTGATTTCGGTAATAGTGCTAGTTCAGTACTAGGGCTTTTATTTGTTTATTTGATTGTTCTATTTTGGAGTTCGATTTCTGGCTTGTTGAGTTCGATTTCTGTAGCTCCATATTTTTTATCCAGGTCAGTGCAAGTTGAGAAAATTTCTGTAGAACCTAATGTCTGAATTAAGTTTCCTATCTCTTTAGCGCTGGATAGTTTACCTCTTGTGTTAGCAACAATTTGAGACAAATATTGTCTGTGTGTTGAATTTGAATGAACTGAAATGAAGGAAATAAAGCTGAAAAAAAAAAAAAAAAAAAAAAAAAAAACTGGGCGGATCTTACAGGGGGATACGGACGGATACGGATTCGGCATAATCTGATACAGGCGGGTTCGGATATGGGGTTAACAGCCTTGCGTCGGATACGGGTTTTGCGATATCCGGACCGTATCCGACCTGTTGCCATCCCTATCCACAAGCACCCACCATCAACCAACGTCTACAAGCACCTATTGCAACAGTAAAAGGAAATGAGGAAAATTAAAATTTAATTTACACAAAAGAAACTCAGATCTGAGACATTAAAAACCCAAACCCGCACACATAAAAACATGAAAATTCACACACACACACACACATAGACGCATAAGCACCGACACATACACAACCAAGCACAAACGCACATGCACAAGCACAGATCTAGATATGTGCTATCAACCAAAAAGAGCACACATGGACACTAATAAACAAGAGAAATATAATGTACGAAGAGAGAAGATTTGGATGGGGAAGGAGATGGCGGAGGTCGTAGGTGTTGGATGGACGACGACGTTTAGATCTGGAGCGATATGGCGATGGTGGCAGACGACGGCGGTGAAAGGGGAAAGAGATGGTAAATGTCCTTGGGAAAAGATCAAAATGTTGAAGAAAAACTAGAGAGAGGCAGAGGGCGACTGTGGCAAATGGCGGTGACAGTGGGGGACAACAACCGTGGTCGGTGGCAGAGGTGGTGGTGATTTTGTTAGAGAGAGAAGTTGTGACTTCTCTCCAAGTTCGTTAAATGATAGAGAAAGAGAAAGACTTGGTCAAAATGACTTTGTTTTTTCTTTTTTGTGCGTGTGGGTGGGGTTTGAAATTTGGGCAAGTTAGAAGTAAGTTTTATTATGGGGGCAATTTGAAAATTTTGTTTTAAATATGAGTATAAGTATATGTTAAGTTACTAACGCCGGTTAGTATTCATTAACACTCATTAATGATTTTGGTATATAGACTTGAGGAGTTACTCCCCTTAGCACCAATTAGTTTTAGGATGAAACCTCAAACTTTAAGATGGTATCAAAGCCACCGATCTATGGTGGCCTAATCGCTTCCGCTCTGCTTCTACATGTGCCCTCTGTCAACTCTCTACAAGGTCCATTGCAAATCCCGACTAAGGTCCACTATACGTTAAGGCCCAACGGCTCGTGATTTTGCTCCGCGCCACCTGATTGATAAGTCCATGTTGTAAGCCTTGACAAAGCCCGACTACACATAAGTAGGCATGTAAGAAATAATTATCCCAAATCTACTAAAGAGGGAAATTTGGACCGATATATAGATTTGAGAAGTTACTCCCCTTAGCACAAATTAGTTTTAAGGTGGAACTTCCAACATAATCTATTGCCGGCTCAGTCCAACCCACACTCACACTTTGGCCTCTCTCTTTCTGACCATCTCTAATTCTGAGAGTTAGTTTACTCATATGTAATTGGCCTTGGGAGCAACTTTTGGACCAATTCCAACCACCATCTCTATTGTTGCTTTGTTGGTCGATCAATTGTTGAAAATATTATAGCATCATGTAAAACCCACTTAATTAAGTAAACTAGTGTTACACCCGTGCGTTAAACGCACGGTCAAACACTTTGATAAATAAAAAAATGAAAATGAAAAAAATTAATATAGCTATTGAAGTAGATATAGATTTTCTTTTTAAATAAAACGAATTAAACAAAATATATAAATTCACTATTGTTATTACATACTCCCTCCGTTCCAAATTATCTGTCACTTTTGAAAAGAAATCTTGTGCCAAATTATCTGTCACTTTAGGGAGTATTTCATAGTTTTCGACAAAATTACCCTCTCATTAAATACCTACTCTCAGGTTCTCTCTCCCACATTCAATTAAGGAGCTACTCATAATTAGGGTGAGCAGTAAAACATTTAAGAGGAAAGATAAAGGGCAATAAGGGAAATTTTAAGGATATTTATTACTTTCTTTGGTTTGTGTAATTTGGCCAAAAGTGACACATAATTTGGAATGGAGGGAGTATTTTGAAAATTTTCTTTATAGGCAACATTTGTGGTTTCTTTTACTGTCTTTTCTCTCTTCGTCACAAATTAAAATCTTTATCTGTATATAAATAAAGGGTGAAGTGCATAGAGCACTTTCCCTCCAAAACTTGTACCTAGCCAGAATAATGGCCAAGTACATCTATTAAATATTCTGTTCTAATGTAATAAATGAAGTAATTGTGACCACACAAATCAAAGGAATAATTAATTTACTTCAAATTTTCTAAATTACACTTTCTCTTCTCTTTTAAATTACATGCGAATTATATTTAACTGTCTTTTTTCCGGTCAATTACTCCTTTTCTTTCCCTTCGTCTTTACTAACACTTTTTTTTTCTCCTATTACAAGTACATACACATAACAAAGTACCCTTTTTTCTCTTTTTTTCGCTGCTTAAGAAAGATCTATTTATTCTATTCTATTAAAACAAATCTCCTCATTTTTTTAGCTTTTATCCTTAACCTATAGTAATTATTTAATACTTGAAGCTAACAAGTTTTAAGAATTGGGGTGTATTTCCAACATAGTTTTAAATTTGTATGGTAAATGATAAAAATAGTAATTATTAAATTCACATCTCAAGTTTCCCCCCCCCCCCCTAAAATACATGATTACAATTTCAATCTATAAAAATAGTAATTATTAAATTCACATCTCAAGTCCCCCCCCCCCTAAAATACATGATTACTATTTCAATCTATAGTTTACTAACAAGTTCGTGTAGGCCATCTTCTCATATACTAACAAAATCAATACTAGGTTAAAGTAGAAACTAAATTAGCGAGAAAAAAGAAGATGTAATTTATTGCAAATAAAAGAATAGGGTATTAAACAAATACATTGCTTTTCTATTTAAAAATTTCATTTACATTTTATAATTTCTCATTCATATATATTTTACATCATGATTAAAATGAATTAAGTTGGAGACCATAGAAAACACCCTACCTAAATTAGAGTTATATAAGTTTGAAATATAATTATGTAAAAATATATTGATGATTGTTAATGAGTATAGTAGAGAAGCAAATCTTGTAGTGTTAATAGTCAATTATTAATGGATGCAGTTGATGAGCAATTGTTGTAGTGACAATATTCTCTTTCTTTTTATAAACGTTTTTTAATTTCATTCCTGTTATTTGTTAAAGCATTTTTTGCCGGGGTTTACTCTAGTTTCAGCTAAAATGCACATCATAAAGACATGCAAATAAATTTATTTGAAAGGGAGAAAATTTCAGCCAAAATAGACCATAATTTCGGACAAAAGGCCCGTAATAAATATCCAAAATTTTATTATAGGCCAGCCCATTTAAATATCCAAACAAAACCCCAAAAATCCCATATATAAATCATACTCATCAAATACCCTAACCCTAATCCTAAAATGTCCCTCACAGCCCCGCTCTTTTTCTGAACCCTTTATCTCTCTCTCTCTCTCTCTCTCTCTCCACTTCGTCTCAATCACTCAACTCAAAAACCATTATCCGGCCACATTAAACCGTCTCTTAATATCTCGTCTAACTCTCTTCTCTAACAAAGGCCGAAAACCTAAATCCGGCTACATTAAAGGATGATAAAACAACCTTCGCCCTTACAATCGTCATCAATTCACCATTTGATGATTTCCAAGAAGAAATTTCTTGGAATTGCATCGCCATAGCATCTAAAATCAATTTCTTGCAACCGACCATCTAAATCTGAGCTAGGGAGTTCGGTAATTTCAACATTCGACTCTTTTTTATTTCAATTTCGAAGTAATATATTATTATATTACATATTATTCTGATCTTTAATTTTGATTGTAAATTTTACTCTTGTACTTTAATTTTTTTATTTAATATTAATAAATATTTTAAAGTAAGTTTAGATCTAAGAGATTTAACTATAAATGGCTAAATTTTTTATTTTAAAATGTGATTCATAGCTATTTTCGATAGTGCAAATCGATACAGATATTAGTTCTGCCATATATCTATAAATAGTTAGCATTTTTTATTTAAATTAAAGATTAAGATTAGATCTAAAAATTCACCTATCACAACAGAGTTTCCCACATTTTGAATATAAGATATTTGGAAAAAAAATTAAGTTAGATAAATGTTCCTTTGAGAAGTTTCTGTCACCACCAATGGTGATTATTTCAGTTGCAGCCATGAGGAAAAGTCAAGAAGAATGTGTTGTAATGTTGTACTTTCTATAGTTGTCAATAACAAACATGTTAGAAATCACACAAGCACCATGCTCGACAAATTCGCTTAAATTTTCTTTTAAGGCAACTGGGATCGTTGCTTGGATCCGTTGGCCCTAAGAAGGAAATAAGTCAGTAAGATATTTTTAAATATAACTAATAGCTTACTAAAAATGATATAGTTTGTTACCTCTTGATCTATGAGAATTAATCCGTAATTTGCAGGTAATTTGAAAGCGTTGCTTGCTTCAAATTTCACAGACCAATCGGATCTTCGCTTGCTGAGTTCTCTGAAGAGAGATATCTTAATTTTGTCCATAGTGAAGCTTTGATGAAGTAGTGAGATTGAACCTAAAGAATGTTTCAAATAGATCTTTTAAATAGTCTTAAAGAGACCATTCATATAACCCGTCTCTTCAAATTTCTGTGTTAGTTTTTTGCATTTTTTTATGTAAAGATGTTAAACATGAGTCACCATCATGTAATTATTTTAGATTCCATTAGTATCATAGTATCTGTAAACTAATTTAATTATTTATGTATTGTTTTACTTTTTGTAAATTGTAGAGTAATATGTATATGGGCCTTTAGATGGTTTTAATGAGCCGCCTGCATTTAAGATTTAAGAACAACCGCATGCTTAGAAAAAACACTTCCCAATAAATAAACTCTTTAATAAGTTGCAGTTCCAGCTGTATCAAGGGCTATTATTGGTATTTTAATATAATGCTGGTGTTATTTCTGTCCTCTGTCATTCTTAAACGTACCTGGACTGTTTCATGGCTAGTTAAATGTTTGGGCGGGAAAACTGCTATAGCTGGAGCGATCATCACTTCATCTTTTATATAGTTATTGATTTTGAATGTAAAATCAACACAAAAAATAATGTATTCTGGATCAACATTTCAGAATAATTTAGCCTAATGTGAAATAAATTAAATTAGATTCAAATGCTAATACAACAAAAAGAATGATATATTCAAATTTCATCCGTTATAACGTAACATTATTTGTCCTCATATGAAAGTATCCCAACCAAAATGAACACTCATGTAATGGTTGGGAGTCCCCCCTCCCCTTTTATTTAATTTTTGGTATTTTGGTTTTTTTTTTTACTTTCATTCCTTGAATGCACAAATATTTTTCTGTTTTTCGTATAATAATGAGGCAGTTTGTACGTTTTAAAAAATGTTAGAAAAGCAAAAAAAATGTATTCATCCAAACAACACACTATTTATAAAATAAATGGGGGCTGGCAGAAATTATAACAACAAATTGAAGAAAAAAATAATATAAATTACAAAACATAATGTAAAACAGAAACTAGAAATGGTCTTCTTAGGGTCGTGTGAGAACACACTCTCCTTAAGACAAATCGCTCTCACTGATGTTGTGCTTCAGGATATGTTAGGATACAACAGACGGACTGGACGGAAACTGCACAATAGAACCTCCGGCGAACTTCGATATGCTTGGACTGAGTCACCATGGAAAGAAAACAAAGAGGGCCAGTGAAACGGTAATGCAAAGAGAAGAGATGAGACTGTTAGATTTTGTGTGTTCCGAAATGGTTGTGGAATGGCCATTTTAAAGTGCTCCAAAGATCTCATTTAATTGCACAGTTAAACTGGGAGGTTACACAAGTCAAATGGGTTAATGGGGTTGTTACAAATCCAAATTAATACTGCATATTAATTTTGTCTGGACTGTTACAGATTTCAAAAGGAATTAAACAGAATCAATTTCGAATTTATTCTGTTTGACTGCCTTGGGACGGTTCGCGCACACATGAGTCTGATGGTCCGAAGCACAAGTCAAAATTTTTTAACTAAAATTTGCAACCCCCCGCGCACCCGGGCTAGAGAGAGAGAGCTTCTAGTCTACACAATCTTAACGTATACAAATGGTTAATTGTATTTAAACTAGTTCAAGCTTTTACGGCAAGCCAATGTGGAACAAATTCAATTGATTTTACACACCAATGGTGTAACGACCCAAACTTTCCAATAATAATAATAATCCATAAACTAGAAAATCTCAAACGTCAAACACCATTCAAATCCAACGTTCAAGTGTAACGGCTATTATAATCTAACCACAATTCAAAATAGTGCGAAAGCATAACTATAATTCAAACTTTAACAGCTCGTACAACCCACTAGCTCAATATAACGAAAAATAACTGTCTTAAAACTCTTCATTAGACCTCGGACTGCTCTTCCATGCGATCTAACCATTCCATATACTCTTTACCTGGGGAAAAGAATATAATAAAGGGGTGAGCGAACAATGCTCAGTAAGTTCATACGGGATCTCTCCGGGTACTAAGAAGAGATGCCCGAAAGAACGGAGCCAAACAATATTCTCAATGAAAGGCTAACATCAATAACTTAACTCTACACATTACAAGATACAGTTATAATACTTAAGGAAGTTGTGGCACTATCACAAGTTCGTCAATTCCATAGTTTCAATTCACCTTTTCAGGGTGTTAAGAGAATAAGAGACCTTATACCTTTTCAGGGTGCCCTTATTAGTTTAGATCATGATCATTAAGCTACTTCATCAAATAGCATATAGTGTCTAAGTTCTTTTCAATCAAACTAGACAATTTCATGTAGTCTTCTTGCATATACTTGGTTATTGTGTGATGTGAATGTTGTTCAAATTTACTTTACTACCGTACATTTGATGTCCGGTATGAGTATTACTTTAAGGAGGAAGCACAAAAAAATTCGTCGACTGAGAACAACAAAACATGCATGTAGGATTACCTCGTTGCGTGGCTTCGCTTCACTTTCATCCCAAAATCGACCCCATTTTTTATTTTTTTGAAAAAATGGGTCTTATGGTTTGAATATTAGAGTTTTTTTTTTTATTTTTTTTTATTTTTTGTAAAGAAATGTTCAAATATAGATCTTAAAGTTGAACTACGAGACTAATTTAGTTTTAAAGTATGATTATCAGAGCTAATATTCATGAAATATCAGAGTGTTTATATATAAATTTATATATATAAAAGATGGAGGTGGAAATATGGAAAGTGTGAAAACAAATGACTCTTTTATAGTTAACTTATAAAACAAAAATTAGTTTATAGTTAAACTATGAGAGGTTATATAAATAAAATACAAGACTTTTTATGGTCTTTAAATATATGCGGAAAATTTAAAAGGTAAAAATTTGACTCTTATAATTTATAAAAGAGGCAAACTGGCATTATACTTCAACTATAAAAAGTTTTAATAAAATATAAGAATTCTTTTTTGGAGTTTTTTTAAAAGGTGTGAAGAAATGTTAAAAAAATACTCCCTCCATCCCAGAGTATATGTCCATCCTCCTATTTGCACAGAGATTATAAAATGGTGGAAGTGATGTATGTGTTGTGAGTAGGGCTGTTATACGAACCGAGCTGGCTCGGGCTCGGCTCGTGAAAGCTCGAGCTCGAGTGAGCTCGAGGTGTAGCCCGAGTCGAGCTCGAACCGATTGTCAAGCTCGTTTTTGTTATCGAGCCGACCGTGTTCGACTTGTTTAGCTCGTTAAAAGCTCGAGTTCGGCTCGATAAGCTCATTAAAATTGAATTTTTATTTTTGAACGACTCGAACTCGGCTCGATAAGCTCGTTAACACCATATTTTTCTTAAAAATATGTCTAAGCTCGAGCTCGTCTCGTTAAAACTCGAGTTCGATATCGACTCGAGTTGTTCGCGAGCTCGATTCGACTCGAGCTCGAACAAGCGAGTGAGCTCGAGCTCGATAAAAGCTCGAACTCGATAAGTTTTAAACGAGCTCGAGCTCGACACCCCAAAGCTCGACTCGGCTCGGCTCGGCTCGTTTACAGCCCTTTGTGAGTATAAAAAGTAACGTATGAGAAAGAAGGTGGGGTGTGGAATAGTATGTTGATTGGTGTTGTGAGTATAAAAGTAAAGTAGGAGAGAGAATGAGTGTAAGGAATATAAAGATTCTTTGCCATTTTTGGAAGTGGACTATACTATGAGACCGACTAAAAAGGAAAGGTGGACATATACAATGGGACAGAGAAAGTAACTATTTTACTTAAGATGCGAGGTAGTCTTATACTTCATGAACGCACGAATCATATAGAAGTTGACTGTCACCTTGTTCGTGATGTTGTTCAGACAGGTACCATCACAACGAGGTACGTTCACACTTCTGCACAACTTGCTGATGTTCTTACCAAGGCGTTACAAAATCGTCAGTTTCATCATCTTCTTGGAAAGTTGAGTGTTTGTGAGCTACACGCTCTAACTTGAGGGGGGCTTTTGAGATATTGACGGATCTCGTCAATATCTTCTTCCATATGTACATATCTTTCTAGTTTATATTAATTATTCTTTCCTTATTGGTAGGTGTAAAATAGGTATGGATATATTAGATTAGCATAATTGTAGGAATAATTAACTCTTTCTCCAAGATGGATCCGTCTTGTATTTATTGCCATGTCACGGTTGTATCAAGGAAGGGAATGAAATTATTTTATCCTTCACATGAAATCTGATTTCTAACTTGAACCGTTGGTTCCCGGTTCATGAACTAGCGGTTCACATATTATAAATATGCCAAACCAGTAATGAACCGTTAGTTTACGGTTTACAGTACGGATCACAGACCGGTTCAACAGTTTATCTGGTTCATCTGAATTATTTATTTTGAGCTGCCTTTTTAGGCAATTTATTTGAGAACTTTGTGTTTTTTATTTTTTATTTAATTTTTTTGGATACTCCCTCTGTCCCAAAATGATGTTTCCAGTTTTAGAAATTAAGCTTAAAAAAGCATAACAAAAGATGACTAGTGAAGCAAGTGTTCATATACTAAAAAAGATCAAATAGTCAAACGAGAAGATCATTTTAAGACGGAAGGATTATATTATAAACTATCTTATTTTACTTAAACGATATGGATAGATTGGATTATATTCTATAAAAAGAATTAAGGGGTGGGACAGAATTTATTTTTTTATTTTTAATGGGAATTACCTTTAATTTCTGGCAAACCAACATTCAAATTAGAATTTTCACGGTTTAAACCAACGGTCTAAACCGCCGTTTTCAACCATAAACCTTCACTGAACCGTAAAATGTAGGTCTACGGTTCATCCGGTTCACAATTTTGAGCACTCATTTAGGATACAAAAGACCCTTCACAGTCCTAAATAGAAATATAGTAAATACCCTTCTCAACAAAATTTAAAACTCGTAGATATGTAATTGAGTAAATTACCAAAATGACCTGCGTATTATTTGAGATTATCATATGTACCTTCGCACTATTGAAACAACAAATTTAATCTGCGTATTTTGTACAAAATAATAAAAGTAAACAAAATCATTAAAAATGTTAATAAAAATTTACGTGTGTTAGTTTTCTAATATACTCCGTCTGTCCCCGCAGAAGTGTCACTTATTTCCCTTTTGGTCCGTCCCATCACAAGTGTCACTACCCAAAATGGCAAACTTTTAATGCTTTTATATTCAACCAACCCCACTATTTAATCCCACTCATTCTCTCTCTTCATTTTCCACCACTCATTTTATTCAACCAACACTACTATTTACCCCACTCATTATCTCTCTTCTTTTTCTACCACACATCTACTACCTTTTCTTGATCTCCGTGCCCCAACAGTTGGTGACACTTCTGCTGGGAAGGAGGGAGTATATGACTATCAAAATTTTCATATTATCCCCATGACCTAATTACTTAATTATGTGCTGATTGAGATGACCCATTTGCTTTCATTAATATCGAAATTAGAATTAATATCAATTTAAGATATGTTTTGATTGATTTTTAGTCAAATAAAAATATATTATATCAATATAAATATCAACTGTCTACGCTAATTAACCCACCACCGTCATCACTATCATCACCACCTACTACCACAGTCACCATTATCCTATCACCATTACCATAATCCACAAGTAGGGATGGCAATTTTACCGAATCCGATCCGTATCCGAGACAATCCGACCTGGGACGGGTGGGTTTGGTAATAGCTTTTTAAAATCCGGCGGGTTCGGTAGCTGCCCGAGATCCGCCCGTATCCGACCCGTATACAGCCCGAATAAGTTTATATCTATATCCGACCCGTATAGTATATATATTAGGCTATTTACTATTTTACCCTTATTTTCATTTATTATTACTCCCATACCCTTTCTATATAGGCGAGACTACGAGAGGTTGGTTCAGTTTAGGGTTTTCATTTTCACAAACCCAAACCCGCCGTTAAGAGAGAGAGACTGAGAGAGGGAGACGCCGACGAACACTGAGAGAGGGCGACGACGACGAACAGAGCGACCGACCGACCGACCTCCGCGACGATCCAGCTCCGGCCACCACCGGTTACGCCGCCGTCCAAGGTAATAGTGCTGGTGGATCATTACTGAGAGCCGAGGTAGAAAGGGCGACGCCGACGATTGATTCAATTTTAGGTAACTTTTCTTTTTAATACTCACTGATTTCGGTAATAGTGCTGGTTCAGTACTAGGGCTTTTATTTGTTTATTTGATTGTTCTATTTTGGAGTTCGATTTCTGGCTTGTTGAGTTCGATTTCTGTAGTTCCATATTTTTTATCCAGGTCTGTGCAAGTTGAGAAAATTTCTGTAGAACCTAATGTCTGAATTAAGTTTCCTATCTCTTTAGCGCTGGATAGTTTACCTCTTGTGTTAGCAACAATTTGAGACAAATATTGTCTGTGTGTTGAATTTGAATGAACTGAAATGAAGGAAATAAAGCTGAAAAAAAAAAAAAAAAAAAAAAAAAAAACTGGGCGGATCTTACGGGGGGATACGGACGGATACGGATTCGGCATAATCTGATACAGGCGGGTTCGGATATGGGGTCAACAGCCTTGCGTCGGATACGGGTTTTGCGATATCCGGACCGTATCCGACCTGTTGCCATCCCTATCCACAAGCACCCACCATCAACCAACGTCTACAAGCACCTATTGCAACAGTAAAAGGAAATGAGGAAATTTAAAATTTAATTTACACAAAAGAAACTCAGATCTGAGACATTAAAAACCCAAACCCGCACACATAAAAACATGAAAATTCACACACACACACACATAGACGCATAAGCACCGACACATACACAACCAAGCACAAACGCACATGCACAAGCACAGATCTAGATATGTGCTATCAACCAAAAAGAGCACACATGGACACTAATAAACAAGAGAAATATAATGTACGAAGAGAGAAGATTTGGATGGGGAAGGAGATGGCGGAGGTCGTAGGTGTTGGATGGACGACGACGTTTAGATCTGGAGCGAGATGGCGATGGTGGCAGACGACGGCGGTGAAAGGGGAAAGAGATGGTAAATGTCCTTGGGAAAAGATCAAAATGTTGAAGAAAAACTAGAGAGAGGCAGAGGGCGACTGTGGCAAATGGCGGTGACAGTGGGGGACAACAACCGTGGTCGGTGGCAGAGGTGGTGGTGATTTTGTTAGAGAGAGAAGTTGTGACTTCTCTCCAAGTTCGTTAAATGATAGAGAAAGAGAAAGACTTGGTCAAAATGACTTTCTTTTTTCTTTTTTGTGCGTGTGGGTGGGGTTTGAAATTTGGGCAAGTTAGAAGTAAGTTTTATTATGGGGGCAATTTGAAAATTTTGTTTTAAATATGAGTATAAGTATATGTTAAGTTACTAACGCTGGTTAGTATTCATTAACACTCATTAACGATTTTGGTATATAGACTTGAGGAGTTACTCCCCTTAGCACCAATTAGTTTTAGGATGAAACCTCAAACTTTAAAATGGTATCAAAGCCACCGATCTATGGTGGCCTAATCGCTTCCGCTCTGCTTCTACATGTGCCCTCTGTTAACTCTCTAGAAGGTCCATTGCAAATCCCGACTAAGGTCCACTATACGTTAAGGCCCAACGGCTCGTGATTTTGCTCCGCGCCACCTGATTGATAAGTCCATGTTGTAAGCCTTGACAAAGCCCGACTACACATAAGTAGGCATGTAAGAAATAATTATCCCAAATCTACTAAAGAGGGAAATTTGGACCGATATATAGATTTGAGAAGTTACTCCCCTTAGCACAAATTAGTTTTAAGGTGGAACTTCCAACATAATCTATTGCCGGCTCAGTCCAACCCACACTCACACTTTGGCCTCTCTCTTTCTGACCATCTCTAATTCTGAGAGTTAGTTTACTCATATGTAATTGGCCTTGGGAGCAACTTTTGGACCAATTCCAACCACCATCTCTATTGTTGCTTTGTTGGTCGATCAATTGTTGAAAATATTATAGCATCATGTAAAACCCACTTAATTAAGTAAACTAGTGTTACACCCGTGCGTTAAACGCACGGTCAAACACTTTGATAAATAAAAAAATGAAAATGAAAAAAGTTAATATAGCTATTGAAGTAGATATAGATTTTCTTTTTAAATAAAACGAATTAAACAAAATATATAAATTCACTATTGTTATTACATACTCCCTCCGTTCCAAATTATCTGTCACTTTTGAAAAGAAATCTTGTGCCAAATTATCTGTCACTTTAGGGAGTATTTCATAGTTTTCGACAAAATTACCCTCTCATTAAATACCTACTCTCAGGTTCTCTCTCCCACATTCAATTAAGGAGCTACTCATAATTAGGGTGAGCAGTAAAACATTTAAGAGGAAAGATAAAGGGCAATAAGGGAAATTTTAAGGATATTTATTACTTTCTTTGGTTTGTGTAATTTGGCCAAAAGTGACACATAATTTGGAATGGAGGGAGTATTTTGAAAATTTTCTTTATAGGCAACATTTGTGGTTTCTTTTACTGTCTTTTCTCTCTTCGTCACAAATTAAAATCTTTATCTGTATATAAATAAAGGGTGAAGTGCATAGAGCACTTTCCCTCCAAAACTTGTACCTAGCCAGAATAATGGCCAAGTACATCTATTAAATATTCTGTTCTAATGTAATAAATGAAGTAATTGTGACCACACAAATCAAGGGAGTAATTAATTTACTTCAAATTTTCTAAATTACACTTTCTCTTCTCTTTTAAATTACATGCGAATTATATTTAACTGTCTTTTTTCCGGTCAATTACTCCTTTTCTTTCCCTTCGTCTTTACTAACACTTTTTTTTTCTCCTATTACAAGTACATACACATAACAAAGTACCCTTTTTTCTCTTTTTTTCGCTGCTAAAGAAAGATCTATTTATTCTATTCTATTAAAACAAATCTCCTCATTTTTTTTAGCTTTTATCCTTAACCTATAGTAATTATTTAATACTTGAAGCTAACAAGTTTTAAGAATTGGGGTGTATTTCCAACATAGTTTTAAATTTGTATGATAAATGATAAAAATAGTAATTATTAAATTCACATCTCAAGTTCCCCCCCCCCCAAAATACATGATTACTATTTCAATCTATAAAAATAGTAATTATTAAATTCACATCTCAAGTCCCCCCCTCCCCTAAAATACATGATTACTATTTCAATCTATAGTTTACTAACAAGTTCGTGTAGGCCATCTTCTCATATACTAACAAAATCAATACTAGGTTAAAGTAGAAACTAAATTAGCAAGAAAAAAGAAGATGTAATTTATTGCAAATAAAAGAATAGGGTATTAAACAAATACATTGCTTTTCTATTTAAAAATTTCATTTACATTTTATAATTTCTCATTCATATATATTTTACATCATGATTAAAATGAATTAAGTTGGAGACCATAGAAAACACCCTACCTAAATTAGAGTTATGTAAGTTTGAAATATAATTATGTAAAAATATATTGATGATTGTTAATGAGTATAGTAGAGAAGCAAATCTTGTAGTGTTAATAGTCAATTATTAATGGATGCAGTTGATGAGCAATTGTTGTAGTGACAATATTCTCTTTCTTTTTATAAACGTTTTTTAATTTCATTCCTGTTATTTGTTAAAGCATTTTTTGCCGGGGTTTACTCTAGTTTCAGCTAAAATGCACATCATAAAGACATGCAAATAAATTTATTTGAAAGGGAGAAAATTTCAGCCAAAATAGACCATAATTTCGGACAAAAGGCCCGTAATAAATATCCAAAATTTTATTACAGGCCAGCCCATTTAAATATCCAAACAAAACCCCAAAAAGCCCATATATAAATCATACTCATCAAATACCCTAACCCTAATCCTAAAATGTCCCTCACAGCCCCGCTCTTTTTCTGAACCATTTATCTCTCTCTCTCTCTCTCTCTCTCTCCACTTCGTCTCAATCACTCAACTCAAAAACCATTATCCGGCCACATTAAACCGTCTCTTAATATCTCGTCTAACTCTCTTCTCTAACAAAGGCCGAAAACCTAAATCCGGCTACATTAAAGGATGATAAAACAACCTTCGCCCTTACAATCGTCATCAATTCACCATTTGATGATTTCCAAGAAGAAATTTCTTGGAATTGCATCGCCATAGCATCTAAAATCAATTTCTTGCAACCGACCATCTAAATCTGAGCTAGGGAGTTCGGTAATTTCAGCATTCGACTCTTTTTTATTTCAATTTCGAAGTAATATATTATTATATTACATATTATTCTGATCTTTAATTTTGATTGTAAATTTTACTCTTGTACTTTAATTTTTTTATTTAATATTAATAAATATTTTAAAGTAAGTTTAGATCTAAGAGATTTAACTATAAATGGCTAAATTTTTTATTTTAAAATGTGATTCATAGCTATTTTCGATAGTGCAAATCGATACAGATATTAGTTCTGCCATATATCTATAAATAGTTAGCATTTTTTATTTAAATTAAAGATTAAGATTAGATCTAAAAATTCACCTATCACAACAGAGTTTCCCACATTTTGAATATAAGATATTTGGAAAAAAAATTAAGTTAGATAAATGTTCCTTTGAGAAGTTTCTGTCACCACCAATGGTGATTATTTCAGTTGCAGCCATGAGGAAAAGTCAAGAAGAATGTGTTGTAATGTTGTACTTTCTATAGTTGTCAATAACAAACATGTTAGAAATCACACAAGCACCATGCTCGACAAATTCGCTTAAATTTTCTTTTAAGGCAACTGGGATCGTTGCTTGGATCCGTTGGCCCTAAGAAGGAAATAAGTCAGTAAGATATTTTTAAATATAACTAATAGCTTACTAAAAATGATATAGTTTGTTACCTCTTGATCTATGAGAATTAATCCGTAATTTGCAGGTAATTTGAAAGCGTTGCTTGCTTCAAATTTCACAGACCAATCGGATCTTCGCTTGCTGAGTTCTCTGAAGAGAGATATCTTAATTTTGTCCATAGTGAAGCTTTGATGAAGTAGTGAGATTGAACCTAAAGAATGTTTCAAATAGATCTTTTAAATAGTCTTAAAGAGACCATTCATATAACCCGTCTCTTCAAATTTCTGTGTTAGTTTTTTGCATTTTTTTATGTAAAGATGTTAAACATGAGTCACCATCATGTAATTATTTTAGATTCCATTAGTATCATAGTATCTGTAAACTAATTTAATTATTTATGTATTGTTTTACTTTTTGTAAATTGTAGAGTAATATGTATATGGGCCTTTAGATGGTTTTAATGAGCCGCCTGCATTTAAGATTTAAGAACAACCGCATGCTTAGAAAAAACACTTCCCAATAAATAAACTCTTTAATAAGTTGCAGTTCCAGCTGTATCAAGGGCTATTATTGGTATTTTAATATAATGCTGGTGTTATTTCTGTCCTCTGTCATTCTTAAACGTACCTGGACTGTTTCATGGCCAGTTACATGTTTGGGCGGGAAAACTGCTATAGCTGGAGCGATCATCACTTCATCTTTTATATAGTTATTGATTTTGAATGTAAAATCAACACAAAAAATAATGTATTCTGGATCAACATTTCAGAATAATTTAGCCTAATGTGAAATAAATTAAATTAGATTCAAATGCTAATACAACAAAAAGAATGATATATTCAAATTTCATCCGTTATAACGTAACATTATTTGTCCTCATATGAAAGTATCCCAACCAAAATGAACACTCATGTAATGGTTGGGAGTCCCCCCTCCCCTTTTATTTAATTTTTGGTATTTTGGTTTTTTTTTTTACTTTCATTCCTTGAATGCACAAATATTTTTCTGTTTTTCGTATAATAATGAGGCAGTTTGTACGTTTTAAAAAATGTTAGAAAAGCAAAAATATGTATTCATCCAAACAACACACTATTTATAAAATAAATGGGGGCTGGCAGAAATTATAACAACAAATTGAAGAAAAAAATAATATAAATTACAAAACATAATGTAAAACAGAAACTAGAAATGGTCTTCTTAGGGTCGTGTGAGAACACACTCTCCTTAAGACAAATCGCTCTCACTGATGTTGTGCTTCAGGATATGTTAGGATACAACAGACGGACTGGACGGAAACTGGACAATAGAACCTCCGGCGAACTTCGATATGCTTGGACTGAGTCACCATGGAAAGAAAACAAAGAGGGCCAGTGAAACGGTAATGCAAAGAGAAGAGATGAGACTGTTAGATTTTGTGTGTTCCGAAATGGTTGTGGAATGGCCATTTTAAAGTGCTCCAAAGATCTCATTTAATTGCACAGTTAAACTGGGAGGTTACACAAGTCAAATGGGTTAATGGGGTTGTTACAAATCCAAATTAATACTGCATATTAATTTTGTCTGGACTGTTACAGATTTCAAAAGGAATTAAACAAAATCAATTTCGAATTTATTCTGTTTGACTGCCTTGGGACGGTTCGCGCACACATGAGTCTGATGGTCCGAAGCACAAGTCGAAATTTTTTAACTAAAATTTGCAACCCCCCGGGCACCTGGGCTAGAGAGAGAGAGCTTCTAGTTTACACAATCTTAACGTATACAAATGGTTAATTGTATTTAAACTAGTTCAAGCTTTTACGGCAAGCCAATGTGGAACAAATTCAATTGATTTTACACACCAATGGTGTAACGACCCAAACTTTCCAATAATAATAATAATCCATAAACTAGAAAATCTCAAACGTCAAACACCATTCAAATCCAACGTTCAAGTGTAACGGCTATTATAATCTAACCACAATTCAAAATAGTGCGAAAGCATAACTATAATTCAAACTTTAACGGCTAGTACAACCCACTAGCTCAATATAACGAAAAATAACTGTCTTAAAACTCTTCATTAGACCTCGGACTGCTCTTCCATGCGATCTAACCATTCCATATACTCTTTACCTGGGAAAAGAATATAATAAAGGGGTGAGCGAACAATGCTCAGTAAGTTCATACGGGATCTCTCCGGGTACTAAGAAGAGATGCCCGAAAGAACGGAGCCAAACAATATTCTCAATGAAAGGCTAACATCAATAACTTAACTCTACACATTACAAGATACAGTTATAATACTTAAGGAAGTTGTGGCACTATCACAAGTTCGTCAATTCCATAGTTTCAATTCACCTTTTCAGGGTGTTAAGAGAATAAGAGACCTTATATGACACGCCCCAAGTCCCGGGATTCCCTAATAGAACCTCAAACCTGGTGCGCGTAACTAACAAGAAACAAGAAACTAACGGGAAACAGGAACAATACCTGTTAAAAACAAAACTGACAGGATATATGTACTCAAGAGTATGGAGCTAAGATAGCTCACACGAGTTCTAGACCAAGAAAATTAAAACCAAACAAGGTTACATACAGCGGAAGACATGCCTAGCAAATAAGCTGGCATCAAGAACTGTCTAGGGACAACAAATACTACCCCAATACAAGCCCAGAGTTTAATTAACTCATACAAGATCGTCCTTACCAAAATATAAAAGGACACTAACTTCGAACAAGAATATCCTGCTGAGTAAATTCCCAGCTAAGTCGAGCCTCACTGCGTACTATCCCCTGCTTTCCTGGGGGGGGGAACAATTAAACAAATAAAGGGTGAGATAAATCTCAGTAAGCTATTAACATGCAACTATATGTCATGTTATCATGCAATACAAGTAGATACTCAACTAAACATCTATCAAGTATCATCAAGTAACAAGTATAGGAGAGGCTAAGCCCACTCAACAAGTAATCAAGCTCAAGAAAGGTTCAGGTAACAAGTAGTCAAGTAGAGTGAGAGGCTAAACCAGCTCACAAGATGCACATAGGCCTATCACGCATTGTACCTGAATCCTTCCTTATTTCTCCCAAGAATACCATTTTGTTGTCGATGCTTTTCTAGCTGAGGACAACCAAGAACAGGAACAGGAGACTGCTGTGCAGTATATAAGAAGACCTGGTAACCAGTGTCAACCACAAGATACAAAATCCACGTGGTGTTCGGGACGGGAGTTAGCATTCACTTAGGTCAGGCTTATTGCTCCAACCAAGGAAGCTATGCCCTTACTATGGCCGGTAGTAAGGGGTCGGGCGGAAATACATAGGGACCCGATTGTCATTTAAACCCCAGCTCTCGCGACAAGCGTGAACCTATATATTTTCGAACAAGCAAGGAGAACCAGCTGGACTCACCAAGAATGCACAAGTAGATATTTACTTGAACTACGGAAACAGAACTCAGTCCCTTATTAGTGGACTATTCTTTATGCACCATGTAATCATGTATCATGTGCTCACGAGAATATGCACCATGTAATCATGTATCATGTGCTCACGAGAATATGCACCATGTAATTATGTATCATGTGCTCACGAGAATATGCACCATGTAATTATGTATCATGTGCTCACGAGAATATAAGTATCCATACGCAATTATTGCGAATACAAACCAAGATAACACTGGCACATAAGGTGTCCAAGTAACACGATCAATCCAAGTAAGAGTCCATTTATAACAGACTTCAGTCAAGTAGTAGGGTATATCACTCTGTCACATGCCAAGTTGCACGTACATATTCATATCACGTTTAACACATTAAAGTGTCTATCACGATACCCTTACTATCAAATAGAGCCCAATACCTTAGACTCTAAACCCGTAGTAGAATAGGTCACATTGTACCTAGACACAGTCATACTTCGCATATATGTATCGTTAGTAATCGAATACATTTCCTAACACATATTGTGTTCTGTAATTATTCTTTATGCTTTATATACTTCATTGAGTATATACACGATTAAAACCAATCACTAGTACTTTAGTGTTTGTTCATAACACTTACAATACTCGCGTATCAAGTTCAAGTATGTAGTAGAGTTAATCATTCTCTAACTAGTTTCATAACCCAATTCTTTGGTTATTCAAGCCACTTACCAATCAATCAAGAAGTCACATTCTATCAAGTAAATATATGCAAGATTTGCATATACACATCAAGAATCTTTCAAGTTTAGTACCCTACTCATGTAATGGTTTCAAGACATTCAAGACAGTCAAGACTTTTACAAGATTTTATCATCTTGTATCCAAGTTCTCAATCCATTTTCTTGGATGGTTAAACATGTACAAGAATTAATTAACTTATACTTAAGTTATCAATCTAACTCTTTGGTTATTTAAGACAAGTACAAGATTTACTCATCTTATATTCACGTTTTAATTAAGAAGATGAGCTATACATCTCCCAATCAAGTTCACGATCCTATTCCTAGGATATTCAAGTTCAAGGCATTAGTTGGTGTCTTTTAGGTACACAAACTTTAGCTACGAGAGGGGAGACTAATCCAAGATTTGTGGACTAGCTCAACGGGAAACAAGCTTCAAGAAATCAAGAAGTCACATTGTTATCAAGCAACTATGTGCGATGATTGCACATACAAGTCAAGAATATTTCTTATTCACGTTAATGCTTATTCTGAGCACTTTCGAGTTTACACCTTACCCATATATTGGTGTCAAGGCATATACAAGATTTATTAATCTTATATTCATGTTTTAATCCCTTTTCTTTGGATGTTCAAGTCATGTACAAGATTTTATTATCTTATATTCAAGTAATAATGTCAATCTTTGGACATTCAATCATGTATAAGAGTTATACACTTTACTCTTACCAATTCTCAATCCTATTCTTAGGATGTTCAAGTCTAAGACCTTATGCTAATGCCTCTAAGGTGTACAATCATTGGATTCACAACAAGTATAACACATTAGTGCTTGTTCATAGCACTTTCAAGACATAAAGAAGAGATACTACTCTTATACTTATGTTCAATGTCCTAAAACACCTATATAGATGCTCTAGACAATCACCTTAAAACCTCATTAATTTAGTCTTTGAATAGCCCTATAAGTCTAGGTTATTCAGCTTCTTTCGGATCTTGATTCCGACTTTCCTATAGAAAGTTATGAAGGAAACAATTCAAGAAGGAAAAATCAGAATTTCCACTTGGCACGACCGTGCTCTAGAAATTGGCACGACCGTGCTAACACTACCGAGGGATTTTCACACAAAATTCATTTTCGGCACGACCGTGCCCATAAAAGGCGCACGACCGTGCTAATTCTGCCGAGAGATTTTTGCCTAAAGGCGATATTTGGCACGACCGTGCCAAATAAAGGCGCACGACCGTGCGGTACAAATTTTGGCCCTTTTCCCCTGAATTCAAGTTTCATTAATTCTCCGTCCCACACGTAGGAGTAACATTTAACTAACACTCCTAACATTCTCAGGAGTATACTAACAAGTTTAGAACTCCTATTTCAAGCCCAATTCATTTCTTTTACCGTCCCATAAATAATAGGACAATTTCCTTTTATTCCATTTCAATATTTCACCGTCCCCAAAAGTATAAGTACAATTTTATTTTATACTAATATAAACATTTAGGGATACTTCCATTCATTTCCCCGTACCACAAATAATGGTACGATTTTTCTAATAATATTTAAATCGAGTTATTATTTTACCGTCTCACGAATAGGAGTATAATTTTTCTAACTTCCCAGGATACTTTCAAGTTGCTTTTGTTCTTATAATTCATTCGATTACTCCCTTCGTTCCAATTTTACAAGTATCACAAAAATTGCTCAAAACACAATTTTAACAAAAACAAGTAGCGGGAATAACATATATGCATGTTATTACAAGTAAGGGGGAGTCAATAACTTACCTAGTCAAAAATCAAGTTGACCCAAATTAATTTCTGATCGGTCTGGAACGCTCTATTCAACGCCACGAATATTTATCCGGGACCAGAATCACGAACAGATAGATAATTAAGCTCGAGGAGTCGAGAATAGGAAGAATCCTAACTTAGCTTTTAAGAACCAGAGAGAGTACGAGAATGTTTGAGATTTTAAGCTTTCTCAGAGAAAGCAACACTTGATATACATGGGACTTTTTGAAAATGACCCCTAGGCCCCACAAGTTATAACTTTGACAAAAAGGCCCCTAAACTTTCAACTTTGACATTTAACCACCTTAATTTTTCTAAAGTAGTTAAATAATTAACTCAAATAAAATAGCATATAAATATGCTAGCCAAGAATTTAACAAGCAAGTCAAAAATTTAACAAATAAGTCAAATATTTAACGAGATTAAGGATGGGCGTTACATTATACCTTTTCAGGGTGCCCTTATTAGTTTAGATCATGATCATTAAGCTACTTCATCAAATAGCATATAGTGTCTAAGTTCTTTTCAATCAAACTAGACAATTTCATTTAGTCCTTTTTATTCTGAATTTTTCCCCTAGGGCCCCTGGGGCGAGATTTTATTACACATAAACCCTAACCTAGACCAAATTCCAGATAAAGTCTTCATCCGAGATCAAAATTCCACCCACACCCCTAGCTTCATTTTAGCTTCTTTTGACTGGTCAAACATAATACCTAAATACCCAAACTACCCCTAACCCCAACAAAACCCTCCTCTCTCCTCCCTCCTCCCACGCTCGCTCAGATCTCTCTCTCTCTCTCTCTCTCACACACACACACACACACACACACTTTCTCTCTCTCTCTCTCAAAAACACGGCACTCGCACACTCGACGTCGCCGTCTCCGGCTCCCTTCATCTTCTCCGGCCAACACCACGCCCATGTCCGCCCTCATTCTCTGTCTCTAACGATATTAACTCTGGCTACGCTTCTCTCTCTCTTTCCCTCTCTCCAAACCCTCTTCATCCTCCATCGCCGTCGATTTTAGATCCGCCGTTACTTACTTCAGATTTGGTCAGATCTACGCTAGATTCAGCTTCCTGTACTCTCTTCCTGTACTTCCTCAGACACCGGCATCTTCTCATTTCTCCGGCGATGTCTCTCTCTGCACTTTAGATTTGACGGCTTAGTGCCTCAGATCTGATCGATCTATATCTTCTAGCCAACGTCTGAACTGAATGGATCTTCATAGTGCAACAACTGCAATCTTCATTTGATCTACTGTTTTGGTAAGAAAAAGTTACCTTCCAAGTGTTTTAGCACTTATATTTGGAAGCAGGGGCAAACTTCATTCAACTAGTTCAAAAACACTGTTCTCTTTTTATGAGTTGAATTTAAAGATGAATCATTGAATCTCATGTAACTACTACTAATTACTAAATTGAGCCCTAATTTTGATTTTGGGGATAATGTTTGATTAGTAGTAATGCGTACATTGCCTTGTGCATATTCAGTATTGAGGTTAATGCTTTGTTTTCAATTTCAGACAACTTGGTTGTCTTTGCGATTGCATCACCTGTTTCAGTTTGGGGGATTATGGTTTGTTGGTTTTTTTTTTTTTTTCCTGAAGTATCTCATAATGTTCTCAAGTTAATTGCATCACCTGTTTCAACTTATGAACATGTAAATGAGATTTTAGTTTATGATGTTTAATGAGACTTTAGTCTTATGATGTTCAATGAAGGCTTTAGTCTTATGAACAGCTTCAATAAGACTTTAGCCTTATAAACACATGTTCAAATGAAACATGTTTCAATGAGACTGAATAAAAGTTTTATAATACATATTATTATTCATAGGAGCAAACTCTTATGAACAGCTTCAAATAAGACTTTAGTCTTATGAACATTTAATAAGAATTTTGATACTTATATATTAAATGTATTAGTTATAAGAGTTTGATTGTTGTTTGGCCAAGTTTGACCAAATTTGACAAAAAAAAATTATTTTTTTTGTAAAAAATGAAAAAAGTAATTTTTGTAACTCTTATATGATAATAATGTGTAAGTAATAAGAGTTTGACTGATGTTTGACCAAGCTTGACCAAAAAAATTTATTATTTTTTTGTAAAAAAATGGAAAAAGTGATTTTTTTTTTTACTCTTATGTGTTAGTTATAAGAGTTTGATTGTTGTTTGACCAAATTTGACCAAAAAAATTATTATTTTTTTGTGAAAAAATGAAAAAAGTAATTGTTGTAACTCTTATTTGTTAGTTACTGCCGTTTGATTAAGTTAAACCAAATTTGACCAAAAAAAATATTATTTTTTATAAAAAAATGAAAACAGTAATTTTTTTAACTCTTATATGATAATTATGTGCAAGTAATAAGAGTTTTGACTGCTATTTGACCAAGTTTGACCAAAAACATTTATTATTATTTTTTTAAAAAATGAAAAAAATATTTTGTGTAACTCTTATATGATAATTATGTGTAAGTTTTAAGAGTTTGACTGGTGTTTGACCAAAATATTTTGTTATTTTTTTTGTAGAAAAATGGAAAAAGTGATTTTTTTTTTACTCTTATGTGTTAGTTATAAGAGTTTGACTGTCGTTTGATCAAGTTTGACCAAATTTGACTAAAAAAAATTATTATTTTTTGTGAAAAATGAAAAAAAATATTTTTTGTAACCCTTATATGATAATTATGTGTTAGTTATAAGAGTTTGACTGCTGTTTGACCAAGTTTGACCAAAACATTTATTATTATTTTTGTAAAAAAATGGAAAAAGTGAAATTTTTGACTCTTATGTGTTAGTTATAAGAGTTTGACCGCTGTTTGACCATGTTTGTCCAAATATTATTAATATTTTTTTTCTAAAAAAATGAAAAAAATAATTTTTTTTGACTCTTATATGTTAATTATGTGTTAGTTATAAGAGTTTGTCTGCGGTTTGACCGACTTTGACCAAATAATAATATTTTTTTTCTAAAAAAATGAAAAAAAATCAATTTTTTGACTATTATATATAATTATGTGTAAGTTATAAGAGCTGACTAGGATTTGACCAAAAAAGTAAGGATGGGAGGAGATATGAGGGCATTTTAGTCTTATTGCATCTTTTTGCTAGTGAGGGGTGTATGAGGAATTTTGTATCTGGCTTTTCTTTATATGGTTTTGTATCTGGGCTCAGGGGCCCTAGAGTCAAAAGCTCTTTTTATTCTGACTAATTCCTGCTAAGTCCTTTTCAATCAGACAAAGCTACTACACATGTTTCAATTAGATACAGTAATATTCCACATAGTGTTCAAGGTACAAGAACACATATCACAATTTCAATTCACTTTAGACACCCATTGAACAATACACATCAAGGGTAAGATAATTCAAAAGACGTTTCATGTCATAGGAGTTCAAATACTATCGGCCACTTGGTGGCTAGACTTAGAAAGAATAATGAGGATCCTATTTCAAATGATGAATCTTAAAAAGACTTAGTAACGTAATCCCTTACCTTGGCATGCTTAATCTTCCTTGCAATACCACGCACACGAATCTACAATCATGCAAAAATAATTTTCTTAGACCAAAGTAACACTATTTACTTCCGTCCCCAATATACTTTACTTTTCTTATTATTAACCTACGAGTTATCCTTTTTAACTCCTATTAAGGTTATTACACCTTCTAGAGTTTCACATACTACCCACTTATTTTTACCAATTCGCCCCTAGGGTTTCACCTAAAATACCCTTAGGGTTTACACTTTCAATTCTCAATTACTACTTTCTAGTATTCAATTTCATATACTAAAATACTATTCACAGCACACACAAACACACTATTAACACAATGCGCACACATACTATACTGCACACACAACGCACTCACACACGCACAACACACACTATACAATGTACACACACACACTGCATAGTACACGCACACGCACACACTGCACACACGCGCGCACACACACACACACAGCATAAAAACGCACGCACAACAACGCACGCACAACACAGCACACTAACACACGCGCACACTATCATCTTCTTCATGTCTCTTCCCATACCAACCCTAGTTGATCATAACATTCTTAGGGCTTTCGTGTAACGACCCCAAAAAAACCCGTCCCTATTTATTTTATATTTTTGGGAATTTTATTTGACATTATATGTGCATTTTATGTGTTGCATCATATTTTATGATTTGCACATCTTACTTGATTATTTGTGTTATTTACTTAGTTAGTAATAATAATGATAAAAGGAGTTAACTGATTAAGTTGAAACTTTAGGGTCCTTTGTGAAAATGTAACTTTAGGGGTTTATGTGTTCAAATTGAAAGTTTGGTGACCAAATTGTAAATGGGTAAAGATTTTTTATATAAAAACACATATCCCTTCTCTCTCTTCCTTCTCTGTGTTTGTTCAGCAACTTCCCGTACGTTCCTAGGGTTAGAAAGAAAAAGGTAAGTTCAACCCATTTCGATTTAATTCTTTTTATTTACTTACCCGTTTTAAAAACTAATTATATAAAAATGATCAGGGCGTCGAGTAGGTCATTTTTATCCGAACAAAACTTATGTCAGCGATACTTTTTTCGGGAATAGGTAAGTTACTAATTCCCCTTTAAATATTAAAATGGTCATATATGCTATACTTGCTACTTGTACTTGTTAATTTTGTGATTTGAATATTATTTGTGATACTTGTAATTTTGGGACAAAGGGAGTATTTGGAAGTTGATGTGGTTATGTAAAGAAGTCATATTTGTGTTGTATAACTCAGCTTGGTTGAATTATGTTTGGTAAGATAGATGTTGGTTCGTACTTTTGGGACGGTGAAACGAAAGGAGTATAATTAGCAAGTTTTATGTCTGGTGGATGTGTTGGGCGGCCGCCCAAATAGGGCGTGTGGCCGCACATTTATCTGGAAGATTTTGGTCGTGGGACAGAGCATTTTGGGCGGCCGCACAGGCTGGTGTGGGCGACCGCCCAGGGTTGCTGAAATAGTTGAGTTGTTTCATTTCAAGTGATTTAAAGTTCAAGTTTGGTCTAGGTCTTAGGTGATATCCTAGAGTACCTAGAGGGTTGTTGTGGAACACCCTTGTGTTTGAATTGGGTTCCTTTGTGAACAAATGTGTTATGGAATGTGAATAAGGGTTACGTGGGGTATTGTTGAACATCTTTTGATGTGTGTTGGATTGGTTCATCTTTGTGATGTGTTTGGCTTGATTCCCTACTTTGGAATCATTGCCCCTGGTTGTTGTTTAAGCAAGTATTCATTACTATGCTCGTTTGGAAGTCCAGCTGGTACTTGTTGTTGTGTCGGGACAGTGGTAGGGATTACATCATTGTAAGGCTTCTATCATTGGTTTCCCATTGTTTATGATATCGGGCAGTGGTAGGGATTACAATGGCACACGAGCCAAGTTCATTGTAAGGCTTCTATCATTGGTTTCCCATTTTTAACCCCCTTCCTTAGACCAAAGGTTGGGCACTTTGGGTTACGACTTGGTGTCATTTTCCCCTCTTGTTGTTGTTGTTGTTGTTTGGTTCCGGAACCGGCTTCAGCCCTTTGGTGCTGCTCAGTTGATACCTCTCAGATGGTTATATGGTTGTTTCTAGAACCTTGGCTCAGTATCCACGTATGAGTGTTTATTTTCGCCTTATGTGTGGTATGATGAGTTGGTCGTTATTTCCAACTGGTATGGGACGGTTGGCGATAGGGAGCCTCTCATGTTATGTGCTATGTGGATGTTATTGACATTGTTCAATTTCGAGTATCATTTCAGCATGTAACGTAGTTGCATTTTAGTAGCTTACTGAGATTCATTCTCACCCTTATTTGTTTACTGTTTTAGATAAAGGAGAGCCCAGGGGATAGGTCACTTCAAGGGAGGACGTCGAGGAGGTGATTTGGGTAAGAAATTTTGGGAAATTAAGTTTGGTTTGTAAAGGCTACATTATATAAATGTATAACCTTTTGGGTAGTGTACCCGTGACTTCATCTTTGTATCACCTATTTTTGGAACTTGTTGGTGAGTTGTAAATTTGTAAGTAAAGTGTGTAAGCCTTATGGCTAAGTACTTTTGATTGTGAAAGTTTGTTTGTGTGGAATGAAGTCAAGTTTTAAGTAAATGTGTCTTGGTTATATGAAACTTTTATGAAAGAACATTTCAAAAAAATTTCCTAAAATGTTTTATGACGTATTCCGTGCGTGTCCCGAGCGTGGGGCCAAGTAGGACCACGGGTACGGGGCGCGACATTTAGAATCATAGTTCTCAATTATCATTGCTTAATAAAGATGGAGAAGAAAAGGTTTAAGGGTTCTAAAATTACCTTGATGAACACGTTCACCCTTTCTCTTTCTCTTCTCCGTCTCCGGCTCTCTCTCTCTCCGCGCCTCTTTCTCTCTACGCCGTTCTCTCTCTTTCTCCCGTTCTTTATCTTTTCTTTTTTGATAAATAACAAAGAGGCTAGGGGTTTAGGAGAATTTATATATTATAGGGTTTTCAAATCCCTAACTAAAAATGATTCATTTTCCTCTTAAAATAATGACTTGGGCTTTTCTACTTTAACTTAATCACTTAAGCCCAATAATTTATTTAATTCACTTGGCCTAATTAATAAATAAAAGAGTCCAAAATAAAAATAATAAGTGGAAAATTTTGGGTAACATTCTTTCCTGCTTAGAAGAGTTTGGTCCACCAAACTAAACACACCTTAATCAGAAAACAGGGCGGGATATGCCTCTCGTATCTTGCTCTAGAGCTCCCACGTACCTTCTCTTTCCGTATGGTTTCTCCATTGAACTTTCACATAAGGAATAACTCTTTTCCTCAGGATTTGATCTTTCTGATCTACAATCTTTACAGGTTCCTCATCGTAACTCAAATCAGCACGAACTCTGAGTTGTTTATACTCGATCACATGACTCAGATCAAAAATGTACTTCCTCAACATCGATACGTGAAACATGTTGTGCACTCCAGCTAGTACAGGCGGTAAAGCTAACTTATAAGCTACCGTCCCAATTCTTTCTGAAATCTCAAACGGTCCAACATATCTTTGGCTTAACTTCCCACGAACACCGAACCTCATGACTCCCTTAGTTGGAGAAATCTTCATGAATACATGGTCGCCTAGTTGAAACTCTAAATCGCGCCTTCGGCGATCCGCGTAGGACTTCTGTCTACTCTGAGCGGTCAACAACCATTTTTGAATCTGGTGTACCTTATCGGCAGTCACTTGGACAAGTTCCGGTCCAGTTAACTTCCTTTCACCAACTTCATCCCAGCAAGTAGGTGATCTACACTTTCGCCCATACAACGCCTCGTACGGTGCCATTCCAATACTAGCATGAAAACTATTATTGTACACGAATTCGACTAGCATCAAATGTTTATCCCACGTTCCTTTCCAGTCCAACGACGTAGCTCTCAACATGTCTTCTAGAGTCTGGATAGTCCTTTCCGACTGTCCATCTGTCTGCTGGTGAAAAGCTGTAATCATCGTCAACTGCGTACCCAATGCTTGTTGTAAACTCTTCAAGAATTTCTATGTAAACCTTGTTGGGTTTTGCACAATCATGCGCAGTGGAATAAAAGCCAAAAAGCCTAGATCCATTCAAGATGATTAAATTGATACAAGGTGAATTCATAATACTAACCGTGATGGAGATTTAAAATTTTCTTGATCCTTGAATCTTGGTTCTTCGCGCTTCTTCGAATCACAAACGCAGAAACACGAACAAGAAGATGATTAAGCAATCACCCTCTATGGATATCCACACGCGAACGAATATTAAGAACTCTTTCTTAATCTTGACTGCTAGATCAAAAAGGGGCTATATGAATTTTTGATTTCTTGATCTTGATTCTCAATCTTGATCAAGAATATTGTTTCCCCAAACAACTATATTTCATATGCTTAATGGCTGGTGAAAAGATGTTTTTATAGGTCCTAGTCCTTAACCCTTAAGGACCTAGGAAACCTAAATCCCGTCACCTAAATTAAGCAGTGAATTTTCGGCCAAGGCAGCACTGGCACGGTCGTGCCCTATATCTGGAACGGTCGTACCAATAGGGCCGCCAGTACCTTGCCTCCTGATGATTATTGCCATGGTCGTGCTTCATAATCGGCACCGCCGTGCCGATTGGCACAGTCGTGCCCCTTATCTGGCACGCCCGTGCCAGACCAAAATTCAGCATTTTTTTTCCTTTTAACAATTCGTTTTATTGTGTGTGACCCCATAGGATTATATCAAGTTGGTAATGAGTCCAAATACATTTTTTCCTCATAAATCATGAGCAGACCCTAGCAGGCCATCATGACTACCCAAATGATACAACTTTATCAAAGTTTGTTAATCCTTTATAGAACATATTCACAATCCTTTTGTCCATGATGTCATTGAGCGTAAGCCATGATCAATGGTCAACTTACAATGCCCAATACTTTTCTCGATCCCAAATAGTTTGATAACACAAATGACGTTGATCACATCAATTCATTTGAGCACGGCCATGCATTTCATCAACACTATTCATCAAGGGGTCCAAGCCTGACATCTCTCATAAAGAGGAACAAATTCCATCTTAACTTATTACAGTTCCCTGCATAGCTTCGATCATGCCAATCATATCCTTTATAATCACTTGGTTAAGAGTGACATTTGAATACGTCAAACATGATTTTCATTATGTGGAAGATCGCAATAATCTCAGGTACGAGGATTCTAATTATATAACTATTAGAGGTTTAATTATGACATTTTGACCATGACATAAACCTCATCTTTGGGTCATGTCTAGTATATGATCCCCAACACATACTCATAAGTTTAACTTGTATCCTATACACATGATCATCAAATGATCATCGAATTAAACTTACACTAGTACTTCTTAAGTACTAGGGACGGAGATTATTATAACAAAACATGAAACGATGAATAATAATCAAAACATATCTTTATATAAATGAAAAGCGATAACAAACATTGTCAAACAATGTGCAAAATAACATGCCTAGGGCATATATACCAACAAACCTTGTATCTCGATCGGACACTATCGAAACAGGTATTCCATGCAGTCTCACAATTTCATCAATATATAACTTGGCCAATTTCTTTAGCTAATCTGTTACCTCGATTGCTAGAAAATGAGCCGACTTCGTAAGTCTATCCATAATAACCCAAATTGTGTTGTGACCCTTTAGCGTCTTTGGTAACCCTACTACTAAATCCATCGCTATATGCTCCTACTTCCATTATGGAATAGGTAACGACGGCAATAGTCCTGCCGGTCTCTAGTGTTCACTTTACACTTGTTGACACACCAAACACTTTGATACAAACTCGGATACATCTCCTTTCATGTTGTTCCACCAGAACGACTCTCTTAAGTTTTTATACATCTTCGTACTTCCAGGATGTACGGAAAACCTCGAACAATGAGGTCCTTTCAGAATCTCCCTCTTAATATCCTCATTGTCTGGCACCCATATCCTTGATTGGTACCTCATGATTTCATCTTCTCCCACACGAAAGTCCTTTGATTTACTTTTAGCAATACTCTCGTGCATTTTCAATACTTCTTCATCGATTCCTTGTGCTTCTTTGATCCTAACCATAAGCATCGGTTGAACACTCATTTGAGCCAAATAACCCTAAACTTCTACTTCCATGCTTGCAATTTCAATGCGGTTCCACGCACTTTCCTCCTTAGAAATTAAGGTCGCTAACATTCCGCGGTTCTTCCGACTCAATGCATCTGCCACCTTATTAGGTTTCCCAGGGTGGTACAAAATCGTACAATCTTAATATTTTAACAGCTCCAGCCATCTTTTTTGTCTCATATTAAGCTCCTTCTGGGTGAATATGTACTTAAGACTTTTATGATCCGTATAAATCTGACATGTCACCCCGTACAAGTAGTTCCTCCATATTTTCAAACCAAACACCACTACAGCTAATTCCAAATCATGGGTTGGATAATTCTTCTCATGATTCATCAATTGCCTAGATGCATAAGCTATCACCTTATCATTTTGCATCAACACGCAGCCTAGTCCTTTAAGTGAAGCATCACTATAGATCACAAATCCATCCGATCCCTATGGTAAAGCAAGAACTGGTGCGGACGACAATCGTTGCTTCAATTCTTCAAAGCTTTTTTCACACCTTTCCGACCAAACTAACTTAGCTCCTTTCTGAGTCAATTTCGTTAATGGCATTGATAATTTCGAGAAACCTTCTACGAATCTCCTATAATAGCCAGTCAAACCTAAGAAACTTCTAATTTCACTAACCAAAGTTGGTCTTTCATAATTCACAATAGCTTCTATTTTTGTTGGATCCATAGCAATTCCATCCTTTGACACCACATACCCTAAGAATACCACCCTCTCCAACCAAAACTCACACTTCTTGAATTTTGCATATAACTTCTGCTCTCTCAAGATTTGTAGTACTAACCTCAAGTGCTCTTCATGTTCTTCCTTGGTCCTCGAATACACCAAGATGTCATCAATAAACACTATCACGCATTTATCCAGAACTTCTGAGATATCCTATTCATAAGCTCCATAAACGCTGTCGGTGCATTAGTCAACCCAAACGGCATTACTACAAACTTATAATGACCATACCTCATCCTAAAGGCGGTCTTTGCTATTTTGTCCTTCTTTACTCTCAATTGATGATAACCCTGTTGGGTTTCCTAGTAACATGCGCAGCGGAATTTAGCAATTAAAATTTTAAGAAACCCAAAGCCATGGATCCGTTCATATGATTAAATCAAATACAACAAGATGAATAGAGGAATAACTAACCCTTGATGGCTATGAATTTTCTCTTGATCTTTGGTGGAGAAACCTTGAAGCTTTATCGCGAACAAATCACGAACTTTGCAAGATGATAAAATTCACCCTCTAGCGGTATCCACACTTCGAACGAATATCAAAGGAGCTTTGATCTTGGTTGCTAGACCAATATTATGAAACACACTTTCACAATATAATAAAAGAACTATATTGAATTTATTTGTGAATTATTTTGTTCCTCAATCAAGGATATCTTAGAACAAAATAATATCTCTCTCAAACTCTTTGAGACTCACAAAATCACTTGTCCATATGGTCTGGCCGAATTGGGGTTTTTGTACACAATTAAGACCTATTCCAAATAGGAATCTTGTGCCAAAAACCTTCCCAAATCGAATTAGGAATTTTCCTGTCGGCAGCACCAGGCGCCCGCCTGTAAAGGGCCAGGCGCCCGCCTGAATGACCAGAAGGTCCCTGTCTTTCTGGAATTACTTCAGGCGCCCGCTTGGTATGAACCAAGCGCCCGCTCGGTAGACCAAACAGCCCAGAATGTTTCTAAAATTCCTCCAAGGTCCTTTGACTCTAAATTCCAATATATTCCTCTTATTAAAGATTTGTTCTATTGTGTGTGACCCTCTAGGATTATACTAAGTTGGCAATGGGCTCAAACATGATCCCATAAGATATGATTAGGTTCTAGCAAACCGTCATACCTACCCAAATAGTATAACTAGATACAAGTTCGCATTCCTTTAGAATATGTCACAATCCCTTTGTCCACGATGTCATTGAACACAAGTCATGGTCAAACAGTCAACTTGTTTTGTTCAATACTTTCTCGATTCCGAATATGTTGATAATCCAAATGACATTGATCCAATCAATTCATTTGAGTCCGGCCGAACATTTCATCAACATCATTCCTACGAGAGGCCCAAGCTTGACATCTCTCCGTGGAGGGACAAATCCATTTGGCTTATTATTCTTCCCAACGGGAATCCGATTATGCCAATCATATCCTTTATAACTACCGTGTTAAGGTAGCGTTTGAATATGTCAAACACAATGTTCATCAAGTGGAAGACTATAATAACTTCATGTCTAAGGATTCAAATGACATAACTAATATGAGATATATGTTCGACATAGACCATGACATAAATCTCATACAGCGGGTCATGTCCAGTACCTTGTTCCAAACAAGTACCCATAAATCTAACATGATCATCTCATGATCATTTAGCCTTTATACTAGTGCTTAATAAGTACTAGGGACGGGGATTATTATAAGTAAGCATGAACAACAATAATAATCAAAACATCTCTTTATTGATATGAAATAAATGATAACAATTACAACGTTTATTAAACGTGCCTAGGGCACCACTACCAACAATCTCCCACTTGCCCTAGGCCCAATCTCCCATGTATCTAATACCCATGGACCTAACATGACCATCATGTTTAGCTTGTGGAAGTCCCTTTGTTAGCGGGTCCGCAACATTGTCATCAGTAGGTACTCTGCATATATTTACGTCTCCCCTATCAACGATCTCTCGAATGATATGAAAACGCCTAAGTATGTGTTTGGATTTCTGATGTGCTCTTGGTTCCTTTGCTTGAGCAATAGCACCATTATTATCACAATAAAGGTCTATTGGATTAGCAATACTAGGAACCACTTCAAGTTCAGTTATGAACTTCTTAATCCAAACAGCTTCCTTTGCAGCATCCGATGCAGCAATATACTCAGCTTCTGTTGTAGAATCAGCGGTTGTACTTTGCTTGGAACTCTTCCAGCTTACAGCTCCACCATTTAACATAAACACAAAACCCGATTGCGATCGGCTATCATCTTTGTCAGTTTGGAAGCTTGCATCCGTGTAGGCATTTACAACGAGATCATCTTCCATTCCTCCATAGACCAAAAACGAGTCTTTAGTTCTTCTCAAGTACTTTAGAATCGCTTTTACAGCTATCCAGTGATTTTCGCCAGGGTCGGATTGGTATCTACTTGTCATGCTCAAAGCATAAGATACATCCGGCCTAGTACAAATCATGGCATACATGATGGACCCAATTGCCGAAGCATATGGAACATCATTCATTTTCTCACGCTCATCATTTGTCTTAGGACATTGAGTCTTGCTTAGAGAAACTCCATGTAACACTGGCAAGGTGCCTCTCTTAGAATTTTCCATACGGAATCTTCTAATGACCTTGTCAATGTATGTACTTTGGCTTAAACCAAGTAGCCTTCTTGATCTATCTCTATAGATCTTAATGCCAAGTATATATGCGGCTTCACCCATATCTTTCATTGCGAAGCACTTTCCTAACCAAGTCTTCACAGACTGAAGTGTAGGAATGTCGTTTCCAATGAGCAATATGTCATCCACATATAAAATAAGGAATAGCACTATGCTCCCACTAATCTTCTTGTATACACAAGGCTCATCTTCGTTCTTGATGAAACCAAACTCTTTGACCGATTCATCAAAACGGAGATTCCAACTCCTTGAAGCTTGCTTCAATCCATAGATGGATCTTTGCAATTTGCATACCTTAGAATCTTGTTCAAAACCTTCTGGTTGTGTCATATACACATCCTCTTGGAGTTTTCCATTCAGGAAAGCGGTTTTGACGTCCATCTGCCATATTTCATAGTCATGATATGCGGCAATGGCAAGCAAAATTCTTATAGACTTGATCATTGCTACGGGTGAAAAGGTCTCATCATAGTCAATACCATGAACTTGCCTATACCCCTTCGCTACAAGCCTAGCTTTGTAAGTATGCACCTTCCCATCCATGTCAGTCTTCTTCTTGAAGACCCATTTGCATCCTATGGTTTTTACACCTTCGGGTGCATCAATCAAATTCCAAACTTGATTGTCTTGCATGGATTGCAATTCGGATTCCATGGCTCCAAGCCAGTTGTCTGAATCAGGAGAAGACATCGCCTCTTGGTAGGTTGACGGTTCATCATTCTCAATGATTTCTACCTCATTACTATCCGTTACGAGAAATCCATATCTCTCGGGCTCGGATCGTGACCTACTAGATCTGCGAGATGCTTGTGTATTTTGAACAGGTTCCACAACTCCTTGTGGTTCTTGTTCTTGTTCCACTATTGGTTCAATGTTATTTTCTGGGTCTCGAATTTCTTCAAGATTTATTTTACTCCCACTGATTTCTTTGGAGAGAAACTCTTTCTCTAGAAAGACACCAGTTCGGGCAACAAACACTTTGTTGTCCTCTCGGTTGTAAAAGTAATATCCTTTAGTTTCCTTAGGATATCCCACGAAAATACATTTATCAGATTTGTGTGCTAGTTTGTCAGAGATGAGTCTCTTGACATAAACTTCGCAACCCCAAATCCTCATGAAAGATAAACTAGGTTTCTTTCCACTCCACATCTCATATGGAGTCTTTGGAACCGATTTAGTTGGAACTTGATTTAGTGTGAAAGCAGCGGTTTCTAGGGCGTAACCCCAAAAGGATATTGGAAGATCAACTTGACTCATCATTGATCGAACCATGTCTAACAAAGTCCGATTCCTCCTCTCGGACACACCATTCCATTGTGGTGTTCCAGGTGGAGTCAATTGTGAAACTATTCCACAATTCTTTAGATGATCATCAAATTCTTGACTTAAGTATTCTCCACCTCGATCTGATCGAAGTGCCTTTATACTTTTGCCAAGTTGTTTTTCTACTTCATTTTGAAATATTCTAAATATCTCAAATGCTTCACTTTTATGTTTCATTAGGTAAACATACCCAAATCTACTATAATCATCAGTGAAGGTTATGAAGTATTGAAATCCTCCCCTAGCATTGCTACTTAATGGTCCGCATACATCGGAATGTATCAACCCCAATAAGTCGCTTGCCCTTTCACCCAACTTGGTAAAAGGTGTCTTAGTCATTTTTCCAAGAAGACACGACTCACAAGTATCATATGACTCTAAGTCACATGAACCCAAAAGTCCGTCCCCATGGAGTTTTGAGATACGCTTCTCATTAATATGACCAAGACGGCAATGCCACATATAAGTATGATTTACATCATTAGGTTTAGATTTCTTATTTACATGATAGACATTATTTTCATTCTTGACATCCAAGACATAAAGGCCATTAAATGAATTAGCAATACCATAAAGCACATCATTTAAATAAATAGAAAATTTCTTATTCTCAATAAGAAACTTAAAACCTTCATTATCCAAACAAGAAATTGAAATAATATTTCTGCTTAAATCCGGAACATAATAACAATTGTTCAAAACAAGAATTAATCCGGAAGGTAAAGTGACTTCATAAGTCCCTACGGCTAATGCAGCAACTCTTGCTCCATTTCCCACGCGTAGATCTACTTCACCTTCTTTAAGCAGTCTCCTATTCTTTAGTCCCTTCACATTTAGACAAATGTGAGAACCACATCCGGTATCCAATACCCAAGAATCAGTGGTAGAAAGGAGAATATCTATCATATAGATACCTGAAGTCGACGCAGCCTTGCTGCTCTTCTTCTTCTTTTGCTCTTCCAAGAAAGCCTTGCAATTACGTTTCCAATGACCAATTTCTTGACAATGGAAACAGATTGCATCCTTTTGTGAATCAGGTTTTGCCTCAGAAGCCTTGGCAACCTTTGCCTTGCTTATCTTAGGTTTGACAACTTTTGCCTTACCCTTTCCTTTGGCACTAGCCTTCTTCCCATCATGAACCAAGAGCACGGGAGAACCTTTCTCCACAATTTTCATCTCTGCAGTTTTGAGCATCCCATGCAACTCAGAGAGATTCTTATCCATTCCATGCATGTTATAATTCATCACAAACTGATTATAACTTTTAGGCAATGAATTAAGAATGAGATCCGTGGCTAGCTCCAATGGGATTGGATAGCCAAGTTTCTCAAGGTGCTCTACATAACCTTTCATTTTAAGAAAGTGAGGACTCACTTGTTGCCCTTCATTCATTTTGCTAGTAGTAAATGCAACAATGGTCTTGTACCTCTCTTGCCTAGCTTGCTCTTGAAACATGGTTCTCAACTCCACGCCTATCTCATAGGCTTCCAAATGTTCCAAACTTTGTTGGAGTTTTGAACACATAGCAGCAAGCATGAGACAACTTACATCTCTAGAATCATTACGATGTTTCTTGTAATTGTCTCTTTCTACCCTAGGGGCAGTAGGCGGTGGTTCAGCAGGGAGAGGCCCATCGAGAATGTACAACTTATCTTCTTGCCTAAGAACAATTCTTATGCTTCGGATCCAATCCATAAAGTTTGTACCATTCTCTTCGAGCTTATCCTTCTCAAGGATCGATCGCAACGACATTGATTGAGTGTTATTAGTCATTATCTACAAATATGCAAAATTTCCAAAATTTAATAAGTACCGATTTTCATTAAAGAGATAAATAATGTATTTTTAAACAAAATACTCCCACTAAATTATATAACCTTCTTATACATCCAATGTATAATATAATTTAATTGGGTTAAGATCCAACTTTAATTTAATTTCAAGTCCGCTAAGGCGGATTACACAAAATCAAATTAATTAGGTAGACAACTCTTGTCAATCATATCTCATATGACTCTTAATTCCTTTTATGAGATTCTTTTAGAAATCCAATTTCAAAAGCATGTTAAACCTCATCTTTGCCTAGGCCCAAAACTGTTTTGACGCCCAATTAAGTCTAACCATTTTAAACGCATAGTTAATGTGTCCCGCTAGGGCGTGCCCACATTATCTATCTTGCTCAAACATAAATAAATTTAATGCACCTCGCTAGGGCGAATCTACATTAAAATCACTCATGTACTAACAAGTGTTTTAATCATGGCATGGCAATAAAAGACTTAAAACTTTCTTTGAAGGTTCATCACATATAGCATATAACACATTTATGAGCACATAATATAAACATGTTACACATCAAGTTTAGCCACTAAATTAATCCCATTAATTTAAGCATAATATTTATGTGTCATTAGTTTCTCTATAATTATGAGGATGAGACTATTTCAACTTTGGTTATTATCTCCAAATCAAGACAACAAGAAGTGCGGTCGAACTAAGCCATTAGGCAACCACAATCCCGCACTAATTCAAGAAACCAAGAAAGTAGTCCATGTGGCCGAAACTAAGCAATAGATGGTCTCGATGAACGTAGGCCAATTGCATTCACAATTCCACATGGATCTCCAATCATTGAATCAAGAACTTTGTTTCTCAATTTTAGCAATTATGAACTCTTCATAATTCTAACTTCGTTTTATCTTTGAAACTTTGATTGCGATCAATTTTGGGAAACACAATCTCGATGAACGCAGATTAGCCATCCAAAACTTGAACCAATCTAGGAATCACAAGACTAAAACAAATAGGAAAATCAAACCCCAAAATCCACACACAAACCAACTACCCAAGACCCATTCCAGATCAGCAAGTCTGAAGTGGTCTTGTTACTGGTTTTGTCGGATTTATCGAAAAATTCCAGAATCAGATTTTGAACAAAATCAGAACATTCTGGCCTAGCAAGCGCGCGCCTGGTCCAGCACAGGCGGGCGCCTGAAGCGAGCGCGCGCCTGGTCCAGCGCGGGCGGGCGCCTGAATGGTCAGAATGGTATGGAATTTTCAAGTTCGAAAATTTTGTCTCAAAATTATTTTTCCCCGATTATTAAAACTTTGATCCAATCAAAAATCAATAATCGAAATAATTCAGAATCCACCATAAATTTTTATTGCGATTGAATCGTGCGATTAAGGTTTGAAAAACAATAAACCACATAAAATCACAAAACACATAAACATCATATAATCCAATATTCATATCATGCTTGGCACATAAACAATTTATATACACAACATGATCCAAGTATTGAATTAATCAACATGAACGGGGCTCTGATACCACTGTTGGGTTTCCTAGTAACATGCGCAGCGGAATTTAGCAATTAAAATTTTAAGAAACCCAAAGCCATGGATCCGTTCATATGATTAAATCAAATACAACAAGATGAATAGAGGAATAACTAACCCTTGATGGCTATGAATTTTCTCTTGATCTTTGGTGGAGAAACCTTGAAGCTTTATCGCGAACAAATCACGAACTTTGCAAGATGATAAAATTCACCCTCTAGCGGTATCCACACTTCGAACGAATATCAAAGGAGCTTTGATCTTGGTTGCTAGACCAATATTATGAAACACACTTTCACAATATAATAAAAGAACTATATTGAATTTATTTGTGAATTATTTTGTTCCTCAATCAAGGATATCTTAGAACAAAATAATATCTCTCTCAAACTCTTTGAGACTCACAAAATCACTTGTCCATATGGTCTGGCCGAATTGGGGTTTTTGTACACAATTAAGACCTATTCCAAATAGGAATCTTGTGCCAAAAACCTTCCCAAATCGAATTAGGAATTTTCCTGTCGACAGCACCAGGCGCCCGCCTGTAAAGGGCCAGGCGCCCGCCTGAATGACCAGAAGGTCCCTGTCTTTCTGGAATTACTTCAGGCGCCCGCTTGGTCTGAACCAAGCGCCCGCTCGGTAGACCAAACAGCCCAGAATGTTTCCAAAATTCCTCCAAGGTCCTTTGACTCTAAATTCCAATATATTCCTCTTATTAAAGATTCGTTCTATTGTGTGTGACCCTCTAGGATTATACTAAGTTGGCAATGGGCTCAAACATGATCCCATAAGATATGATTAGGTTCTAGCAAACCGTCATACCTACCCAAATAGTATAACTAGATACAAGTTCGCATTCCTTTAGAATATGTCACAATCCCTTTGTCCACGATGTCATTGAACACAAGTCATGGTCAAACAGTCAACTTGTTTTGTTCAATACTTTCTCGATTCCGAATATGTTGATAATCCAAATGACATTGATCCAATCAATTCATTTGAGTCCGGCCGAACATTTCATCAACATCATTCCTACGAGAGGCCCAAGCTTGACATCTCTCCGTGGAGGGACAAATCCATTTGGCTTATTATTCTTCCCAACGGGAATCCGATTATGCCAATCATACCCTTTATAACTACCGTGTTAAGGTAGCGTTTGAATATGTCAAACACAATGTTCATCAAGTGGAAGACTATAATAACTTCATGTCTAAGGATTCAAATGACATAACTAATATGAGATATATGTTCGACATAGACCATGACATAAATCTCATACAGCAGGTCATGTCCAGTACCTTGTTCCAAACAAGTACCCATAAATCTAACATGATCATCTCATGATCATTTAGCCTTTATACTAGTGCTTAATAAGTACTAGGGACGGGGATTATTATAAGTAAGCATGAACAACAATAATAATCAAAACATCTCTTTATTGATATGAAATAAATGATAACAATTACAACGTTTATTAAACGTGCCTAGGGCACCACTACCAACAAACCAGACCTCAAATCTATCTTCAAGAAGTAACATGCTCCACGAAGTTAGTCAAACGGATCATCTAGTCTTGGCAACAGATATTGATTCCTTACAGTCACACGATTTAATTCTCGATAGTCGATACACAACCTTATCGACCTATCCTTCTTCTTCATAAATAACACCGGTGCACCCCATGGTGACACACTCGGTCTAATCAAACCCTTGTCCAACAACTCTTGTAGTTGTTCCTTCAATTCCTTCAGTTCAGACGGAGCCATTCTGTACGGCGTCTTCGATATTAGTGTAGTCTCCGGTACCAAATCGATGGAAAACTCTACTTCTCTTTCTGGTGGTATCCCTGGTAAATCCTCTAGGAACACATCCTTGAAATCTCTAACCACAAAAAGTGATTCTATAGTTACTTCCTTTTGGTCCGTAGTGCTCACATACGCCAAAAATCCTTCACACCCTTTTCTTAACACTTTATGAGCCTTCATTACCGATATAAGGTTCGATCGGGTCCTATGTTTCATTCCTTGGAAACAACACTCTTCTCCAGATGGCAATCTGAAGTGGACTTCTTTCTTAAAACAATCTACATGGGTATAGTATGCAACTAACCAGTCCATTCCCAAGATTACATCAAATTCTTCGATCTCTAAATGAGATCAACCTCAAGCTCTTTCCCATCCAATTTCAAAGGACACTTCCTATATATAGATGTAATAGGGATCGAATCTTTAGTTAAAGTATCTACTACTAAAGAACTCTTTAACGCCTCAGGAATTAAGTTCATTCTCTTAGCTAAGCAAGCATTTATCACAGAATGCATAGCACCAGTATCAATCAAAGCATGAACATTATAGGAATAGAGTTGAATCGTACCTGCCACGAGATCATTGGTGGCTCTAGCATCTTTGGCTGTTATGGTAAACATATGTCCACGACCTCCACCGTTTCCTTTGTTATCATCTTTTTCTCCTTTGAGCCTTAGTATCTTTCTTGGGTTCCGGGCATTTCCACTGCGGATGTCCTACTTTGTTGCTATTAAAGTACTCCTTCTCCTTGTACCAGCAATCCTCAGTCTTATGTCTTCCTTCGCAGACTTGGCACTTCTCATCAGAACCTTGTCCTTTGGCGTTGTTCTTATTACCATCCTTTCGACTTCCATGACCCTTACTCTGGTACTTACTCGCAGTACCTTCCTTCTTACGGTCATCAGTAGCCTTTCGCTTATTATTGTTCCCATCGCGGTTCCAGCTTCCTTTAGATTCAGTCGACTCTTTCTCAGTTGACTCTTCTTCTCTTCTCGCTTACTGCGATAACTATCTGATTCTTTCTCCACTATCCTTGCCCTATCCAACACTTGATCATACGTTGGTAGCATTAATAGAGTGACTCTATATCGAATTCGGTCACTCAAACCAGCTTCAAATTTTTGAGCCTTTTGCGCTTCATTATTGAAGAACGTTAGGGGAAATTCTAGCAATTTGGTGAATCTAGCACCATAGTCGTCCACCGTCATACTTCCTTGAGTTAGCATCATAAACTCAGCAACTCTTGGCGTTTTGAAAACATGCCGGATAATATGATACTATCATTAGTATCATGAATACGAGACGTTTTCACGCACTCTCATACTATAGATCATCTCCACAGACTAACATTCAATTTATAGGTCATCCACTAGACCACTGGTCGTTTCAATAGGCCAAAACTATCTTCATTAGTCTACTCTACTAAACTTATTGGTCATTTCATTAGACCATTACTATTTTCATCGGTCATTTCAATAGACCATTATCACTTTCATTGGCCATTTCAATAGACCATTCTTACTTACTCCAGGTTAACTCGCACATTTAACACCATTACTCACGCCAACACAAGCATTGTTACTATGCTTAATACTTCATATAAAAAGGTCGTCACCAAAAGACGTAACTTTTACAAAAGATCGGTTTACTAGATCTCTGGTCGTTTCAATAGACCAATACTACTTAGTAAGTCGTTTCACTAGACTTTACTTATTAATCACAAGTCGATTCACTAGACCTACTTTCATTCACACTTGGCCGTTTCAATAAGCCAATTACTTTTATACTTTGACCGTTTCAATAGGTCACTTTATTCTTGTTTGATCATTTCATTAGACCAAAACTAATTTCACTTGGCCGTTTCAATAAGCCAATTATACTCATGGTCTTTTCACTTGACCAATACATCCTTGTTCTAGATAGCTCACACGCCATAAACTTAAGAACAAAACAATAAGCAAAGCCATTTGCTTAAATAGATCATAAAATTTTATTACGAGGATCTTCTTGGAATAAAAGTAAACAAAACAAAATTCTAGTATTTTCTCTAACTAGAACGAACTATTGATACTATGAATGAAATAAATTCTATGTTTCACTTTTCAATCATGGAACACCTTCATAGGCCTTCCCTTAGGCCTTCCACTTGGCACCTTTGGAGTCTTCTTAGAGCCTCTTGGTCTACCTTTGGACCTACGAATCGGTACCACTGGTGGTTCATCATCATCAATCACAATTGGGGTAGCTTCATTACCCTCGAGGTTAATATCTATTTCCTCGACTTCATCTTTAGCTACCAATTCTTCTTCATTTGGTGCTTCATTGCCTATGAGTGTTGTCAGTTCCGACTCTCTAGCTCTAGTTTCCTTAAAATTTTCAATTCATAGAACCATCGGTAAGATTCTTCTCTGGTTTCATGGTAATACTTCTCATTTTGATCCATGATCTCATTTACTTATTCCAATTCCTTGCGAGTGTCTAGTAATGCCTTCCTATCTCGCATCCACTTCTCTGGTGTAAGGTTTACTCTTGTCCTTTTAGCTTCCAAATCTCCATTTAGTTCTTGGATCTTGAGTGCATACCTCTGAATCACTCTTTTCTTAATTGTTCTATGCTTCAAGTTCATCTTCGGGTTTCTTCTATGTCCGTCCATAACTTACAATTAGGACATAACCATTATCAGTGTCATATAACTTATATAAGACCATAATTATCATTTGCATAAGCAACTTAAAGAATAGCGTTCTAGTGTAACCCTTCAAGTTTCACTCCCAAAGTGTTCACTTATATTCCTCAATATTCCTTGAGGAAATATTATCTTAGGTTCTTTCCTAAAATGGTAGGTTTCCATAATTAACTAGTTTGACTTCAAGCAATCTTAGTCTTCCTAAAACGCTCAAATCAAACCTATTCAATATCATAGTTCCTATCCCATTTAAGCTCTAATACCATAGCTCTGATACCAACTGTAATGACCCAAACATTCCAATAATAATAATAATCCATAAACTAGAAAATCTCAAACGTCAAACACAATTCAAATCCAACGTTCAAGTGTAACGGCTAGTATAACCTAACCACAATTCAAAATACTGCGGAAGCATAACTATAATTCAAACTTTAACGGCTAGTACAACCCACTAGCTCAACATAACTAAAAATAATTGTCTTAATACTCTTCATTAGACCTCGGACTGCTCTTCCATGCGATCTAACCATTCCCTCTACTCTTTACCTGGGGAAAAGAATATAATAAAGGGGTGAGCGAACAATGCTCAGTAAGTTCATACGGGATCTCTCCGGGTACTAAGAAGAGATGACCGAAAGAACGGAGCCAAACAATATTCTCAGTGAAAGGCTAACATCCATAACTTAACTGTACACATTACAAGATACAGTTATACTACTTAAGGAAGTTGTGGCACTATCACAAGTTCGTTAATTCCATAGTTTCAATTCACCATTTCAGGGTGTTAAGACAATATGAGACCTTACACCTTTTCAGGGTGCTCCCTTATTAGTTTAGATCATGATCATTAAGCTACTTCATCAAATAGCATATAGTGTCTAAGTTCTTTTCAATCAAACTAGACAATTTCATTTAGTCCTTTTTATTCTGACTAATTCCTGCTAAGTTATTTTCAATCATACAAAGCTACTGCACATGTTTCAATTAGATACAGTAATATTCCACATAGTGTTCAAGGTACAAGAACACATATCACAACTTTAATTCACTTTAGATACCCATTGAAAAATACACATCAAGGGTAAGATAATTCAAAAGACGTTTCATGTCATAGGAGTTCAAATAGTATCCGCCACTTGGTAGCTAGACTTAGAAAGAATAATGAGGATCCTATTTCAAAGGATGAATCTCAAAAAGACTTACGAATGTAATCCCTACTTTGGCTTCCTTAATCTTCCTTGAAATACCACGCGCACGAATCTACAATCATGCAAAAATAACTTTCTTAGACCAAAGTAACACTATTTACTTCCGTCCCCAATATACTTTACTTTTCTTATTATTAAACTATGAGTTATCCTTTTTAACTCCTTTTAAGGTTACTACACCTTCTAGGGTTTCACATACTACCCAATTATTTTTACCAATTCGCCCCTATGGTTTCACCCAAAATACCCTTAGGGTTTACACTTTCAATTCTTAATTACTACTTCCTAGTATTCAATTTCACATACTAACATACTATTCACAGCACACATAAACACACACACACACACACACACACACACACACACTGTTTACACCATGCGCACACACAACGCATTCACACACGCACAACACACACTGTACAATGTACACACACACACTACACAGTACACGCACACACACACACACACTGCACCACACACGCACACACACACACACAGCATACATACGCACGCACAACACAGCACGCTAACACACGCGCACACTGTCATCTTCTTTGTGACTCTTCCCATACAAACCCTAGTTGATCGTAACATTCTTAGGGCTTTCGAATCATAGTTCTCAATTATCATTGCTTAATAAAGATGGAGAAGAAAAGGTTTAAGGGTTCTAAAATTACCATGATGAACACGTTCACCCTTTCTCTTTCTCTTCTTCTTCTCCGGCTCTCTCTGTCTCTCTGCACCTCTCTCTCTCCGCTGTTCTCTCTCTTTCTCCCGTTCTTTCTCTTTTCTTTTTTGATAAATAATAAAGAGGCTATGGGTTTAGAAGAGTTTATATATTATAAGGTTTTCAAATCCCTAACTAAAAATGATTCATTTTCCTCTCAAAATAATGACTTGGGCTTTTCTACTTTAACTTAATCACTTAAGCCCAATACTTTCTTTAATTCACTTGGCCCAATTAATAAATAAGAGAGTCCAAAATAAAAATAATAAGAGGAAAATTTTGGGTATTACAAATGGTTTTGGAACATTTTCCCCTCATTTTTCCATTTGGGAAGCCCTTTTAAAGGAAGGAGACTTTCCTTTCCTATGTGGGATACTAACCCATTCCCCAACTTACCCATTAATATTTGAGCTTCAAATTTTCCTACCATCCGATATTAAATTGGACACACCAAATTTAATATTTACATGGAGAAAATATTAATCCACTTTATAACCGGCTTTAATCAACGAATGATTTTTCCAAATAAATGCACACAATTTCTTCACATAACTAAACATTTTTTCAACAGAGGCAACGGTGGAGAATGGAGAAACACATGAGGGTGGAGGAAAATGGGGAAGCAACAGATTTGAAGAAAATACAAAGAGATAGGGACGAAGTACAATGAATGGGTTGTTTGGTTGTGGCACTTGCTATGGCTTTATTGAGAGGGGTTGGGGATTTTTGTCCTTGTGCGAAAATGTAAAACGGACAAGTTTAGGACTGACTTGCGTGTCGTGCTTATTGTCCATGTATGTTTTGCAATGGACAATTGGGTGGGATCTGTACTATGAAATAACAATAACATGTTGGTGTTGTATTTGCCGCTAGACATAAATTACAACCGAGGTCTTCATGTACTGCACCATTTTCTATTTTTCATTTATTCAAAATAAATAGTACTATTACTATCTTTTAGTCACTAAATAAATATTTCAATTTTATTTTGAAGGACATCTAAAAATTCCTAGTTGGGCAAATAATTTATATATATTTCTGTAATTTTTTTCTAAACATTTAGTTTTGTAGATATAAAGAGACTATCTAAATTTTTTTTGTAAGATAATATGTAAGAACAAAGATTTATTCAAAGAAGACACATTTTGGAACAAAATTTTTAAAATTATAGACATTTATTTAATGGAAGAAGTACATTTTTCGAATTATCATCGTTGAACAAAAATTGTTGACAATTTAGGTGCGACATTTATGTCAAAATGGATGAAATATTTAGAAAAAGTCCTTAATAAGTAAGAATCTAAAGTTCCTTTTCTTATTATTTACCCTAGTATTACTCCCGTACGATGCACAAAACGTAACTTAAACTTGTTTCAAATAAATTATTGATAGATTGGATAAAAATGTTGGAACAATTCTTTATATCCCTGAATGTCACGCTCATTTCAGAATAAGATTGAGGAAGAAGAAGATGAAGGCGGAAGCGTAATACCTGATGGATCCATAATGATGTTGTAGGGAGAACAAGAAGAAGAAGAAAAAAAGAATTAAGGGGACGGAGCTCTTCTAAATGATGAGTGCCTTTTCTCTCTAATGTCTCTAGTAATATAAAGATTATTTGGGAGAAAAAAATAATGAATGGAGTGATTTCTAGGGTTGATGGAGAACCCTTTATATATGAAACCAATAGGCACCTCATTTAGGGACTACACCCTTTCAACCTTTAGTGATGTTAAATTACCACTTTGCCCATCAAAAATAGGTAATATTACATCCAGGAATTCTACACAATATTTATTATTATTTACTACACTTTATATTAACATTATAATCATGATTTTATAAATGGAAGGTCCAAATAACTTGTTTTGCAAGCCATGTTCTAACAATCTCTCACTTGGGTTGCAAAATAAAGTTCTCCCTTTAAAACATAAATATAACACGAATGACAACCCTTATGTGCGCACTTTATTGTCATTCATAACAATCTCGTCCATTAGCCATATAAGTATAAGGACTAAAGGGGCAGTCGGGCAGTCGTTGTAATTGATTCGCAACTAAACCCACAATAATCACATATACAAATCCAACTAAATGACATAGATCAAAAGTGTAGATGTGTAGCATGGAATCATAATGAATATATACATATTCTTCTAACTAGTCCAACTTAACCAAATGAGATCAAAACTTTAAATAATAGAACTTGTTAATGAATCACAACATAAACTCCCACTAAATTAAATGTTATCAAAATTGTTACACCCATATGAGCAACATGCTCGTGAAACACTAAAGATGATAACGCTTTAGAAAACGGATCCGATAATTATGGAGTTTGTTCCAATAAGTTGTGTTTTTATTTGTTCCTTTTTGTACTCTTTCTTTACAACAAGATACTTAATGTCTAAATACTTAGACTTTGACAAACTCTTGTTAGAGTACTTGACTACTACCTGATTGTCATAATATATCTTAATGGTCTTTCGACACTATTTGACAAATTGTAGTCCTTCATGCAGCCATATAATTTTAACAAATATTGGAATACCAAATGATCTCAAGATTATCCGATTAAAAATAGGCATGTAGATATTTGTGTTTTGTAAATACTATATCATTCTTTTGGCTACTACTTAATGTTCTTTCTGGATTGCTTTGGTATTGACCAAGCATCCCAACATTGAATGCAAGACTTACGCATTTATTAAGCTTTCTTACTGCTGATGCAAAGAGGGATATTTTCTATATACTTGGATTCATAATTAACTTTAGGACACTGTTTGAGACTACACATGTCTCCTTTAAAATTAGGGGTGTCAAGTGGTTTATAGTTTTGCATGCTATACTTTTTATAATACCTTTTCTATATAGGCCTTTTGTGATAATCCCAAAATACTCCGTGTAAACTCACAGTGAACTTGGATTCCTAATACAAAAAGATGCCTCACCAAGAATTTTCATTCTAAAGAAATTTCTTAGTTTCCTTATTAAGGTTTAAAACATTACTAGCAAGTAAATATTACCCACATATAAGACCAAAATTATAATTTTTACTCCTACTGAACTTATGGTATACACAATATTTATCAAGATTCATTTCAAACCAAATGAAAGAATAACTTGATTAAATTCTAAATACCATTAATGAGAAGTTTGCTTAAGTCCTAAATGAATTTCTCCATATAGATAGTTTGCTTAATGTCTCCATTAAGAAAAGTTCTCTTTAATATCCATTTGATGAGGCTTAAGACATAAATTGCTACTAGTGCCATAATGGTTCTAAAAGAGTTTTTAGAAGATACCGAAAAATGTTTCTTTCTTGATAATTAATGCCTTTCTTATGAGTTGAAAAAATATTTAGCAATTAGATGGGTCTTATATCTTTCAACATTACTTTTGCGAATCCTTTTAGGTCTTAGAGACGCATTTATAGGTTTCACATCTTTAGGTAATGTAAAAAGATCCTAAAAGTTGTTATCTTTCAAAGATTTCAACTCTTTATATATGGTATTAATCTACTTATGAGAATTAGGACTATTAATGGATTTATGGTAGATGAATGGCTCATCTCCCACTAAACCTATGTGTCCTTAATTTCTCGGTAAGATACATCTCATAATTATCCGGTATTGCAATCCTTGTTACTCTATTGTATCTCTTTAAGGGCACCGGTTCTTACTAATTCTGAGGTTGTTGAATTTCTTTCTTATGATCAACATTTTCATGTTGTTCAATATTTATAGGGAAACCATATTTATTTTGAATTGTATGTTCTTCTTGAATATCAAGTACAAAATTTGAAATTCAATTGGAACTTATGGAAGAGGTGAAGAAATGGATGCCTCTTCTTTTTCAAATTCAAAATATTACACCTAATCTCCCACTAAATTCAACATCTTCAAAGAACCTAGCTTTTCTCGTTTCAAAATGTTCAAATTTTCAGGTTGTAAAATTTGTATATCCCCTAGATCTCTCGGCTTACCTCATGAATAACTACTAACAATCTTATGTCTAACTTGCCCTTAGTAGACTTATAAGGTCTGCCCTTATGTTAGACAACCCCATAAATGAAGATGATTTAAGGACGTGTTCCTTATTCATCCCAAAATCATAAAGGGTTTTTATTAGTAGCTTAGAGGGAGCTTTAATGAGAATAAGGGTTGCGGTTTTAATGTATCGCCCATAATGAGTGAGGTAAAAGAAGCACAAAACATGCTTATTACCATTTCCTTAAGGATTTTATCATGTCTTTTGTGTACATCCACTACAAAAAAAATGACATTATGCGATGGCATTTTGCGATGGCTTTTAAAGCAATCGCAATATACATAGATTATGCGATTGAACTACCAATTGCATAAGCTCCAATCGCAATTTTTTTTTTATCCCAGGCACCAGTCCAAAATTTTGGCGGGCCAAAAAAAAGTTGGGTGGCGGGATGTGAAATTTTTTAGGCGATGGATTTTTATAGGTATGCGATTGAATTAATAATCACTTATAATTAAAAATATATACTTAGGCATAAAATTAAGTTTATTTTATTTTTTTATTTTTTTATAGAAAGCGATGGAAAATCAATCGCAAAAAAGGGGGAGATACTGGATATTTTATTTTCATAAAACCTATCTAGACATAAATCGTTCTCTCCCTTCTCTCTATTCTCTCGATCATTCAAAATTCCACCTCCCCGTTCTCTCTCTACAACCGGTGCCGGAATCCTCCATATTTGCCATCGTCTCCACTCCTCCATCGGTGTCGGAATCCTCCATCTTTGCTATCCATCAACAGGAACAGGTATGCCCTTAATCGCTCTATCTCTTCTCTCTTCGTTTCTCCTACGATTCTCCATCTCTCTCTTTCTCTTGCTATACTATACTTCTGAAGATTTTAGGGGTCGTTTGGTAGGCCGATTAAGCACCGGCTATTGATATTCTTCTCTCTTTCTGGTGTGACCAAGGCTATGGTTGACGCCGATTGCAAAATGTTCATTCTAAATCCCTTTTCTAGGTCTAAGATTGATTTACCCTCTTTGCGTGAATTCAAATATTACTGGGAAAGGAGAGTGTTTAAATTAAGAAAAAAACTAGATTAAACAAGCTATGGCTGCTTTATGAATTCAAAAGGTTGTTAATTTGGTCAGCAACCAAACAAGCTATGGATAGATTTGCTTTAGAGGTGAGTATTGGGTTGTGCTTTTCTTTTTCCTTTTTTTATCACAATTTACTTTTTCTTTTTCCCATTTTTTTTTTTTTTTTCTATTCCCTCCTTTTCTGTAATCTTCAACATGAAGCTATTAATCTATCACATGTTGGATTCTATTAACAAAGGGAAGAAATCATGTTAACCTTTTATTTTAATATTATTGTTATTATTTGTATTTTCTTTTGGCCTCTTTCTGGTGTGACCAAGGCTATTATTTTTTTATTTTCTTGAAATGGGAATATTGTAATCCACATGTTACGTAGTATGCGTTTACATCTTGGGTTGTTTCCCACATCCTAGTGGACCTAGTCTGGTCTGATTTATGTTGTTTTCTTTAACAAGATTAGTCTTTAAAACTATAAGTGCATCATTTAATTTGATTAAGTTAGTCGGTGAGTGGAATCTCACTCACCAATTTGTATTTGCGCGACCGTTTTCTAACAGGGAGGGTTGCTTTGTCATTTCCCCTAAACAAATCCCCTGCAGAGGCCTTCATTGCAGTGGCCAAATTTGATGGAAATAGGAGGTTAGCGTATTGGTAATTGGACTGATCACCCTATGAATGGTGTACTATTTTGTTCAAATGCCATTTTGTTTTTGTTCTCTAATTTCATATGCCCAATCCCCCACCCCCTCTCTACCTAGGGCTTGATTTTTTGCTTTCTACTAATTCAGCTACTACAATAAGAGAATGTGATTTTTATTTGATTTTATTTTCGAGTTTTTGTGTTCTGATGTTGTTGAGGCAGAAGGGACTCACGAGTCACGAATCAAAAATACTTAGATGTAATGTTTGATTTCAAATTTTTGTTTTACAGGATATGTAGCTCTTCACCAAAGCAAGAGCTAGATTTTTTTCTTAAGAAAAAAGGAGCTATAAAAAAGGTTACTTACTTGAACAGTTGTCTCTGGAGAACGCAACCGGGGATCGATTCAGGTACATAAATACTTCAACCCTTGTATTGTTTTGAAGTTCTTTTGGTGATATGTATGCAGTCACACTTATTTAGATTTTGCAGAATGTTTAAACTGGTTGTTCTATTAATTTTGCTGCTGTAATTTTCTGGTCTAATTTTATGCTATTATCAAGTTTGTGGTGCTTTCATGTTCGAGAAAATGCTTAATGTTACACAGTCCTTCTAATGGCTTGTTTTGTGTGTGTGATCTCTATAGAGGTGTCTTACTAGCAATTGATATGCATTATGAAAATTTTTTTACATCACTTTTTTCAATTGTTTTTATCTCTTTTATTGCAGTTTTTGAGCTAATTTTGCAGTAGTTTTTGACTAATTTGCAGAAATTTTAAAGATATTTTCTAGCAGTTTTTAAGCTATTTAGTAGCAGTTTTTTGAGCTATTTTAGCACCAGTTTTTTAGCTATTTCATTGCTGTTTTTGAGCTATTTCATTGCTGTTTTTGAGCTATTATGCACCAATTTTTTAGTCATTTTACAACAGTTTATAGTGTAGTCTTTATTTCAAATTATTGTGTGCTATTAGAGATTATTGTGTGCAACTTCTTGATGCAGTTTAGAATGATGTTTATAGGTGTAAATGGTTTTGAAGGATACATGTATAATGAAAGAGATTGGATGTATAGGGATGGTTATGATAATTCGGGTTATACAGAAAAATTTGTAAAGGGGGTAGAAGGGATGGTTATGACCCATTTGCTAGAAGATTCTGTCTGAAAATGGAAATTGTTTTCTGAACTTATGTGAAGTTGGCCTTTTGTGTGTATGTGTTGTGATATCAAATGGTTGTTGTTAAGTTTTTTAGTCTCTTTTTTTCTATTTAGTCTCTTTTAGCACCTGAAATAAATATTGTTGGGCAAGGATATGGTTGTACTTAGTTACTACATCCGTCCCAAAATGATGTTCGCACTTTGTTTGAAGTTACTAGAAAAAAACTTTGAGCAATAATTTAAGTTGATTATTAAATCAACCTAAAATTATTACTCAAAGTTGTTTCGTAGTAATGACACAAAAAGTGTGAACTTCATTTTGGGACGGAGGGAGTATAAGCTAAGAAATGAAAGATAAGGTCTGATGTGAATTATGATTATATGGGTGTTCAACTGGATTGTGATTACAGTGACTAAGGTGTGCTATTAGATGGATGTTTGTTAATTAGTTTTACATTTTTGGGTGAGAGACAGTGACTAGTTAAGCTTTGTTTTATGTTCTATTAAATTATTTGGTTTTGTTTTAATCAATGTGTATCCTGAAATGGAAGTAAAAGATGTGGTTGTACTTGGTTATTACCTCCGTCCCAAAATGATGTTCACAATTTTTTTTTTTTGCCATTACCACGAAACAACTTTGAGCAATAATTTTAAGTTATCATTTTGGGACAGAGGGAGTAAAAATGGCCATCTGGTAACTAGTTTTTTGTTGACATTGCCACGGAATAGAAACTTTTTACCTCATTGTATTATATGGGCATTCAAGGGCAGTGTACATTTTTTATAACATTAATTTCCATCTTTCAAATTTGTTGCTTGGTTTACTTATTTTATGAAAAGGCTATTAGTATTAATGAGATATAGTCATCTTCTAACTACTTTCATGGTCAATGGATGAGCATTGAGAAGTCTTATGTGTGTATTATTGTGATATGGTCATCTGGTAACTAGTTTTTATTGTCAATATAGGAGGTGTACGCAAAAGAATTGCGTGAAGTGAACAGCTTAGACCCAGCAGCTCCTGTTAATGCAGTTTTGCACCCTGGATGTGATGCTGTTTCAGATCCTGGTTGTAAGATATGGGAGGTAGCAGTGGTGGCGTAAAAAAAGGAAGGCTGTTTGTACGTCCTGGTGAGAAATGGACAAAGCATTCGAGTAACGCTTCATGATGATGATTATGCAGCATATGTTACTTCACAAAATTCCTCCAAGAAAATGAACAAAATTGAAGCGTATATTAACAACATGGCTCCATTCTGGGTTGAGCTAGCTGAGAGGTTTGGGATGCTCCCGCCACCACTTCCTGACTTCAACGATGATAGTGAATCTACACCAATTTCTGATCGTGCATCAAATATTCCAACATCTGCATCTCCTTCCAATGATGATGGCGAGACGGGCGATGAGATTCCATAGTTACGTACTTGGGTACATTTTACTTTTTGAATTTATGAAACTAATAGGCCAAGTATGTTTATTTTTGGATATGTTTAAACTGCTTTTGCCTTGGTAGACTCATATTTCTAACTAGGTGCTTTGCTTGTATTTTGAACTAGTGAAATAATTGGTGATCCTTTTGGAACTAGTGAAACATTTGGTGAAACAGTTTGTTGCCAATTTATGTCAAAGCTTTTGTTGTTGCAAATTTCAGTACAACTTGAATTATGTTCACTTTTAATTAAAATAAAAAATTATAGTTCTGATTTGAAAAAAAAAAAACTATATGCGATTGAAAAGCAATCGCCTATACTATTAATTATATATATATATTTTTTAAATATTTATTATATGCGACTGAGAAGCAATCGCCTAAACTGGTGACATTCTGCGATGGCTAACACAATCGCATATACTTTTAATTATATTTTTATAAAAAAGAAATATTTATTATATGCGATTGAAAAACAATCGCCTAAACAAGAGACATTCTGCGATGGACAAAACAATCGCATATAATTTTAATTATAATTATTTTTAAAATAAAATTATTTATAATATGCGATTGGAGAGCAATCGCATAATATGGAAAACATTTTGCGATGGCCAAACCAATCGCATATACTTTTAATTATAATTATTTTTAAAATAAAATTATTTATAATATGCGATTGGAAAGCAATCGCATAATATGGAAAACATTTTGCGATGGCCAAACCAATCGCATATACGTTTAGCGACAAGGGCATAGGCGAAGGCCAAGTCGACGGCTTTCCCCATCGCAAAATACAATATGCGACTGATATTTAGGTAATCGCGATGGATATTAGCCATCGCAAAAAGGGATTTTTTTTGTAGTGATCATTCATGCTAGGCGTACCCGGCTTAATGTAGATGGAGACAATCCCACACTCTTCAAAATAGCGAGTAAAAAGGACCTAGACGTTGTTCCCTTTAACAATTATTCCAACCATGATATACTCAATCATGATTGGACCTAATGTTCTTAATAGTCTTTCAAACTTGATTTCCAACTTTGACCTTATAAGACTTGAAAACGTCTATAACTTGAGTCTTTGCATGAAGTAATAAATGCATCCATATTGAGAGTAGTCATTTATAAACGTAATAACTATTGTTGACCTTTCCACGAAGGAATAATGAATGGCCCACAATGTTCATATGTATTAGTTTTAAAGACACTTGATGCTCTCGAGAATACTATTCTTTTAATGTTTGTAAATTTCCTTTAAGGCATTTAATGCAAAAGTATTTTCCAAAATATCAAGTTTGTTTAAGATTTTCTTTAACATAAGCTTATCAATTTTCCTCTTGGAAATATGACCCAAATGCCTATGCCTTAATGAAAAATAAAATAAAATTTACTTGATAACTTTTGCTTTCTAGTTTTGGTTTCATTATTAAGGGACACATTTATTGTTTGAATAATGTCAAGTGAAGAAAGAATACTTGACAAAGTACTAGTGCCAACAACCTTTAGAATTAAAATAGAGATCACACTTATTATTAATGAACAAGAGTGACCTTCCTTGTCCAATATTGTGATAAATATCATAATTCCATTTAAATGATGGTACAATAAATATATTATTTAATACAAAATAATACTTAGTACTTAACAATAATTTAAATGATCCTTATGCCTATAACTCTAACCGGATTCCTAGTTTCCATATAGATGAATTTCTTCATCTTTACTAGGTCTTCAATAATTTAGGCAATCCTACTTGAACATCCTTATTTGATTGGTTGCACCAAAATCCAATCACCATGTAAATGTAGGAACTGAAACCAAATTAGCCTTAATACAATACAAACAAGACCAAATGATATACCTCTCACGCCAAGCGTGAGACTTAGGATAATCGAACTTCATGTTAGTAAGGTCCTTGCAAAAGAAACATTTTTTTTTTTTTTATGATCATGAGATGATCCCTTAAGCTTCTTTTTACTTGCAACCACAGTTTCTTTCCCTCTTCTCTTGTCACATGAGAAAAGGTAGATGCTAAATGAGTACCTTTAGTTCTAAATTATTCTTAACTTATCTTCTTCTTGTGTCATAAGTGAAAGTAATTCATTAATATTTCGCTTGTCCTTTTGACATTGATAGGTCAATTCAAAGCAACCAAACCAAGGAAGAAAGATTAAAACTAAATGCACAAGAATATCATCTGATATCCTTAACTTAAGTGCCTTTTCGTTTTGTTAATAGATGAACTATTTCTAAAATGTACTCCCTTAAATTCCCGGTACCCTTTATACCTTATGGAAACAAGTTTCCTCAGGTGTATCAAGGAATGTTTGTAGCATAAATATCCTCGGAGACACCGTCCAAAAGGTCTCCGGGACAATATTCTTTATGATCATTAGGCTTACGCGGTTAGAGCGTGTCACTTCTCAGCACTCAAGCAATAAGAAGAGAAACGGATCCCTTAATGCGAGTTCTATATAGCCCAAGATTATAATTATTTGTTTTCCAAGTTTTATAATTAGTCCCACATTGCAATGGTACTCATAGCAGTAACTACAGATGAAGCAATAAACAAATTTGTTGGAATTTTGAGAACAAGAATGAATACAAAACATAAATAAGAAACTACACAATAAATAATGATTAATTATATCAATGGAATCCATCAACAAGACAATCAACATGACATCAAAACTAATCTTTGGATTGCGAGTTGACTCATAAATGATTGCCTTAGGCAACAAGTAATTTGAACTTATATTTTAATAAATACTTAATCTTCCTTTGGGCCGACATAAGTACCTAAAAAAATAACCTCATGTTTATTTTACTTGTTACCACATGAATGCCCAAGTTTAGTCAAATGTCAAGATCTTCTTTAGAAAATTCAAGCCATTCACATATCAACTTAAACATCCAACACTTTACAATTTTAGGGTTTAAATAACGTAAATCACTTAGGCGACAATATTATTTAAACAATGAATAAAATTGTCAAAGCATATAATTAATCAAGGCCTTAGGGTTTTAAAAAAATGTATGTTTTGTTCAAAAGAGGAACAAAATTGTGCAACATCTTTGAAAAAGCAAAAACCTGTGAATAGTGTACATGCGCGACCGGACAACTTATAATACCCGACCGGGCAGAACATAAGACCCGACCTGGCAGAACATAAGACCCGACCGGGCTAAAGCCACCGTTTCATGCATGCTTTGCTACACTTTTTCAAATTTTATCCCAAAAAATGATGAACAACAAGTAGATCCACATGATATGTTCTTTACTACATAAAACCATGTTATTTAGGGATAATATTGCTTTAAAACAATGGAATCAAGTATGTAGATCCACATGGTATGCACTAGACATAAAACCATGTTATGAAGGGATAGTCACACTTGAACCATTGTGTTCATTCAACAAAACTTTTCAAACCATTTTCTTAAATTCAGATGATTATTATCAGTACCCTATGAATGAATTAGAGTCCGTAATCAACATCAAAACTTGATGATTCAACAGGAAAAATGGATCGAAAAAAGCATAAAAACTTTCCCGAAAAGAACTCAAACTTAAACCAAAATATGAGCGGGCTCTGATACCAATTGTTGGAACAATTCTTTATATCCCTGAATGCCATGCTCATTTCAGAATAAGATTGAGGAAGAAGAAGATGAAGGCGGAAGCGTAATACCTGATGGATCCATAATGATGTTGTAGGGAGAACAAGAAGAAGAAGAAAAAAAGAATTAAGGGGACGGAGTTCTTCTAAATGATGAGTGCCTTTTCTCTCTAATGTCTCTAGCAATATGAAGATTATTTGGGAGAGAAAAATAATGAATGGAGTTATTTCTAGGGTTGATGGAGAACCCTTTATATATGAAACCAATAGACACCTCATTTAGGGACTACACCCTTTCAACCTTTAGTGATGTTAAATTACCACTTTGCCCATCAAAAATAGGTAATATTACATCCAGGAATTCTACACAATATTTACTATTATTTACTACACTTTATATTAACATTATAATCATGATTTTATAAATAGAAGGTCCAAATAACTTGTTTTGTAAGCCATGTTCTAACAAAAAAATCATATATTATTAACGAATTTCTGAATAAGATTTTATTTGAAGTTTGCAACGAATAGCAACGAATCCAACGAAATTTTTAAATATGTGAATAAGATTTTGTTTGAAGTTTACAATCTAGTAATTTTTAATTAAAGCAAAAAACAAAGCATCAAAATTAATACTAAATTATTAACTTAGAATCGAGTATTTATTAAATCGATGACTAGTAAATTTAATAGTTCTACTCGCAATTTTAACTAAGTCAAGCAAAATTTACGGATAAAATCATACCTCCTTTTAGACCACCTACAATGGGAAATGAAAAGTGGGTTGAAAGTGGATTAATTTTCAACTAGTTGAAGTGCTACAATGGGAAAATGAAAGTTGGAAGGATGAAAGTGAAAAATGAAACATTTCATTCGAGTGAAAAAAAAAAACGGGCCCCACAAAACTCTACGCGTCGGCGCTCCATTGGGCCGACACATGCGCGTGTCTCACACCGCCCGACACGGCGCGTGAGTCGGCAGACAACAACTTTTTTTTTTCTTTCCATCCGATTGGGACACGTGTTGGGCTATGATTGGTCCATGGAATTTTTGAATATATTTTCTATCCCAAATTATTAGAGCTGAATTATCTCCTAGTAAATTATTATGTTTTAATTATTTTTTCACTAAAAATCATAATTTGTTTCCCTATAAATAGATGCAAGTTTCATTTGATTTTGACAACCGAAAAAAAAACCCTATTTTCTCAATTATCCTTCTTCATTTTAACCCTTATTTAAAAAAATTCATCATCTTTTTAGTGAAATAGATTCCAATAATAACCATTTCAACACTCAAAATTCAAGTAATTATCCACCAAATTACTACAATCTTAATGATTCTCGATTAGAGAATCAATCTTCCAACCAACCACGTCCTCAAAATGTAGCAAATCATTTTTTTCAACCAAATCTCATGCCTTCAGCTGTGCCAAATTAGCATCCATATTTTTAGATGCAATTTCAACAATCTCCACCCCCTTATGATCATAATCCACCCCTTTATTACATGCCAATGAGAAATGAAAATGTTGGAAATTCTGCAGCATTAGAATTTCCAGAATTTTCAACACAAGTGGATCTGGGTAGCATGAGCGGTGGTAGTGAAGCTACTCCCACTGTAGAGGGTCCAACCCCTACTCGCAAAAAAAAAAAAAAAAACCAAATGGAGCACGGCAGACAATTTAGTGCTACTTAGTGGGTATATTAAATTTGGAACAGACAGTGTTGTCGGAAATAATCAGAAAGGCTATGAGTTTTAGGGTAAGATTATGGAATACTGTAACGAGCATTGCTCATTTAACCTTCCCCGTGATGTAACTGCATGCAAAAATCGTCATACTTATATAACCCTTATATTGGGCAAATGGATAGGTGCTTATGATAACGCTAAGCGTATGCAACAAAGCGGGTGGTCGGAGAATGATGTATTGACAAAAGCTCATGAACTGTATCAAAGTGGTAACAATGGCAAATTTAATTTGATGGAAGAGTGGATTTCTATCCGAGATCAACAACGTTATGTAAGTCAGGTAGGCGGAAATCCGGGATCTGGTAGCAGTGGATCTAAGAAAGCACGTGAAAGTGATGTATCTGATTCAAACTCGGTTAGATCCATTCCTCGTCCTATGGGAAGGGAGGCAGCTAAGAGAAAGGGTAAAAAAAAAAGGAGTAGGCTTGTCACCGGTAAAGGAAGAGTAGACAGAATTTAAACAATTCAAAGAGAAAGATTGGGAAAGATTGGATAAGATAGCCACACAACAAGAGGAGGCAAACAAAATAGCACTTGACAAGACTCGGGATAAAAAAATGAGAATATGGTATAAGTTAAGTGAGAAGGAGCATCTCGAGGATCATCAGAAATAGCTTTTTGATCAGTTGACTGCCGAGCTGTTTAGCAATTAATTTTTCTGCTTTAATGTGTGTTTTCTAGCTTTATGTCATCTTTCTGCAATTATGTACAACTTTAATGTTTGTTTTCTAGCTTTATGTCGGTTTTGTGCAATGATGTACTACTTTAAAGTTTATTATAACTTTTCTTATTTTTAATAATAATTATCGTCATTTCTCCCATTTATTTAATTACAATTATAAAAAATTAATTAAGTGTGAAGTATTTTTTTAATTATAAATAATAATAATTATTATTATTATTTTACTAATCATAAAAATAAAGAATATAAATAAAATAAAAGTGGTGGGGTATAGAATGATGAGTTGGGAGGGAGATGAATTTAATTTTAATCCAACAATTGTAAGGTGGTTAAATGAATAGGTAATTGAATTATTAGGTGGATGAGAGAGAAGATGAGGTGTAGTGTTAAAGTAGGAAGTGGATTTACATTGTGGATGGTCTTACAACCCCAATTACTACAACAAAGTACTACTATAACTGAATTTTAATAAGGGTTCAAATATTAACATTGAATATGGAGGAACTCTCATTTCTATTCACTTTCATTTCCATTCACTCTCTTACACACGCCACCGGTGTTGGGTTTTGATGCATCATGCACAGCGGAATAAACATAAGATCAAACACCCATGAGCCCGGATCCATGCATGTTGATTAGATTAAATACAAGATGAAAGAAAACATACCCTTGAAGATCGAATCCATGAACACGGACTTTGAGGTGCTAACGCAAACACCCTTTATCGCTATCCACACGTCGAACGGACTCAAGAACATCTTCTTGATTGATTGCTAGATCCAAGGCTTGATGAAGAAACGATTTCTTCATAGGAATTATATTGCTTCATTGATTATTGTATTTTGCTGATCATGGATCACAAAATAAATAATCATACCTCTCTATAATTTATTGTTTCTAAAACAATTATTATTTATTTCCAAAATCAACATTGGAGGCTGTCAAACCCGGCTGCATATCTTATATGAGGGTCTGACCTAATTCCGTTTAGGATCGGGATTCCTTGACAGTCAAGAAAACTGAATAAACTGGACAGTTACGGGGGCCCAGCCGTACGGTTGTGGCCAGTTTAAATCCCATATTTTAGCCCTTTTCAATTCGTTTTATTGTGTGTGACCCAATAGGATTATACTATGTTGACAATGGATCCGAACCATTCAGAACCCATAAGTCATAAGCGAACTCTAGCAAGCCATTATGACTACCCAAATAGTATAACTTTGAAAGTCCAAAGTTACCTTATAGAACATTCACAATCCCTTTGTCATGCGATATCATATTGGACATAAGTCATGGTCCATGTCAACTTATGTTGTCCAATGCTTTCTCGATCTCGAGTAGATTGATATGAGCAAATGACATTGAACACATCAATACATTTGGGTATGGCCGTACACTATCATCAATCTCACTCATCGAGTGGCTAAGTAGATATCTCTCTTTAGAGAGGGACAAATCCCATCTTGACTTATCATTCTTCCCTACAAGAATCCGATTATGCCAATCGTAGCGTTTGAGTACGTCAAACATAATGTTCATCATGTGGGAGACCATTCTAATCTCAGGTCTAATGATTCAAATGGTATGACTATTATGAGATTTAATTATGACATTTGACCATGACATAAATCTCATAACGGGTCTATCCAGTACATTGTTCTCCAACAAGTACCCACAAATTTAATCCGCATCCTATGCACCATAATCATCATATGATTATCCATTAAACTCATACTAGCACTTCATAAGTGCCAAGGACAATGATTATTATAATAAACATGCAAAAGATATAATAATAGGGTTTGCTATCTCTATAACAATGAAGCTATGATGTAACGCATAGGCCTTTCTCAAGGGCTTAGGGCATAATATCCAGCAATCTCCCAATTGCACTAGGCCCAATCAACGTGTATCCAATACATATTAAGATTAGTTATGATCTCCATCATTATTGCAAGCAAGCTTATGTAGGATGATTATCCTTGTTATCATCATATGGTACTTTGCATATTTTGACATCTTCCATCTTTGACGATTTCTCGAATGAGATGGAAACGTCTGAGTATATGTTTAGATAAGACATTAGCGCCTTGGATTGTGTAATAATAATTATTGACACAATGAAGGTCCATTAAATTAGTAACACTAGAAACAATTTCTAGTTTACTAATTAGTATCTTGATCCAAACAATTTTCTAGTTGCATCCCATGCCACTAGATACTCAACCTTTTGTATAATAGTAATGGTACATTTAGAACTCTTCTAACACCATAATTAAACATAAACATGTATTTATACTGCAATATTTATCTTTGTTGGTCTGTAAGAATGTATCTATGTAACTATTACAAGATCATCTTTCATTCCATCAAAGATCAAGAATGCATCTTTTAGTTCTTCACAAGTATTTGAGGATGATTCTTATCTAGTTACTTTCACTAGGACCTGATTGGTATTATCTCATCATACTCCAAGTATATGAGACATCCGGTCTTAGTACATCAATATGGCTTACATGGTAGATCCAATTGCCGAAGCATATGGAATCCAAATCATGTACTCTTGCTCATCAGTCTTCCAGTAAGACTAAATCTTGTAAAGACTAATGCCATTAGACTTTTTCAAGTAACCTCTCCAAGAGTCATTCATAGTGAACTTTTCACTATCTTGTCTATGTTCAGTACTTTGACTTCAACCAATCATACTTGTGAGCGCGCGCCCCTTTCCCTGCCGTTTTGGTTGTTTAAGGGCTTGATTGTTGCTCGATTTGTTGTGAGTCGCCACCATGTTTAAAGGAACACGGACCGTGAGATTCTTTAGTTCAGGGGTTAAGTTATGGATTGGGAAGGTCAAGGAGCACCCAATCCATCCGATCTAGGATCGATCTTGCTACGAAATCATCATCATCATAAAATTATGAAAAACGTGTACAAAGGGAACCAAATAAATAGTTTCTTATTTATTTGAGATGTCATATCATATGCTTCGAGACCATCTCCATGATTTGGAGAGGCTCTAGGCTAATCTTTTCGATAGAATCACACTACTTCAAAGCAAAGAAGGAGATGAGAAGAGAGAAAACAAAGGAATTACCTAAGCGTTCTTCGAGAATTCTATGGATGGCCTTGACAAAAGGCCTTGAGAATACAAAGAACTTGACTTGATTTGTGTTATGGTCTTGTAAATTTCGTGGATAAGGGATAGAGGCTGATTATGAGGACCTTCTTGATCATATTTTTATTTGTTTTTAGGTGAATGACCATTCTAGAGATTTTTAGTTCAAGAACCTCTATATTTATAGGATTTCTTGACTTAGGGATCAAGCCAAGGGGTTGTATATGGATGGGAATCAAAGACTTGATTTCCAAGGAGTTGTTTTTGGACTCTCAGATCGTCCTTCTATTCTTTCCCGGATTGCGGAGTGTTTGCCAAGAAACGAGGTTGAGATCAACAAGGAAACTGCTAAAATCCCGCCTGTCAAAGGGGATGTCTCGTATGAGACATTAAATGTCTCGTACGAGGCATCTTGTGTTTGAATCACAATTTTGCCCTCTGCAGAAGTTTTAATGTTCATTTTGGCCCCTAACTAACGAAGTCAGTCAAAAAATTAATGATACATGTCAAACTTAACGAGTTTCAACCCAAATCAAAGGCGAAACACAGAAGTAGTGTAATTATGAATGAATGTTCAAAATGGGGTGTCTACAGAGCCCCTCGGCGACGATACTTATTAATGAAGTAACGTCGTCGATAAAAATGACGCCATTTAGAACTCTGGGTATGGTCGTGCTGAAAAGCTGCCTGCGTATTCCTTGGAAGGAAATCAGACCAAACGTAGTTCGACTCCAAAACACGCAAAAAACAGTCGCTTGAGGTATTTTGAAAATCATTTTGAAAACAATAGTACGGTAAGTAAAGTTTAGAGTTTAGAGAGTAACCCATACTGAGGAATCAATGTCCTTGACCCAATTCTGAATATACCATGTGTAGATACCCCGGAAAAACCCACTACTTGGCTAGAGCGGTGAATTATCCTAGGATGTCTAACTTGTTTTAATTTGTAGAGTCGCCACCTATGTTATTAAGGGAACATAAGAAAAACCTAAAGAAATAACCTAAATTTATATTACGAAACCAAAGATTCGGGAGAGAAGGGTTAGGGGGTTAGATGATGGAGTGGGAAGTACTTAAACACCCACTCCGCCCCACTTACGCGGGTCTTGCTACTATTGGTGTTCTAATGCTAAAGAAGTCCTTATTTTATTGATATTAAAAATGTGCTAACAATTACAATGTAAAGAAAAAGGGGAATTGCAAAGGGAAATAAAAGAGAATTATTTTATTGAATTATGCTAAAGATTACATTAAGAGAAAAACAGTAAATTAAGCTAGAGATTGAAATGTAGGGAGATAACCTTAACCAATTTTAATGTAGTAAAGTGGTCATTTAGTCATTTCCCATTGATGTGGATTGCATACATTGACTAAGACAAGTAAAATAAAAAAAATAAGAAGAATAAAGTACCTTTAGAAAGGAAGTACTTCAAACTTGACTTAGAAATGGAGTTGTTGTAAAGAAATTGTTGTGTAGAAATTTGTGTAGAGTTTTGTTGCTAAAACTCTTGTTGGGAGAATTTGTGTATAGTAAAAGTGTAGAGAAAGTTGAAGTCCTCTTCTAATGTAAAAAGAAGAGGTTTTTATAGGTAGAAAAGAGAGGAAAATATGGCTTTTCAACCAATAAGAAAATAAATAAATAATAAATAATAAAGATAAAATCAAATAATAAATAAAAGAAATATTTTGTTTTAAAGCAATGGCTAGAATAATGGGATTGGAGGTTACAAAACTAGGGGGAATGAACTTGGAGGTAAAAATGAGTGTTTGTGATCAAGAAAAAGGAGGGAAAAGACTGCAATCCGTAACAGTCAAAGTGGGAAGTGCGCGAGTCCGGCCTACTAGACCAAACGCGCGCGCGCCCCAAGACCATTACGGGAGACGCCCGCGGGTAAAAAAGACAGAATGATAGAATGACCCTAAAAGTTAACTCTGTTATGCAGTTTATTCCAAAACTAACGGAATCAGTTAGGAAATTTAACCGAAGTAACAGAAATCAACAAAAATAAGTTAAATAAAAAATGCTATGTATGAAATCGGGATGAGAGGTCCAAGGCGGGGTGTCTACAGAGCCCCTCGGCGACGTGGATTGCAAAGCAAAATGCATCGATAAAAGAACAAAAACATCCTCCGAGGACATCGACAAAGAAAATAAAGACTCGATAAAAAGCAGGAATTATTGAAATTGCAAGGGATAGGAATGCGCTCCCTGTGTGAGCGACTTTTGCTGATAAAAGGGGTGCGGTGGCATGAAATCGGCCCACCGTGGCCAATATTTAAAGTCCGTATAGGGGACTGAAGGGACTCGAGAGTCTGCCTACTGGTTTGGAGGGACTCAAAAGTCTGCATGCTGGTTTGGAGGGACTCGAAAGTCTGCCTGCTGATTTAGTGGGACTCGAAAGTCTGCCTGCTGATTTGGAGGGACTCGAAAGTCTGCCTGCTGATTTGGAGGGACTCGAGAGTCTGCCTACTGATTTGGAGGGACTCGAGAGTCTGCCTGCTGATTTTGGAGGGACTCAAAAGTCTGCTTGCTGATTTGGAGGGACTCGAAAGTCTGCTGCTGATTTAGAGCGACTTGAAAGTCTGCTTGCTGATTTGGAGGGACTCGAAAGTCTGCCTGCTGATTTAGAGGGACTCGAAAGTCTGCCTGCTGATTTAGAGTCCGTATAGGGGATTAGAGATGAATGTGAATTTGTTGAGTAGACTTTGCTGATGAGGTGGTGATTTCAGTGGTTCACCGTGGAGCTGTGTGCTTATACCTGTTATGCGTATGCTTTGCAGATATATGTGCTGTGTGAGATGTGAAATAGAAATTGTGAGAGGAAATTGTGATTGTGGTGTGATGTGATTTGAAAAGCAGAGATTGGTTGAGAGAGAGTTTTTGTAAAGATGGAGAAATTGCTTTTGTGTGCGATGTGATTTGAAAGGAGCTTTGATGGATGATGTTTATACCTTCACTTACCATGGCCACTTGATTCGGGATGGAGATGTTGTGGCTTTGATGAAGATGATGAATTTCTCTCACTTTCGATGGAGGCATGATCACTTTTGATGATGGGTTGGTCGTGCCAAAAGGCTTCCTATGTATCTCTTGAAGAGAATCAGACCAGCGTAGTTCAAGGATGATGGAGAACGCTGGGGAAGAAGCTCAGAGCAAAGCAAAATGAAGCACATACTTTTACGCAAGTAAGAAAAAGAAAAAAAAAATTTGTCGTTTTTTTTTTTTTTTTTTTTTTTAGTTCGTGGGTGAACCATTTTAACCATTGTGTGTTTGTAAAGACAACCCAAGATCAAATCATGTTCGGTCGAAGTCCGGATTGCCTCGCTTGAATTCTGTTGTCGCTGTTGTGCCCAACGAAGATTGGTTTCTAGCCCCAAGAGATTTGTCAATTGTGGGGCTTTAAAGACTTTCGATGCCGAGATACCAAGGGGTTGCTTATTTGTAAAGCCCCTAGGATGCCTTTGATGCCAAACTTTGAGTGACTGGCATAGCCCTAACATAAATCAGCTCTTAGCCTATTTAAGTAAATCGCCTTTTGTTGTTGGCATGAGTAAGACCCAAGAAAAGATTATTGATGTCAAGCTTCGAGAGATTTCTAAGTCCCAAATGACATGTACTTGTTGTTTGCGAGCTTGGAGATGGTGGATTGTGAAGACCTTTCGATGTAAAGCCCCAAATTATCTTGGAATCGGCTTAGCATTGAGAGCGGATGCACTGTCGGGTAGAATTCTTGATAGAGATCTCCTTCTTGCTCTTAGTGGGGAATTGAATGGCCTCATTATGGTCGGTACCCAAATGCAGTAATGTTTTATGGTGCCGTCAAGGTCGCGGATGATAAGGTCTTGGTGTGATAAGGTCCCAAATGGGTATGCTTGCTTGAGTTTTCTTGAGTTGAACTAAAGACGGATCTTCAGATGCAACTAGTGCTTGAAGCTCAAAAGCCGCACTTTTTGCTTTTGATCTTGGAGAAGGTGGTGCTGAATTGCAGAAACATTGGGATTGGCCAAGGCATTTCCCGCTATAACCCTGTTTTGATAGAGTTTAGCATATTGAATCTTTTTCCTTTTCTCTAAGACTTCCTTCGTAATCTCGTCGTAGGTCCTAACAAGAATCATCAAATTCATTCATAACATCAGAACCATTCGTTCAAACCATAAGACCTTTGACGTGAATTGCTGAGAGACCCTTGAAGCTTATTTGGTTCCATGAAGACTATTCCCCACATTGAATTGCTCGGGTATCATTCCCAAAAAGATTGTCAATTGTGAAGCACCAATATTGCCCTTTGCTCGGATTACTGTAATGTCGTAGCCCAAAAGATTGTAGATTGTGAAGCCCCTTGAGACCTTTGGTGCCAAAGTAATTGAGGATGCTTCCAATGTTTCATATGACTTTGCTAGGGCCACCGTTGGGGGAGGTGAAGTGAATTGCATTTTTTTGCTGAGGGAGCCTTTCAAACTTGATTGTAGCCCCTAGTGTGACACTATTTATTACATGTAAAGGAAGGCCTATCCTTGATTGGGGAACAGGCACGAGCACATATGATAAAAAGGCTTTTCATCATTCCTTTTGAGAGACTTTGAGGATAGTTTCACACATCTTTCTTGAGCGTAGCCCCTACGGCTCAATAGCTGTCAAATGAAGAAAAAGAAGCTCTCGTTCTTGAGTCACATAGCCCCTAGGGCGTCATCATCTGTCGATCAAGAGACTCGTCCTCGTGTGGGGGAATAAACATAAGAGGACATGGCAAGAGATACTACATTTCTCGGGAAGCCTTTCGACATACTGTAGGGGCATATGCTTAGAGAAGCTTGAAAACTGAGTCACACGTTGTTGCCATTTGCTGCCCAAACCAATTGACTCACTGGGGACTATTTATGTAACCTCGTACCCCATATCAATCATGAGCTCATTCTCGGATGGGCCTTCTTTCATATGAGCCCAAAAAATGCACATTGCAAGAACAATCTCTCTTATGCCAATAACCCAAGATAGCCTTTGATTGTGCCATATCTTGTCGAGCCTTTTACAATTCCGAAGTTGACTCGGTGGTGAATTGACTTGCTGAGGAGATTTAATGTAGAACTTGTCTTCTTTAGAGGCCAGGGATCTCCATTTCTCTTTCCCTTCTCTCTCTCACTCTCTCATTTTTTTATTATTTTTTTATGACGCACCCTGTTTTTTGCCTAGACCACCCTTTCGGGTTTTCAATCTAGCCGGTATTTCTTTTGCGTCTTCATTGTTTTTTACTCAATTAATGAGGAAGTGTGCATTGACTCTAGCTGAGGATGAGAGACATGTGATTTTGCGGTGTAGACCTTTTGTCACTAATGATGAGTGACATTGACTTAACTAGGGAAGTAGCCCCTAGTATTGACATGTATTTTTATTTATTGAATGACTCACAAAGACAAGTAAATCATTAAGAGAGAATAGAAAGAAAGCCTCAATTTGATTGTAAGAAACTGGGAGCGTAGCTAAAAGATAAAAAGCCCCTAGACTCCACAAGAAACGTGAAATGATTTCAAATATAGGAAAGTTGTTCAATCTTGAGGTGGTTAATTCATTGGCAAATGACTCGTACAAAGATGCCTTGACAAGTTTGAGATGAAGGCCAATCACCATAACGCACTAGGGCTAAACATATCTTCTTTCTTGCATGAGACCAGACCCGCAGGTTGCCTACGTTCCTCCAGTGTAGAGGCTCAGGTCACCGTAGTTCTTGTGGATCCTCCATTCTTCGTGATGGTTGTTGATTTTTCTTTGTCATTCGTTGGTGGAATGATGTTGATCTTGTACTTCTTTGATTGAGGGGGGTTTTTCTTTTTATTTTTTTCTTTTTTTTATTCTCTAACTTTTGCCTAGATTGTTTTGGAGAGTCAACCTAGTGAGCCTTTTTTTTTTAATCCCCCTTTGAAACATTTGCTTGATTTTTCTCCATGATTTTTGATCCACCTTTCTTTGGCGTTTGATGTCTTGGATTTGTCGTCGATGTTGTCGCCTTCGTCACGATGTTTAACCCCTAGGCGTTCAAGTGATGGCCTTCGTTCTAAAACTTGTTTAGACATCTTTTCATCATTTTGCCAAGAATTAGATTGAACAACTTGGAAGAGTGTATGAGGACAAGAACGACTTTTATTTGATGAGACCGACTCAAACTTTAACATTAATGAGAAGGAAGAAAACTTAATGCACACATTAGAGGACTTTGACAATTTTTTTTATTCCTATTACTAGGTAGAGAATGAGAAACGGAGATTGATGTCGTCGTCCCCCATGTCGTTGTAGTCCTCATTGTCGTTGTAGTCTTCCATGTCACTAAATTCTTCCATGTCGTTGCTCGGATTTCTCGGGAACCCTACGTCATTGAAGCTTGTCTCATAGGAGGACTCGGCCACTTCTCAGAGAAAATTGTCAACTCTAATCCACGCATCATACACGCTTGCAAAATCCGGATAAAAGGCCCCACTAAGGTGAGCTCGGTGGTTCAAATTCAAACACTTCAAGAAGATGTCCATTTGTTCCTTCTTGGAGGGCCTATCAATGATCTCGGCCAACTTGTCATTCCAACGGCGAGAAAAGTCCCCAAATGATTCATTGCTCTTTTTCATGGTGTTCTCCAATTCTTTCTTTGTGGGACGGTACATAAAATTGCCTTGGTATTGCTTCTTGAAGGCAAACATAGCGGCATCCCAATTAAGGCGGGTGGAAATCGGGAGACCCATATACCAATCTTTTGCGACCCCATCGAGAGTAAGTTGGAAGCACTGTGCCATTATTTGAGGAGACACTTTCTTCGGTAGCATGTCCCAAATGTAGGAGTCAACATGAGCATCGGGACAAGAGTTGCCATTGAACTTTCCAATATTGGGCATTTTGAATCTTTCGGGAAGGGCCACCATTGTGTTCATGATAAGAGAAGCTTGATGAAGATCGGTACTCGGGCCCTTGTGCAAATTTAGCCCACTAAGCTTTTGGTCAATGTAGGACATAATAGTGTTGACAAAACCGGTGTCGATGCTTAGGACCTCTTTCCTTTCATTTGTGAGCCCCTTCAATTGGTCCTCGAGCTTAGCAAGTTCTTTCTTATGGGCCATTCTCTCATGCTTGAGACGGGCTTGCCACAAATCATCCTTGCGTCGGGCATTCTCGGCGAGTGCATCAATTTGTCCTTTCTGTTCTTTGATCATGTTGGCTATATCCTCGTTGGACCGGGAAAGATTGTCACCGTTGTTGTTGCTGTCGGAAGCCATTGGACCTATTTGAAGAACACGGTTGATCTTAGATTGGCCCAAAAACACCTTTTGGGTAAAATTATTTAACCCACAAACAAGAAAAAGACTCAACCATACAAGGAAAAATGACTCCTTTTTTTATTATTTATTTACAAAGTCGGAAGGACGTAGTCCTTTTTTGGGATTTCTAGAAAAATAGTGGAGTCGTCACACTAGTATATAGACCTTCTCGCGGTCCCATATACTTATCGGATTCCACCACGCTTGTGATACTTACATGTGACGGTATTAAACTAAATTAATGTCATAAAGCATACATGCGGGGACGGAGTTTTATTTCGTCCATAATAACCACTTGGGGACGGATTTTTATTTCGTCCATAATAACCACTTGTTTCTTTTGGAAACGGCATGTATGATTTGATGACATTAGTTTAGGGAAATCTCGACACATGAAAACCGACTTTAGTCACGGAGTGTTAGAACCTAGACTAAGAATGTGTTGGCTTGTGCTCGGTTAATGAGAGTGTTAAGGTCACCCCCGGCATGTAGTCATGAACTATGCCACGGGTTGAGGTTTACCGCTTCGAGAGAGTCAAGGTTGGGTGGAGCTTGAAACTCTCTAGGATGGGCCTCGACGGGTTTGGGGTTATGAACTTTGTGCAACTCGATTGTGAGCAATTCATAGGAATATGTGCATGTAGTGTGAGGTCAAGCCAAGTGACAAAATATTATTTACTTTTTTTTTTCAAAGAAAGAAAAAAAAAACAAATAAACACATATGTACAACTTTCGAATCACCCGTGTGACCGATAAAATAAAAAGAAAGTAAAAGAGTTTATGTGCAGGCCCGGTTCCCACACACTATCATTCTGTGCATTCTGTTCACTATTTTGTTTCTGGAAAATTGCTGAGAAGCGCGCGCGTTGGGCAGTGAGAGTGGGAGGCGCGCGCCTCCGAGCGAAAGAGGCCGAGGCGCCCGATTCTGGGTAGTACCTGCAAACTCGTGGGTTCAAGGGATTGCCTTGACCCTAAATAACAATTCTTTCCCCTGCAGAAACTTGTTAGCACAATAACATGAAATTGAAGGATGAGATGAAATACGGGTGATTCTGGTAATTGGGGTCGGACGCGCGCGCTTTAGGATAAGAAGTCCAGAGGCGCGCACTTCCAACCCATTTTACCAGAATGCCCAGAAAACAGAATAAAAGAACACCAAAAGCAGAAACGTAAGTTTAACCCTCTAAATTATCCCCAGCAGAGTCGCCACTGTAGATACCCCGGAAAAACCCACTACTTGGCTAGAGCGGTGAATTATCCTAGGATGTCTAACTTGTTTTAATTTGTAGAGTCGCCACCTATGTTATTAAGGGAACATAAGAAAAACCTAAAGAAATAGCCTAAATTTATATTACGAAACCAAAAATTGGGGAGAGAAGGGTTCGGGGATTAGGTGACGGAGTCGGAAGTACTTAAACACCCACTCCGCCCTGCTTACGCGGGTCTTGCTACTATCGGTGTTCTAATGCTAAAGAAGTCCTTATTTTATTGATATTAAAAATGTGCTAACAATTGCAATGAAAAGAAAAAGGATAATTGCAAAGGGAAATAAAAGAGAATTATTTTATTGAATTATGCTAAAGATTACATTAAGAGAAGAAGAGTAAATTCAACTAGAGATTGAAATGTAGGGAGATAACCTTAACCAACTTTAATGTAGTAAAGTGGTCATTTAGTCATGTCCCATTGATGGGGATTGCATACATTGACTAAGACAAGTAAAATAAAAGAAGAAGAATAAAGTACCTTTAGAAAGCAAGAACTTCAAACTTGAACTTGGAAATGGAGTTGTTGTAAAGAAATTGTTTTGTAGAAATTTGTGTAGAGTTTTGTTACTAAAATTCTTGTTGGGAGAATTTGTGTATAGTAAAAGTATAGAGAAAGTTGAAGTCCTCTTCTAAGGTAAAAATAAGAGGTTTTTATAGGTAGAAAAGAGAAGAAAAGATGGCTTTTCAACCAATAAGAAAATAAATAAATAATAAATAATAAAGAGAAAATCAAATAATAAATAAAAGAAATATTTTTTTTTAAAGCAATGGCTAGAATAATGGGATTGGAGGTTACAAAACTAGGGGGGATGAACTTGGAGGTAAAAATGAGTGTTTGTGATCAAGAAAAAGGAGGGAAAAGACTACAATCCGTAACAGTCAAAGTGGGAAGCGCGCGAGTCCGGCCTATTGGACCAAACGCGCGCGTGCCCCATGACCATTATGGGAGGCGCCCGCGGGTAAAAAAGACAGAATTACAGAATGACCCTAGACGTTAACTCTGTTATGCAGTTTAGTCCAAAACGAACGGAATCGGTTAGGAACTTTAACAGAAGTAACAGAAATCAACAAAAATAAGTTCAATAAAAAAATACTATGTATGCAATCGGGGTGAGAGGTCCAAGGCGAGGTGTCTACACCATGTTGTTGATGACGAACTATCTGCAGTTGCAATCCATACTGAGGAATCAATGTCCTTGACCCAATTCTGAATATGCCCTGTTGTTGATGACGAACCGTCTTCAGTTTTGTTGGCGCCGGAATGACCATAGAGGTGCTTACTTTTGTGCCTCAGTGACCATAAGGTGCTTTTGATGCCGGAATGACCATAGAGGTGCTTACTTGTGTGCCTCAGCGACCATAGGGTGTCTTCGATTCGAATCCTATGTTATTAGCTTTTGCCTTGATAACAATTATGGGATTCCAGATTTTGCCAATTTTTCGGACCATTCTTCTCCTTTCAACGAGACTGCCTTTCCATTGAAAAATATGAATCCTATGCCATTAGCCTTCGCCTTGATGACAATTATGGGACTCGGGATTTGGAGACGCCAATTTCTCGGACCTTTCTTCTCCTTTCAATGAGACTGCCTTTCCGTTGAAAAATATGAATCCTATGCCATTAGCCTTCGCCTTGATGACAATTATGGGACTCGGGATTTAGAGACGTTGATTTCTCGGACCTTTCTTCTCTTTCCAACGAGAGTGCCTTTCCATTGGAAAATGAATCCTATGCCATTAGCCTTCGCCTTGATGACAATTATGGGACTTTGAGGGGGTGAATCCTGTGTTATTAACTTTCGTCTTGATAACAGTTGCGGGATTCGAGTTTGTTGATGTAGACTTTTGTTGCTCACCCATGATCTTGTATGCGCGGTGAGAATAGATTCGTACTGAGAAACAACTTCATTTGTTCCAATTCTGAAAATATTCCTTTGCTGACGACTCAATGTTCCATCTTGAACCGGGTTCATATTTGACCTCTTAGTCAAAAGCAGGGCTTTTTATGACATTTCTTTTAAAATCAGGGCTGTTCTGGACTTTTTGTTAAAAGCAGGGCTTTTCTGGAATTTCCCAAGAAAACAGGGTTTTCTGGGGTTTTCTGAGGGATACCTCGTACGAGGTATGGATGTCTCGTACGAGGCATCCTTGTTTTTACGTATGTAAGCCGCATATTAGGCTCTAAATTGTGATTTCAAAATCATTTTTCACATTTTGTTCTCAAAGTACTCGGACTTTAGGCGATTTTCTTCCCCAAAAATCTTCATTTTTCTCAGGTGCAAGTGATTTTCGACCTCTTCTAATGGCTGGTGCACATCGTTCTCATAAGGAACATCTTTTTGGTAGGCACATGAAAGGGAAGGTGCGGAGGACGGATGAGCTATGTCTGTTTCCTGAGGAACATATTTCCCATGCCGTTCAGACGAGAAGGGTAAGGATATCTTCCTTTTGTTGAGTTTCCATGTCAATTTCGTTGTTGCATGCCTCAATTTGGTGCTTTCGCAGTTGATTTTGTCGAATTTTGTCAGATTTTAGCCTAGAATTGTTGCTGCTAGGGTTTATCATGCATGGCTTATCTTTTGATGGAATTTCATCCTTGTTGATGTTGATAATCAATGTAGTATAGTAGTACATGATTTTGACTGTCGTTCTAGGCAATTCCGCGATTTTGGGTAAAATACTTTAAATGAGGATTTTACCGATTTTCTGACATTCACCTTTTTTGTCTTTGTTATTGCAACCATACAAAGTAGTCAACAACTGCAGGGGGAGCGTGAGAGCAATTGCAGAGAAGTGGTGGTATCTCAATGGTGAGCTGAAGGAAGAGATCGAGAATATGGGGATCAAACCCTTCTTTGATGGCTTGGTGGGTGAGCGAAGGAATACCCACGTGCTCCAGGTTATTCAGGAGCGGTGGTGGGATAGCACCCACACGATGCACATGAGGTGGGGAGAGGTCATTATGACTCCTACAGATTTTCAGCCATTACTGGGCTTTCCATCGCTGGTGACACGATCGAGGTGGATACGGATTTCCTTCCTAGTGATGATGATATGAGGCGCCTTCTGGGCTTCACTGTGCGTACCTTGGGCAAGATGAGGTTTGTCAATGCCCGTGCCATAGCTGTCCGTGGCTTTTTGTGGTGGGCTTTCTCTGAGACGCTGTTTGCCAACCATGTGTCAACTGCCTGGTTTACTTTGCTGAGCTGCTTGAGGGACATGCAGCATGTGAATGATGCCAGTTGGGGCTTAGCTGGTTTGGCCCACTGTTATGTGGCTATGGATGAGAGTTCGCTTGATCGTGCAAACACATGCATAGGTGGTTACAGCCATGCTTGGGAGGTATAATACATGTTCATTATCGTATTATTTTTTATTTCAGCCCCAGTTTACTTCGTCTCGGTAGCATTTTTATTTTAGCCATTGTATGTTCATATTTTCCATGTTTCTCACATTTGCAGGCTTGGGGTTATGTCATGTTTGGTCTCTACAGCTTTGACCTTAGGGACAACACCATCATGTTTCCGGATACGTTGAGGTGGCATAGGGGCAACAGGGATACCTGTGATGAGCAGGCTGAGGGGGCAGACTTGCCGGTGGAGCATATGCGGCGATACCTTGATGAGTGGGTAGTCGTCCCTGAGGTTGCTACTGCTCTCTTCCCTTGGAGGAGTTTGGGGATTGACCATGCTTACTGGCAGACTGGCCTGAGATTTCTGATGATTGGCCTTGGTGGGGGATGCTTTTACTTGGGAGAGCGAGTCTCTCGCCAGCATAATGGTGGTAGGCTGGACCTTATCGTCCCGTTGGATCCACCGGCTCACATGCTTAACTCCTATACCATTAGGGATGAGGAGAGAGAGGACCTTATGATTAGTCAGATCGCTTTCGACCACATGCATCTCGAGGCTGATTACCAGGACTTTCTAGCTCATCTTATGCCTCGACTGATCATGAAGGGTGACCAGGCTCAGGCTCAGGGGGTTGTCTATGTCCCTTTCCGTCCGCAGCTCGGACCAGCTTCATTTTCCTACAGCATGGCTGAGGGTCTAGAGAGCATTGAGGATCTTCCCGCTGAGTACGATATGCCTGAGGGACTCATACCTCCAGCTGATGCGACCATGGTATGATTCATGACTTTCTTTCTGTCCCTTTACCATTTCATATTTCTGCTTATCACTTGATTGCGGATTTTAATATTTCTCCTTGTTTCTTTTGAACAGGTGCCCATTACGAATATAGGGAGGTCGCATGACGGCTTGCCCAGTTCATGGCTTATGCCAAGAGGGTGAAGAGAAAAACAGTGGGGCTCTTAGGTCGACTGGCTTGCCAGACTGCGGAGTCGGTTTCTTGCGGGAAGAGGCCTCAGACTGATGAGTGATAACGCGGTAGTGGCGACGTCCCCTTATTTGATGCCTGAGTAGATAGGATCCCCCATCCCTTCTTCCATTTTTGTTGATGTAATTATTGCCTCGGCATAGGTGAAGATAATTTTTCTTTCTTTTGGTTTGTACCTGTGCAACAAATAAATCCTAACTCTAGCACATACATTTTTTTCATTTTTAGTTTTGCTTCTGACTGTATAATAGATTGATTCATGCCCGGTTGGTCAACCGTGGGTTTTCTTTTTGAGATGGATTCGCGTTGGGCCATTTGTATGTGATGATGAACTGTTTTGGGTATAGAAGATCTTTCAAGAGAGTGAATGGTGTGTAATGAGTTAGTGGGTTGGAAAATTGTGAGCCATTGATGTTTAATAAGATAGACGATCAATATTAAGTAGAAGGGTTTTTTTTTTTTTTTTTTAAATGATCCATGTGAATCTTTTGATACCAATGAATGGTTGACACCTCATTATAGTATATCTTTTCTTTTTTAAAAAACAAACTATTATTATTAATACTTTTACTGGTCATTTAATATAAAAATAATACTTATTTTTTAAAACAAAATAAATATTTTGTAATAATAATAAAAGTAATGGAATATCTAATATTAAAAATTATAATGATTAATATTAATGAAAAAATAATTATAATAAAATAATAATGATTGAAAGTCTTATAACAAAATATCGATAATACTCATTAATAATTAATAATGATAATAATTAAATAATTAAAATATTAATAATTTGATATTTAGTAACAAATAATGATAATAGTCACTAACCACCGCTACAATTACCTCACAACCATCCTACTACAATTACAAACACAACCGCCACCAACGACACCACAATCATTATACCATCGTCGCTATTTATACCACCATCACTACACCTACCAAAAAACACCATCTTATCTAAGGATATAAATGGTTCGGTTTGGCTCGGTCTGGGAAATTTTAGAAACTGAACCACTAGTCATCGGTTTGGGAAATTCTCAGACCGAACCGAACCATGAAAGAAGTCAAACTGAAAAAACCAAACCGCAATGGTTTGGCTCTGTTTGGTTCAGACCGCGGTTCAAACCATGGTATAGAATGTGGTTCAGACCATGGTTCGTGGTTCAAACCACCATTAAGACTATTGTTCATACCACGATTCAGACTATGGTTTAGACTTCAACGATAGATGCCAAAGAGCTCTTGCTCAACTCAAGCGGCATCCGGTGTTCCTTTTTAAACTGAACCACAATGTAAGATTTTTAATAATTTAACAATAAATATGAGTTACTATACAAATATATGGTTAGTATATGCGGTCTGGCGGTGTGGTCTTGTGGTTTGATCTCGCGGTTCAGATTCTGTCTAGAGGGGTCAAACCACCATCCACTACCACTATTAACACAATTAAATATTTTTTAGTAAATAATTAAATTAGGAATATAAATAAAGTATTTGCATATAATTAAATATTATAGGATTATCATTTTGGGACAGAATGAATATTCAACATATACATATCTTTAGTACATGCCGTACTTTATGTTTACGTATCTTTAGTGCTTCATTAAACATAGCACGATGAATTGTTTAGTATCAAAATCGGAATTTCATGACAATAATTCCAACATTAATACACTATCAACAATACTATCAATAACAAGTTTTAAATTTTCATTAAGACAATTAAATTAACATAAAATTATTGCTGAAAGTTCATTCGCAATAATAGTGAAAATAGTATGAAGATCATTTTTGGACAGAGGGAGTATATTTGGGACAGATGTAGTATATGTTTGTAGTTTTGGTTTAGTTGAATTCATTTTTAATTGATAGTGCTTAAATTCAATTTAATATGACCTTTATGACACAGTTAAAATGTAAAATGTCCAACTGCAGAAGTTTTTTATTAATCCAAGATGACTCTACATTATCCAAGTAGTTTCCCTCCTAACTTTAAGATTTTCCCTCCTAACTTCGGATTTTCCCTCCTAATCCGAAAATCATGCCTCTCAAAATTCCCTCCTTATGTATTTAAGAATCTGCCATGCGTCATACTTACATTTGTGGTGTATAGAAAGATTCTATACACTGAGTGTAAGTGTATCAGCTTCCAAATATTCCAGTGCTTGATATCTTATGTCCAAATATTCTTATGCCATAGAATTCTCCATGTAAATATTAGAGATTATAGGCTTGATTTCCGCTGTGCAAATATTATGCAAATACTTTGAACTATGCCTATATAAAGGTTGTAAGCAATACAACAAGATACACATTTTTTCCCACATAATTTTATCTACATTTCACTAACAAAATTCATTTTACTTTTCTTCTTTAGTCATCTACTTCTACGGATGGGATTTGGAAACATCTATGGATAGTGTTGGAGTGAAAAACTTCTAGAGAGAGAAAGTGGAAAAAAAAGATGGAAATGAAAGGGCTTTACAGAACATCTTTGCCGCTTGCCACCACCGCTTCATCAACCACATGAGACTCTGCAAATGTTGGTCAACAGGTCTGTTCCCATCATCTCATCATGTTGAGCCAGCGCCCAGCTCATCCGTAAACTTTACGCCTTTACTGTTCAAAGTTGCCGCTTTTGTTTCAATTTCCCGCTGTCGCCGCTTCTTTCAGCAATTAGAGCTCCCGAAACTGCTGAGATTGGAAGATTGTTGTATGGCGGTGTTTTGGTCAATTTTTCAGCAGTTGAACAACTTAAAGATATTGGGTACAAATGGAATATAGAGTTTAGGAATTCAAGATGTAGAGGTGCAGGATGTAACGAAGAAAGGTCTTTGATCAATCGTCCTCCGGTATAAAACTTCGAGAGGTTTTGGTAACCTGCCTTGACTAAATGGTATTATTAATGTTTGAGTTCGAGTACAATGAGAGTTTAGAGAGTGTATTACACTAAGCTTACATGTGTGTTTACATGTGTTTGCCTCTCTCATTTATACTAAAAAATAAAGATATAACAAACTAAAATAAAAATCCCTATCTATCTATCTGGAGATCTTTGATTTAATTGCAGATATAACCTTGAAGACACGCGTTGATGATGACGACTTATGTTTCTTTTATTATAGTTATGTTTATATAATAATAAATGAATTCAGGAAGATCATAAGAATAGATGAACCTAGATCTGTTCGATTTCAGTTACGTCCTTGATGACCCAATAATAAATGAATTCAGGAAGATCTAAGAGGTAAAATAATGGTCAACGTATCAATCATCCACGTTAATGACCCAATTGATACCCACAAATTCTAGAGCCAAAAGTATCTTAGCATAAATTTGAAACTCTAAAAGAATTAAGAATATTTTACCACTCTAAAATGATATTGAATAATGAATTAAAAACTATAGCATAAAGATCATGTATTGTTACTACCTATCCGCAAACCAAAAATTTAGCTACTCATGGACATAATGATTTTCACAAGAAAAGAATTAAAACTCATAAACCTGGATATTATGCTTGAATAGAGAAATCTTCAATCTTGTTACGAACCTTGAAAACCAAAAATTAAAGCTCGATATGGCTGCTGGAGTTTATACGTATTTATATTAGGGTCAAATAGGGTTACAAAAAAGGAAAACAAATCAATTCCTTGTGAAAATTGGAAACTTGAACTTTTCTGCCCGTAATACTATGCGGCTGCCCTCTTTTGGGTGTGCGGTCGCAAATAGTCAGGACCAAACTTGAGCTTGGAAGGTAGGTGATGAGACGGATTTTATACTATTAATTTCTAGATTTAAATGAGCTTAAAATAATTATTTTCATGTATTTAGCTTAGATTTTATGTAATTTTGGGCAAATATGTAATTTTGAGATTTAATTATAATCCGAAGGTAAATTAGTCTATTTATATTTTTCCAGATGTAACTTATTTTATGAGAAAAAAAATCAAAACCCAAGATGCAAGAAGATAATCAAAATCAAGAAAATATTATTGAAGAGATAAAGAGAAGGTGAAGAAGAATGGGCCAAGCTACTTTAAAATGAATTGAGTCTAAGAGAGAAGGCCCATCATGTCCAGCAATACTATGAGCGACCCAGACCAAACAAACCAGCAGTCCAGCCATACCAGGAGCGGCCCAATAAGGATGGCTCAATATCATGCGAGTTGCACAACCATAGAACACGACTCAGGAACGCGCAAAGACAAGCACGAGTCACGCTCCAAGGAACGAACGTGAAGAGCGAATCTGGCGTGCGTGTTGATCGACTTCCCTGGAACGTGAGGCGAGCTAGCGCGAGTGTATGGCGCGTCCCACCGCGTGATCCAGCATATTTTGCCCATTTTCCCATAATTTCTTTATTTCTTTTCTGTAGATACCCCGGGGCGGAGCCCACAGCTTTAAGCTAGAGCGAGCGGATTACCCTAGGATGTCTAGTTGTGTTTTAGAGTCGCCACCCACTTTTTTGAGGAACGTAAGAAAACCTAACGTTTATGAGCCTAAGTTTGATTTACGAAAACAGAGATTCTTTGGGATGAGGGGTTCGGGGGTTAGGTTACGAAATGGGAACTACAAAAATACCCATTTCGCCCGAGCAGTGTCGGTCTTGTTTGTTCATAATTCACTTTAAAGATAGATGTGTTCTTCCTATTTGAATGATGATAAAAGGGGGTTTTATAGTTTAGAATGTAGGGAGATAACTCCTAGGCCAATTTAATGTAATGAAAGGGCCATTGGTGTCATGTCCCAAATGGTTTTGGGGTGATTGCACATTTGATTGAAGGAGAAGAAGAATTAGAAGAAGAAGAAGAAATAAAGAATAAAGTTAAGACAGTTTACCTATAATATCCTTCAAAGAGAACCTCTTGAAAAAGTCTTGAAGAAGAGGTTGAATACTTTGAGAGAATATCTTTTGTAAATTGCCTAGAGCTTTGTTTAGACAAAAGTCTAAGGTGAAAAAGTACTCCTCCAATGATGGATTGGAGGGGTTTTTATAGTTGAAAATGTGTGTGTTTTGGAGGCAAACGGAGTCTCCAAGAAATCTTTTACGGGCAAAATCATGTATAATGAGCAAGGGAGAGATTCTTTGGCAGAATCTGTAACTGACACACCCCAGAACTGCGCGCATCTCACCTAGGAGGCGGAAGGCGCGCGCGTCTGGCCTCAAGGGGCGGAGGCGCGCGACTCTGAAAGGCAAATTTTGACAGAATAGACAGGAAAGTTAGAACTGTTATTCACTTTAGCCCCTAGACTTAACGGAGCCCGTCTGGAACTTAACCAAAGTAACAGAAACTAACAGAAAACACTTAAAAGAGGGAGAAACACAAAAATCAAGTGTGAAATCGGGGTGAGCGGTCCAAGGCGGGGCGTCTACAGAGCCCCTCGGCGGCGTGGATTGCAAAGCAAACGCGCCAACGAAAGACAGACATCCGCCTAGGACATCACCAAGAAAAAGAAAAGACTCAATAAAAGCAGGAATTTGAAATTGCAAGGGATAGAGGTGCGCTCCCTGTGTGAGCGGCTTGGGTGATAATGAAAGGTTCGGTGGCACGAAGCGGCCCACTGTGGCCGATAGTGGGACCTGGGAGTCCGTTTGCTGGAAGCGGGACCTGTCTGCTGGTAGCGAGATCCGTTTGCTAGAAGCGGGACCTGTTTGCTGGTAGCGAGATTCGTTTGCTGGAAGCGGGACCTGTCTGCTGGTAGCGAGATCCGTTTGCTTGAATAGCAGGTACCGAGGGACCGTCTGCTTGAATGCGGAACCCAGAGGACCGTTTGCTTGAATGCGGGACCCAGAGGACCATTTGCTTGAATGCGGGACCCAGAGGACCGTTTGCTTGAGTGCGGGACCCGGAGGGCCGTTTGCTTAAGTGCGGGACCCGGAGGACCGTTTGCTTGAGTGCGGGATCCGAAGGACCGTTTGCTTGATAAGGAGGTTGTGATTTTGTGGCTCACCCAAGACCAAGTTGTTTTCGTGAGTCATACTTTGATGTTGACTATTTGACTTTGACTTTTGGTGGGGTGTGGGCACATTTGACTGCGGAGTGCTTTCTGCTGGGGATAAATTGTCAAAACTGATCTTTGAGAATTAAAGAAGGACACCCTAACTTTTTTTTTAGTGAGAATTCCTGTCCTAATTTCAATTTTAGACATGCCTTAAGGGCGGACCAAATTAACGTGTGCCCAACTGAGTGCTCAAGGATTGGAGCTGCATCTTGATTTGGGCGGAAATTTATTGCATAGTTTTCCTGATAAGGCTTACTGAAATGATCCTGGATTGGTAAGCGCGCGCCTCCCTTTGTAGGCGTGTAATGCACGTGCTTTGCAAACTAGTGACGGGTGGTGGCGCGTCTGGGGGTCGGAATTCCGGGTTTGACTTTTGCTGGCCAAAAGATCCCCCAACAGCTATAATATCAGCTTCTGGTTGACAATTTGATTTTAACAGCTCTCTTCTTTCATTTTGAACACCGTTTTATTGCCCAATTTTGCTTGCAATCTTCTTTCCCATGGCCTCTAACCTTTTCAATCTTGATGCCGAGGTTGTTAAGACTTACGAGAAGGATTTGTCGACATTCGTGTATTCCTTCAAGACTCATCCCAAGAAGGCTTTCATTAAAGATTTTGGGTTTCGAATTCTTTTTAATTTGCGGACATTGAAGCCGGATTGGGATTTGTTGAAGGCCGCTGCAGCCTTTTGGGATTGTGATACCCATACTTTCAACTTTTCGGCTAATGAAATGGTGCCGACTGTCGATGATTTTGGGGCCATTCCTGGTATGCCTTTGGCCGGTCGGATTGCTGTCCCTAAGTATCACCGCGGTGTTGTTGACTCTTGGGTTGACCTTCTGAATCTCCCTGTTGGAGAGGTGAAAAGGATGATGCACGGGACTGTTGTTGACATATCTGAGCTTCCGATCTTTTTCAGCTTGTATTCGGAAGATGTCGCTGTTCAATCCTTTAAGAGAAATGCCATGGTTGTCTGTCTTTTCAGCGAGGTTCTGCTTGTCGTTGCTCTGGGTACTGTGGATGCGCAGTTGGCTGAGATTGTGTTGCAGGCGAAGGAGCAACGATTCAGTATAATCCCTCTCATAGTGGGGGAAACTTTGTATGGTCTGGACGAATTGCATCGTACGGGCGAGATGCGATGAGGAAGCCCCTTTCTTTTGACCATATGGCTTCGAGAGCATTTCAGGCTTTATGCGTCAGACGGACCTCTCTCCTTTTGCTGTTCATAGGCGACGGTTGCTGATTAGAGATTTGACTGAAGAAAATTGACAGAAGTTCTTCACTTCCCGTGCTTCGGCTGATATTGAGTGGTGTCCCTCTTCTTGGGGTCTCCGTCCTTTCGTGGAATGGACCTTCGGTTTTCAGCATGTGGTTTTACCCGGGTTAAGAGACTCTTCATTTTATCAACCAGAATGGGGTTTGAGACAGTTCGATCGCCAGCAAATAATTCCTTTTCTGAGGAATGGGATATTTCGTCCAGTTTCTTATATGGGTCCGGACTTCTCGAGTGAGCTTTAGTCGGCTTGGGGGGATGATCGCAACCGGTGGGTTTCCGCCCCTCTGCATCGGGGTAGTATCTTTCTTCTTGAGAGTTACTTGGATCATTTGTTCGGTACCGTTTACAGCGAAATTACTTGGGTAGATGCTCTTCGGGCTGAATTGTTAGGGAAAGACTTTGAGCCTAGCAGTGCTCTGAGATACAAGGAAGCTGCTGCTGATGTGAACAACATTCTGACTGACCCTTTCGGTACCCCTTTGGATGACTTTTATGCTCGGAGGCGCTCTGTTGCCCTGAAGGTTTCGGTCCGTATTAGTGTTCCTAGACCTCCCAAGAAGAGTAGGATTGATGGTCATTCGGGTGGCCCTTCGAAGGCCAAGAGAAAATTAGATTTTTCCTAGTACCCCAAGAGATTGCAAGTAAAATAGACCACTTTGTTTAGGATTTAATGTTTTATGCCTTTTAATAGCTCAATATTTCCATATGATCAAAATAATTCAGTGAATGAATAAAAATTGCATCTCGTTAATTTGAAATGATTTGGGTGTTTGTTTATATTTTAGACCGCACCCGAAGGTTGCCTACGTTCCTCCAGTGTAGAGGCTCAGGTCTCCGTAGTTCAAACAAACGAAGACCATTTTTTTTTGTGCACCCTGTTTTTTGCCTAGACCGCCCTTTCGGGTTTTCAATCTAGCGGGCTTCTTTTTTGCACGTGCTCTAATTTTTGCCTAGGCCGCCCTTGAGGGTTTTCAACCTAGCGAGCCCTCTTTTTTTTTTTTTTTTTTTTTTAATGGTCTTCATTTATTAAGCGTAGAATCTCTTCAGCTCGTCGAGGTTGACTTCCTTTGGCAACTGATCTCCATCTAAATCCACGAGTCGAACTGCACCGCCGCTAAGTATCTTCTTGACCACGTACGGACCGATCCATCGGGGTCCCCATTTTCCAAGGGGGTTCATGGCATTAGGTGGATGTTGTCTTAGGACCAAATATCCCACATTGATGTTTCGAGGCTTCACCTTTTTGTTGAAAGCCCTTGCCATTCTTTGTTGATAGGCTCTCGTACGTTCGAGTGCCCTTAGCCTTTTCTCTTTGAGTAGAGCTAGCTGTTCATATCGACTTTACATCCAATCGATTTCATTGACTTGGTTCTTGAGGAGGACCCGTAGGGATGGGACTTCGAGCTCTATTGGGAGTACAACTTCAGAACCATACACCAGTGCATAAGGAGTTTCTCCAGTTGCTGTCCGTATTGACGTGCGGTAGCCCCACAATGCTAGAGATAGCTTTTCGGGCCAATCCCTTCCAGGGGAGGCCATTTTCTAAACAATGGTCTCGATTGTCTTATTAGCTGCTTCGACCGCGCCATTTGTTTGAGGGCGGTATGGAGATGACTTGTGCTTGGAAATCTTGTATTCTACCAGGAGCGCGTCCATCTCTTTCTCAAAGTGAGAACCGTTGCCTGAGATGATTTCATGAGGAACGCCGTACTGGCACATGATGTGGGTCTTTACGAATTCGGCCACTTTCTTGGCGTTGTGAACCCGGTAAGCCTGTGCTTCGACCCATTTTGTGAAATAGTCCACGACTACTAGGACGAAAGATTGTCCATTGCTGCCAGTAGGGTGAACTTTGCCGATGATGTCTATGCCCCAACAAGAGAAAGGCCATGGCGTGGTCATGTTGTAAAGTTGTGAGGGTGGAGCACGCTGTAGGTTGGCATGGAATTGGCATTTGGCGCACTTTTTGACTTTCTCGATGCAGTCTCTTTCCATGGTACTCCAATAATAACCCATGCGGAGTATCTTCTTGGTCAATATAAACCCGTTCATGTGGGGCCCACATTCACCTTCATGGATCTCGTGCATTATTTCTTGAGCTTAAGTCTTATTTGCGCATAGGATATTGATCCCTTCGTGGTGCCTTTTGTAGACTCGGTCTCCAATCAGTACATATCGAGAAGCTAGCCTTTGCAACGCCATCTGAGACTTCTTATTGCTATTCTCGGGATAAGTGCCATTCCTGAGAAAATTCATGATGTCTGAATACCACGGAGAGTTTGCTATGACCTCGTTGATCTCGATACTTATGCAGTAAGCCGGACTATTCCTTCGGGAGATTTTAAAGGGCTTCACCATTTTTCCCTCAGGCATTTCGACCAGTGAAGCAATGGTGGCTAGTGCATCAGCGAAATGGTTCTTGTCCCTTGGCAGGTAGTTGAAGGTGATTTCTTGAAACTGTTCAACCAACTCCTCGAGATGTTGACCATACCATTGTAGAGTTGAGTCCTGAATCTTCCATTTTCCAGATATCTGATTAATGATGAGTAAGGAATCACCAAATACCTCTAAGCTCGTGACATTTCTCTCGAGGGCCGCTTCGAGCCCCGCTATGCATGCTTCGTACTCGGCGATGTTATTGGTGGCCTTTAATTTGAGGCGGATAGCAATTGGAGTATAGATGTCCTTTGGATCAACAAGTAACATCCCTATGCCATATCCATGCTTATTGGCCACGCCATCGAAAAAAGTTGCCACTTATCTTCCTCTGTTGTAGCACAAATTAAATGCTCGTCGGGGAACTGTACATCTTCCCCCTTTACTTCGTGACACGGAAATTCAGCACGCTGATCACTGAACACTTTCCCCTGATAGATTTGAGTGTGACGTAAGTGATATCGTAGCCGGCGAGCATGAAGTACCATTTGGCTATTCTTGTTGACATGAAGGGCTTCTCAAAGATGTAGCGGAGCGGGTCCACTTTTGCTACCAATTTGATTGGGAAGGCCTCCATGTAATGCTTGAGCTTTTGAGTAACCCAAACCAATGCCACACAAGACTTCTCTAAGACAGAGTAGTTCTTCTCAGCCCCTTGAAACCGGCGGCTGACAAAGTAAAGTAGATAGCATTCTCTTTTGTCGAGTCTCGTTGTTCTTGTGCTAACATAGCCCCTAGGGATTCATCATTGACAGTGAGATAGAGCAAGAGAGGCTTCTCCTTGTGTGGTGGAACCAAAACTGGAGGGCACGTCAAGTAATGCTTTACTTGGTCGAAGGCTTCTTGGCAAGCATCGGTCCATTCTAGAGCCACATTCTTCTTGAGTAGCTTGAAGATCGGCTCACACATGGAAGTGAGTTGGTGCACAAACCGACTGATGTATTGGAGTCTGCCCATGAAATCTTTGATTTCTTTCTGCGTCTTTGGGGGAGGCATGTCAATGATTTCCTTGATCTTGGAAGGATCGGCTTCAATTCCCCTCTCACTGACCATGTAACTGAGAACCTTTCCTCTGATGACCCCAAAAGTGCACTTTGCGGGATTGAGTCTCATGTTGTGTTGTCGGAGTCGTTCAAAGAACTTGCGAAGATCGATCAAATGTTGACCGTTGGTTCCCTTTGAATGGATAATCATGTCGTCTACATAGACCTCGATCTCTTTATGAATCATGTCATGGAATAGATCTGTAACAACCCTTTGGTAGGTAGCCCCAGCGTTCCTTGACCCGAATGGCATGACTGTGTAGCAGAAAGTGCCCCATGGTGTTGTGAAAGCTGTCTTGTGTTGGTCCTCCTTGGACATGAGAATCTGATTGTAACCGGCAAAACCGTCCACAAATGAGCGGACTTCATAGTTGGCAGTCGAATCGACGAGCATGTCGATGTTTTGGTAGTGGAAAATCGTCTTTCGGGGAAGCTTTGTTTAAATCCCGGAAGTCTACACAAACTCGAACCTTGCCGTTTGCCTTTCTGACTGTCACAATGTTGGCTAGCCAAGTCGGATACTCAATGACTTTGATGAAACCCACACTGAGGAGCTTTTCAATCTCTTATTTGACTTGTACGGACCATTCTGGTTTGATCTTTCTGAGCTTCTGCTTTACTGGCTTGGCGTCCTCTCTGATTGGAATTCTGTGCTCTACGACCTTTCTGTCCAAACCCAGCATATCTTTGTATGACCATGCGAATACATCCACAAATTCTTTGAGCAGTGCAGTCAATCTGTCTCTGTCTTCCCCCTTAAAGAAGCTGCCTATCTTCGTTTCTTTCGGTTCTTCGTCGGTACCCAGATTAACAACATGCAATTCCTCATCAGCCCCTGGACCATTTTCACCATGACAACAAACCTGTTGAGCTAGTTCATTTAGGTATGTTATGTTTTCGTGGTCTATTTCATCATAATTTGAATCGTTATTAACTTGTTCATTAAGTTCGTTATTAGTTAATTCATCATATATGATGTTTGCAATCTCGGGGTACTCAAAAATATCGAATTTTTCATTAGCAAAGAAAGGAAACACACGCTCGGCTATGGCCTCCATATCCTCTTGGGTGAGGGTATTAGAAACACTCTCGGACTCGAAAGTAAGTGTGAGCCGCTCTTCCTTTGTTGATGCGCGGGGTATGCAACCCATTTCTCGGACTAGGAATTCCTCGGATACCATGGCCCCTTCGTAGAATACCAGTTGTTGATTGGCTCGGAGCTTGGCTGGATCTCGCTGATAGATGGACTATCCATTTTTGTGTTGTCAGAGATGGCGCTGACTTGACAATCGTCCATGATGGCAAATTCCTCGAACATGGAGGCTAGATCGGACAGTCTTTCCCCCACGGTAATCACTACCTCGGACTCTATAGTCACTTTCTTGCCCCACCACTCTCGGGGTGACATTGGAATAGGCTCCCTTTCTTGTGTCGGAATTTCACAATCATTGAAGATCTCAAGACAGGGCTTTCTGACGCCCTTGTTGTTAACCAATAGCTTGGGAAAGATCATGTACGGGACATCCTCCCCTTGGCGAACAAAATAACCGTTCAGTGTGTTGCGGTAAGGCCTAAAGTTGGGGATTTCATATTGTCTACCTTCTTTCCGAGCTCGGGTCTTTTGATTCTTGACCGCTTGCTCATATTTTAAGTCTTCTTCGGTAGGATCGTATCTCAAACCAAACTTGTTTCTGACAAAAGGAACCTCTACGGGGTGCAATGTTCCTTGTTGATGCTTCCCTAGGCCTAGACCGGGAAAGTGATTCATGTTCCTCATCATTCGGAGGATCTTAGGATTACCGAGGGTCCATTGCCCACTTCGCCCTTCTTTGTCGATGGCGTTGATGCCGGAGAGAGTGTAATCTTCTATCCCGTGTTGAACTTGGTGGACGGGTTGTCCCTTATTTATGTGGATGGTGACATTCTCGGCTATGATAGTGACTATCTCGTTCCCATTTATGATCTTGACACACTGATGGAGAGTGGAAGGGACAGCATTGGAACTGTGGATCCATGGTCGGCCCAAAAGTAAGTTGAACGAAGACGGGACATCGAGTACTTGAAATGGGACGGACATGATCATGCTCCCAAATTCGACATCAACTTCTAGCATTCCTATGACTGTACGGGCCGTGCTGTCGTACCCTTTAATGACTTGGGTAGAAGGTTGTAAATCGGAGCTTTTGAGCCCCAATATGCCCATGACTCGGCTAGGCATTAAGTTGAGTGCGGAACCACCGTCTACTAAAACTCTTGAAATGGGTCTCCCCCTTGCCCTTACTTTGAGGTAGATGGCTTCATTGTGATTGGACCCAAATGGCAGGAGGTCCATGTCGGCAAAAGGGATGACATTGCCAAAGTGAATGTGACCTATCATTGCTGTGAGGTCTTCAGGAGTTGTGTCGGGAGATACTGATGTGTCATCCAAGTTCTTCATGACGAGGTCTCGGTGCTTCTTTGATGATGCAATAAGGTCCCAGATGGATATGTTGGCTTGTGTCTTCTTGAGTTGTGTCAATAAAGGCTCTTCAGGTGCATCTTATGCTTTTGATCTTTGAGAAGAGGTGTTGGATACTGTATTCGTGGGAACCGAGGCGCTCGCTATTACCCGGCCACTGCGAGTGAGCACATTCACGGACCCTTGGAGCTTCTTCTTCCTATTCACTAAGACTTCCCTCATAACTTCATCGTAAGTCACAACATAACAAGAATTGTCAAGTTTATTCATATCATCGGAGCCCTCATTCACAAGTCGGATCGAATGAGTGGTTCCTTCAAACTCTCATACCTCTATTACATTGACACCACCCTCATTGGGGATTATGAATTCCTTCTTGTCTATAAGGTCTTGGATGGTGTTGCGGATGGACAAGCATTCCTCGGTAAGGTGGCCGGTGCATTGATGGTAGTCACACCACTTGTGGTGGGCATGGTTGGGACGGAGCAGTTGCGGTTTCTTGTAACCTTGGAGAGGAATGATTTTCCCCTTGGCCGTTAGGGCTTCATAGGCCTCGGTGATGGTCATGCCATTGAGAGGAGTGTAGACGCAGTCATTTTGGAACCGCTTGCCTTGTGGTGGATGGACCTTTTTGTAATTCCCCTTGTCATTAGTAACGGCATTGACAGAAGCCTCTTTGTTTGAGCTAGAGGCGGCCTTGTAACGGAAAGTAGGAGTGGCTTTATTTATCTCCTTGAGCAAGTCATCCATGCGTACCCCCGCCTCATACATTTGGGAGAAGTCGGAGTAGCAAGCCCCACTTAGGTGGGTGCGGAGATCAATCTTAAGACACTTGAGGAAGATGTCCATTTGCTCTTTCTTGTTTGGCCTCTCGACAATTTCAGAGAGCTTGTCATTCCATCTCCTTGTGAAGTCAATGAAGGACTCGTTGTCTCTTTGAGTGGTGTTCTCGAGCTCTTTCCTTGTGGGCCGATGAGTGGTGTTGCCTTGATATTGATTTTTGAAGGCAAGTATAGCGGCATCCAAATCAAGACTAACAGTGAGCGGAAGAGTTGCATACCAATCCTTTACCGCCCCCTCGAGAGTGAGAGGAAAGCATTGAGCCATCACTTTTGGGGAGACCTTCTTCGGAACCATAGCCCAAATGTAAGTCTCGATGTGAGCCATCGGGCATGAGTTTCCCTTGAACTTGCTAATGTCGGGCATTTTGAACTTGTCAGGGAGAGCGGCCATCGTGCTCATGAGAATGGATGACTGATAAAGGCTTGTGTTGGAGCCTTTTCCCATGTTGAGGCCGTCAAATTTCTGATTAATGTAGGACATGATGGAATCGACCATTTGGTGGTTGTTGTTGTCGGTGCTTGGCTCCCCCACTTTTTTGGTACGGGCACTAACATATGGGCTTTCAAACAAACCTTGGGTCCATTCGGATTCCTTATTGTCGTTCACCCCCTTATTCTTGGAGAGCTTGATGAGCTTGGCTTTCAATTGTTCGACCTCGGCCTCGTGGGCCGCTTGTTGACTGTCAACATGAGCTTGCCATAAGCTCTCCTTGGTTTGAGCCTCTTGGTTAAGGGTAGAGACTTGTTGTTGGAGTGCTTGAACCATGGCAGAGAGCTGTTCGAGAGTCATGGCGTTGTTGGTGCTGGAGTCGCCGTCCATTGATGATGTAGAAGCTATTGGAGTGATCGGTTCACGGACAAGCCTGTTGGATGAATCCCTGTAGACGCGGAGAGTACCAATCGGACCTATAATTGGAGAAGTAGCCCTTGTCAGTATCGGTTCACACTTTCAGTCCATGAAGAGGTTGAGAACACACATTGGGCACACGACTCGAACTACATAAGAAAAAAGACTCTTTTTTTTTATATATAAGTCGGAGGGACGGGGTCTCTTTTGGGGTTTCTAAGAAGATAATGGAATCGTCACACTAGTATATAGACCATCTCGCGGTCCCATATACTCATCGGATTCCATCACGTTTGTGAATCCTACACGTATCGGGATTAAACTAAATCAATGTAGTAAAGCATACATGCGGGGACAGATTTTTTAATTTCGTCCAAAATGACCACTTTTGGGGACGGATTTTTATTGCGTCCGTATCAACAAGTTGGCATGTATGATTTGAAAACATTAGTTTAGGGAAATCTCGGTACATGAAAACCGACTTGGTCACGGATTGTTAGACCCTAACTAGAATTGTGTGGTTGGTTCTTGGCTAAAGAGAGGCTTAAAGGTCACCCCCAGCATGTAGTCTTGAACTACGCCACGGGCTGAGGTTGACCGCTTCAAAAGAATCAAGGTCGGGTGGAGCTTGAAACTTTCTTGGACGGGCCTCGACGGGTTTGGGGTTATGGACTTGTGCGACTCGATAGTGAGCAATTGATAAGAGTAATGTGAATGTAGTGTGAGGTTTATCACGTGACAAAATTTTTTATTTTTTATTTTTTTTGAAAAGAAAAGATAAAAAAAACACATAAGCACGTAAATTACAACTCCCGAATCACCCGTGTGATCAGTAAATAAACACAAAATTAAGACAGTCCAAAGGTCCAATTCTGCTCTGATACAGGCAACTGTGCCCACACCCCACTGTTCTGTTCAGTCCCTGAAACCTGTTCTTGTCCTGGAAATTGGCCCAGAAGCGCGCGCCTCAGGCTGGTGTTGTGGGAAGCGCTCGCCTGGCGCATTGTTCATGGGAGGCGCCCGCTTCTGGGCTAACCTGTCAGATTGTCAGAAACTTATGGACTCAGGGGATTGCCCTGGTCCTGATTGTGTAATGAAACCCCTGCAATGTTTGTTAGCATGAAATAATAGGAAGAATATGAAGAACACATGGAAGGCGGGCGATTCTGGAATGTGACGTGGGATGCGCGCGCTTTGGACCATGAAGGTCCGAGGTGCGTGATTCCCATATCAATTTCCAGAATGCCTAGAAAAGTGAATTATGAACAGAAACACAAGTTTAACCCTCAAGCTGTCCCCAGCGGAGTCGCCACTGTAGATACCCCGGGGCGGAGCCCACGGCTTTAGGCTAGAGCGCGCGGATTACCCTAGGATGTCTAGTTGTGTTTTAGAGTCGCCACCCACGTTTTTTAGGAACGTAAGAAAACCTAATGTTTATGAGCCTAAGTTTGATTTACGAAAACAGAGATTCTTTGGGATGAGGGGTTCGGGGGTTAGGTTACGAAATGGGAAGTACTTAAACACCCATTTCGCCCGGGCAGTGTCGGTCTTGTTTGTTCATAATTCACTTTAAAGATAGATGTGTTCTTCCTATTTGAATGATGATAAAAGGGGGTTTTATAGTTTAGAATGTAGGGAGATAACTCCTAGGCCAATTCAATGTAATGAAAGGGCCATTGGTGTCATGTCCCAAATGGTTTTGGGGTGATTGCACATTTGATTGAAGGAGAAGAAGAATTTGAAGAAGAAGAAGAAATAAAGAATAAAGTTAAGACATTTTACCTATAATATCCTTCAAAGAGAACCTCTTGAAAAAGTCTTGAAGAAGAGGTTGAATACTTTGAGAGAATATCTTTTGTAAATTGCCTAGAGCTTTGTTTAGAGAAAAGTCTAAGGTGAAAAAGTCCTCCTCCAATGATGGATTGGAGGGGTTTTTATAGTTTAAAATGTGTGTGTTTTAGAGCCAAACGGAGTCTCCAAGAAATCTTTTCCTGGCAAAATCATGTATAATGAGCAAGGGAGAGATTCTTGGGCAGAATCTGTAACTGACAGACCCCAGACGCGCGCGCATCCCACCTAGGCGGCGGAAGGCGCGCGCGTCTGGCCTCAAGGGGCGGAGGCGCGCGACTCTGTTGGGTATGCCTACATATATCTCAGTTTCAATGTAATAGGATTAATTAGATTTGATTGATCCATCACCTAAGTTTTATTTCATGGACTTTAGACCCACATGTAAGAAGTATTTATACTTCATTTTTTAGGTTGTCCATTGTAATAGAATAGGCTTAGAAATAGGGCAAGAAGATCAAGAGCAAGAAAATCACTGTGTGAATTCAAGCGATGCGCCATGCGCCTTCAAGCCATGCGCCATGCGCCTCCAAGCCACGCGCCATGCGCCTCCTTGGTGCGCGCGGATGAGTATGCACCTAGCATTAACTCATGCGCCCCATTGGCTCATGCGCCTCTCTAGCTCACGCGCCTCAACGTAGTGTGTTTAACACTCAGTGATTTAAATGAAGATTCAAAGACTTGAAGAGAATTCAAACTACGCCAATGATTCAAACGATGGTTAAATAACACATGTGCGCCCAAATTGAGGACACCTGTCCACAACGGTCACAATTGTGTTATGTGTCTAACGGCTATAAAAGGACACGTACTCCACTCAATGAGCGACAGCACATTTGTCCTTTGCTCAGAATCATCATGAATTTCCAACGGCTAGTTTTTGGGATTTCACTATAAATACCCCATAACTTCAACATTTTGAAGTTGCTGAGTTTTGCTAAGAATTTCTCTCTCAAGCATTTGTTGAAGAATTGAAGATTGCCTTTGTTATTTCCAGAATTTTCAAGAACATCTTTATACCTTCATCCTTAGCCCAGATCTTCAAGCGATAACACTTTAGTTTTCTTGTGCTCTCAATCTCAAAGATCTAAAGAGCCTTGAATCTAAAATCACATGCACCTCTTTAAGTTTGATCACTTAGATCTTTCTTTTAAAGATACACCGGTTATTGTCTAGGATTTATTCGTTCATAGAAATAGATCTTGAGTTAGTGTATAAGCTCAAACGACTGTATTTTGTAACACTCACTCATTATATAAGATCTCCATTAGAAATCCAAGACTAACCATCTTGGTAGAGGACGTAGATCATTTTCCCGATCGAACCTCTCCAAATAGCTCTTGTTCATATCTTGCTATTTCTTTACAAGTTCATATCATATCTAGTTACTTGCTTGTTTATTCATTGTAGATTGATTGATTGTACTGTGTTGTGTTTGTTATATCATTTGCCTTAGTTCCCCTTTTTCACCCACTTTGAGCCAAAATACTTATAGTGTGTGTGTACGCCCCCTTTATCACCTTTGCGCCTAATTATTCAACTTACTTCTGCTGTGCATTTCACTCACTCACTTAGGCGCATATAATCACGCTTATTTGATAAAGTGCGCATTTGCAATTGAGTTTTTCAAGGGTATGAAAAGAATTTTAAAACAGCTATTCACCCCCCCTCTAGCTATTTTTCATACCCTTGTTGCCCTTTGGGACCAACAAGTGGTATCAGTGCAAACACCTTTATAAAACACTTTTGTTTTTCAAGCTTAACAGCTTGGGTGCCGATTCTAAATGGCAAACTCAAAACCTATGGCAACTGCAAACTACACTCACGTTCCGGTCTTTGATGAAGATCATTTTGACGTGTTGAAATTCAGCATCTTAACTCATCTCAACTCAATCGATGAAAGACTTCATGACACCATGGTTTATGGACCTTACATCCCTATGAAAGCGAATCCAAATCCGCGCACCAATGCTGTTCAATCAACATCAAGAAACCAAGGGAAGAATGGACCGAGGAAGAAACAATAAGAGTTGCAAATGATGGCAAAGAAAGAAACATTCTCCTAAGCACTCTAAGCACGGCTATGAAACAACAAGTCATGCATTGTGCTACTGCTAATGAGCTATGGGACGCTATTGAAGAGCATATAGAAGGAGATACTGTTTATAAGGAGAACAAGAAATATGAAGTACAAAAGAGATTCAACAATTTCTCTCAACTCCCCGGTGAAACCTTAAGACAAACTTATGAACGCTACTGTGAAATTATAAATCTATGTATTTCACTTGGCATGAAGTTTTCTAACAAGGATTTGAATGTCAATTTTCTCCAAGCTTTTGGATCAAGATACCTACATAAATCCAGCGCCCTTGAAAACTACGGAAATTTAGATGTATGGACTTTAAGGAACCTTTATGCAAATCTCAAAGTTTATGAGCTCAAACTCCAACGAATCAGTGAAACTGAAGGAAAGTCAAAATCCATAGCAATGGTGGCGCATAGAGAAGAAGCCCATGCGCATGCGCCGGTTCAAGAAGAGAAAAGTTCCGATCCCAAAATTTGTACCTCTGAGCTACTAGACATGGATGATGAAGACTTCGATTTATTTGTGAAGAAATTTCAAAAGTTCAGAAAATTCTCAAGACCCGGCTCAACCGGAAAATTTCAAGGATCTACCAGCAGAGCTCCTCCAAAGTTCACGAGGAGCGGTGATTCAAAAAGAAAAGAAGACCTTGTTTGTTTTAATTGCAGGAAACCAGGACACTTTGCTTCAAGCTGCCCAACTCCAAAATTTGAATATATGTAGAAGAAGAGCAGCCATACTCCCAAGTTCACTCCCAAATTCACTCGTCACAAGGGAATGGTTGCTGAAGAAGAATCACCAGCAAATGAGCAGAACACTTGGATTGAAACAGACTCAGATGAGAGCGATGAAGATTCCGATGATGGACTCGTTTGTTTGGTGGCAAATGATGATGAAGTCAATACTTATGATTCTGATGATGACTTCTCCAAGGATGTTCCTGATATGAATACCTTGAATAAACCTATCAAGAAATCTGCAGGTTTTCAAGAAGAGAAAAGGAAGAAAGGACCAACCATCAGCGAGCTCGTTGAATAAGGATTTCTCACTCCAGCTCAAAGCGATGGTGGATTGTTATTCTCACGATGTGATCTAAGTGCAAGGAACGAGTTGAGAAAAGGAGCTTACATCAGACCTCAAGTTGAACCAACTGCTCCCATCTCCAAAATCAATGATGATGATGTGATTGCTGAACAAGAAAAAATGTTAAAAAAGGTTGAAAAGGCAATCACTAGATTTGATAATATGAAGGAAGCTTTAGCACTATCATGTGATGAAATTTCCCAGCTTAAGACCGAGAAATCTCTACTTAAATCTGAACTCACCCTTTTTAAGGAGCAGATAAAGAGCATGACTCCTCTTACTATTAAAAATACTTTTCTAACAGAACAGAACTCACTTCTAAAAGTTCAAAACGATGAATTGGTTGCTCAAATTACTGATCTTAAAAAGATTACAAATGAGTGGTCCAATTCTCGTGTCACTATGGAGAATATGGTGATAAAAGTGGCTTGGGATTCTTATCAACTAGTGACAACTTTAAATGTGATGTCTGTGCTGAAAGAGATAGTGAATTTACTAACCAACAAACTTTTGAAATTCCCAAGGAAAAACATTCTAATTCAATGGGTAAAGGACAGGAAAAAGTCAAGAGACAAACATTCCATTATGTCTACCCAATGAAGAAATTTGGGAAAGCTAATGGGAAAGATATAGCTACAGATGAATCATCCTATAGCAAAATCCCTCTTGAAACAAAGCGCGCTCCTTCTCCGAGTGCTCATTATGCGCCTAGGAGCCACGCGCCTCATCGCCGTGCGCCTCCTAGCCCTATGCGCCCTCCTAGATCAAGCGCTCCAAAATTTCAAAAGAAGGATTTTGTTAAGGCTAGTCCATCTGACCCAAAGAAGAATGCTATCCCAAAGAAAAGTAAAGAGTTCGTGAAAATTCATGTGATTGGTGGCTTTCATCATTGTTCCATTTGTGATTGTTCTGGACACAAGGCCGTGGAATGCCTTTTGCGATTCACTCCCGATGCCAAAGGACGTAAAAACCCTAAGGTCAAGCAAGAGTGGGTTGTCAAAAGTTGCTAACCCTAGGACCCAAAAGGAATAAAGGGGACCTACTTAAATGTCTATATTTCAGGTTCTTTGTTTCATGGCTGAATCTTCAAAAGCTAGAAATTATGAATGGATTCTCGATAGTGGGTGCTCAAGACACATGACTGGAGATGAATCCTTATTAGAAGATGTCCATGAAGAAAGAGGTCCCTCAGTAACATTTGGTGATAATAACAAAGGTCAAGTTGTTGCATATGGAAAGCTCAAGAAAGACAAAGTGTGCATTGAAAGAGTCTCTCTCGTCGAAGGGCTCAAGCACAATTTATTATCCATATCTCAATTCTGCGACAAAGGATTAGAATGCCATTTCACCTCAACTCAATGTCTTATCAAGAATGGCAAAACTGGAGCTACATTACTCATGGGATATCGTAAGACAAATATTTACATTATTGATTTCCATAGTATGAACTCTAGTACTAATCTTTGTTTTGTAGCTAAAAGTGTGAGCGAAAATAGTTGGCTGTGGCACAAGCGCTTAAGTCACTTGAACTTCAAATATCTATCTAAACTCAGCAGGAATAACCTTGTTAAAGGACTTCCCAAGGTTGCTGATCATCATGACAAGAAGTGCGCCGCATGTCAACTTGGCAAACAACCGAAGAAATCTTTCTCCAGCAAGACCAATCCTTCAACTTCTAGATGTTTGCAACTGCTCCACATTGATCTATTTGGACCAGTCACCATTGCAAGTATTCGAAAGAACAAATATACTCTAGTTGTGGTGGATGATTATTCAAGATACACATGGGTGGAAATGATGATCTCAAAAGACGATTGTTACGACATTTTGACCACCTTATTCAGACTGCTCCAAACCCAAAAAGAAGATGACATCATTAGTGTTCGATCCGACAATGGAACAGAATTCAAGAACAACGGTGTTGCTCGATATTGCGATGATCATGGGATAGATCACAACTTCTCAACCGCTGGAGTTCCTCAACAAAATGGGGTTGTGGAAAGAAAGAATAGAACGTTGATTGAAGCGGGAAAGACGATGATAGCTGAAGCGAAATTGCCTAAGTACTTTTGGGAAGAAGCTATCAACACAGCATGTTTTACTTAAAATCGTTCCCTCATCAACAAACTTCACAACAAGACTCCGTATGAACTTTGGAGTGGTAGAACTCCCAACCTTGCATTCTTCAAGATCTTTGGTTGCAAATGTTATATCCTCTACAATGAAAACGAACATAGAGGTAAATTCGATGCCAAAGCCGACGAAGGTATTTTTGTTGGGTATGCCAAACATTCTAAAGCTTTTCGCGTTTTTAATAGATCTACATTAGTGATAGTTGAATCTGTACATGTTACATTTGATGAACATTCTCTCATTGAGCCACATTTGGCTCCAAATGTTGCTGATGATTCTGTTGAGCTTAATGATACAGGTGCTCCTATTTATGTTGCGCCTACACAAGAGCTGAATCTATCAACTCAAGGAAATCCATCAACATCAGTTGCGCCTAACTTCTCATATGGTGCGCCAAATGGATCATCAGCTGTGCCTCCCTCACATGTTGCGTCTCTTGATTCCTCTCATGCGCCTATATCTACTGCTGCATCTGGTGTAAACCCAAGTTTCAATTCTGAACCAGTTCAACCCCTAAATTTTGATGATTTAGAATCTGGTGAAGATGTACCAATTGAAGACCTTAAAGTTACTACGACTCAACCTAACTTACCTCCTGAATTTCGTGAAGTTAGAGGTCACCCAATCAATAATATCATTGGTGATCTAAACGATGGTGTTCGTACAAGGAGAGCTACAAACTTTGATGCTTACACTGCGTTTATCTCTCAAATTGAACCGAAGAAGGCTGATGAAGCGCTCCAAGATCCTAATTGGGTTGTTGCAATGTAAGAAGAACTCAATCAATTTGAACGATGTAAGGTTTGGACTCTTGTTCCAAGACCAAATGATCAAGGAGTGATTGGTACGAAATGGGTATTCAGAAACAAGATGGATGAGAATGGAACCATCACAAGAAACAAAGCAAGATTGGTTGCACAAGGCTATAGGCAAGAAGAAGGAATTGATTACGATGAAACTTTCCCGCCCGTAGCAAGACTTGAAGCTATCAGATTATTTCTAGCTTACGCAGCTCACAAGAACTTCAAGTTATATCAAATGGATGTGAAGAGCGCGTTTCTAAATGGTGAACTCCAAGAACAAGTCTACGTTGCTCAACCACCTGGGTTTGAAGATTCACAATTTCCAAATCATGTGTCAAACTCCAGAAAGCTTTGTATGGACTGAAACAAGCACCAAGAGCATGGTACGATACACTATCCAAGTTTCTCATTGAAAAAGGCTTCACTCGCGGTAAAATCGATACAACTCTTTTCATTGCCAAACATAATGGTCATAAATTACTTGTTCAAATGTATGTTGATGATATTATATTTGGTTCTACTAATGAATTGTTGTGTAAGCGCTTTGAGAAACTAATGAAGAGCAAGTTTGAAATGAGCAAGATGGGAGAACTCACATTCTTCCTCGGGCTTCAAATCAAGCAAATGAGTGAAGGCATATTTATCAATCAAGCCAAATATACAAAGAACTTAATCAAGAAGTTTGGACTTGAAAATGCCAAAGCATACGACACTCCAATGGCCACCGGCAACAAACTCGACAAAGACTTAAAAGGTAAACGTGTTGATCAAACGCTCTATCGAGGTATGATTGGCTCACTTCTTTATCTTACTGCTAGTAGGCCCGATATTATGTTTAGTGTTTGTGTTTGTGCTCGTTATCAATCTGACCCTAGAGAAGCACACTTAATTGCTGTGAAACGTATTATAAGATATCTCTCCGGCACTGTTAAACTTGGACTTTGGTACACCAAAGATTCGAATTTTAAGCTTGTAGGTTATTCAGATACGGACTATGCAGCGTGCACAATTGATAGGAAAAGCACGAGTGGCACTTGTCATTTCCTCGGATATCGACTTGTGTCATGGGCGAGTAAGAAACAAGCTTCAGTATCTGTCTAAACAACCGAAGCCGAATATATCGCTGCGGGAAGTTGTTGCTGTCAAATACTATGGATGAAGCATCAATTAGTGGACTATGATATCATCGAAGAAAATTGTCCCATCTACTGCGACAACACTTCAACAATTGCCGTTTCTGAAAATCCTGTCATGCACTCAAAGACCAAGTACATCGACATCAAATATCACTTCCTCAAAGACAACGTGGAGAAAAGCAATATTCATTTAGAACACGTGGGAACCGACTATCAAATCGCCGACATTCTAACGAAAGCACTTGACGCGAAACGGTTCATCTTTTTGAGAGGTGAAATGGGTATGCTTGAACTCAACTAAAATTCAATACAGTTTAGTCAATACTAATGACTTTATGTTTTGTTGAGTTATATGAGTATACTAGGTATTAAAAAGGATAGATCAATTTCAAAGTTTCAAGGAAACTCTATGCGCGCCCAACTCACATTCTCATGCGCGCCTGACATTCTATGCGCCCCAAAATCTGTGCGCCCCTCACACCCCTGCGCGCCCAACATCAATGCGAGCCTCTCTCTCATTGCGCGCCTAGATGAGTACTGCGCCTATCATACTCTGCGCGCCCCTAAGCAATCTAGCGCGCCATAAATGCAAATTCACGTGCACATTTATTGCAAACGGGTATTCAATGCTTCAAATTTATTATTTCAATGATTGAGCGCATTAAAATTTCACAAGTACCAGGACCCTGCAAATTTCAGACCTGGTAAGACAGTTGATCTTGCTGAGCTCTCACTTGATCCAATGGGAGTTGAAATCCTTTCAACCCTTCACATCGCTGGACTCACTCCTTTATTCACGTTGGATCAACCATTCTTTTCTCCGCTCCTTATTGATGAATTCTTCTCAACCGCTGCTCTAGTTGAGACTCTTGCTGACGGATATGTGCGCTACAGGATATGCGCCACCGTTCAGAATGTGGCTATAACTATCTCTACGGGCTCAATCAAGAACATCGTGAGTTTCAGCACTACTGGCCCTCAGGGTGTTTCTGGTCAACCAAACTCTTACTCAGTTGCAGATCAGAATGCTGTAGCGTGTACCCATCTCCAAATTCCTACTCTTCTAAACAACATAAAAAACGTTGAGATAAGAGATGGTGGAGATCTGCTCGCTCATATAGCGCATCTTGTTGATACTTCGATCGTGTTCAAGACCGGGAATGTGAATAGATTCACTGTAGAGCAGTGGGAATATACTGCTACCATCATGGGAAAGACTAGACTGAATTGGCCTCAGATCTTGTTCAAAACTTTGTCTGACCAAATTGATAAGTATAACAAAAATAAGGCTGATGGGAGAACCAAATTCAAAACTCACTACAGAATCCTTACTAAAATTTTCCTAACTTAGCCTGGGTTAGTCAAGTTTTTGAGTGAGAACCCTGTGTACAAATCTGATGACGTTCCAATTTTTGGAAAAGCCAACTTGGATCTTAAAAAGCGCAGGAAGAAGCCTGTGAAGCGCACAACGGGAATTCGGATCAAATCTATTGAAGGGTTAGTTGATGAAAATACTGAATCAGATGATGCGCCAGTTCCTAAAGGCGCACCAACAAAGAAGAGCGCAGATTCCGAAGGCGCATGTCAACGCGCAGAAACCGTGGAAGGCGCAGAAAAGAGCAAGGGCAAAAGGATTGTTGATGACCCTCCTAGAGCTGCTATCAAGCGCACTAGATTTGAATCTGATGAAGATAGAGATCTAAAGATTGCGCAGGAAACTAGCAGACTTGAGGCTCAAAGGAAACGTGATGAAGATTTTCGAGCCAAGAAAGCAGCTGAGTTAGAAAAGCAGGAACGCAAGAAAGGCGCTGGTTCAAGCGCAGATGCTGAGAAAGGCACAGTCGATCCCGCTCAACAAAAATTCAGGCAAGATCTCAGAAAAGAATTATTTGGAGATGATGATTCAAGTGAGGGGGAGCAAGATATTCCATCAACTCTTTCCCCATCTCATGCGCCCCTATCCTCCCCTGCGCCTCCTCCATCTGCTCCTTCATATTTTAGTGAGGTACTTTCTATTCTTAAATCTTTGCACCAAGGGCAAGCTAAGTTAGAACAAGGTCATACTCAGATTGCGTCTCAATTTGAGCTCCTCACTTCCATGCTTACTGATCAATCTGAAGAGATCGCTGCCATTAAGGGGGAGATGACTTTAATCAAGGACAAACTTTTTGCTCCTACTCCTCCAGCGCAGACTCAGGTACAAGCTCAACCTGATCAGGCGCACACCTCATCTGCTGCGCCTACCTTCATACCTCAGTCTGCTGCATCTCAGTCCAACATGAATGTTCTAGTCTCAAAGTTGGATGTTTTGAAAGAAATGATTGTCACTCACTTCAGTGCTACTCACTCCAGTTCTAATAGACGCGCAGATCACATTTCCTCTGACATTATCACTGCTCAAAATGCTATTGAAGCACATCTTCAAATTTTAGAAGAAAATGTTTCTCAGCAGCATCAAATTACTCAGCGCTCCATTGGTGAGTATCAAAACATCAATGTGGATCATTTGCGCTACATCATAGACGGTGTCACTGAAACACATACTCTTCTCACTGACACTCATGCTAATGTCAACCGCGTCTATCAACTTTCCAAGCAAATCCAGCGCTCCATTTCTGAAATCGAAGAAAGATTGAAGGAAGACAACGCGCCTCCTAATCCTTAGTTTTCTTTGATTGTAAGTTGTTAGAATTTTTTTGTTGTTAGTAAAACCCTTTTGAAGATAGTGATTTTCGTGCTTACATGTTTTAGCACCTCTTTTGATTTTGTTCTGTTCAATACTTGTAATCTGTAACTCTTACATCCCAAGCATTAATGAGAACAATGCATCACGTTTATCTCAAACTACTTGTTTGTAGAACATTGAATGTTGTTTAAAATCATATGCATCATATTTGAACTGCTTCACATTTTATGCATTGAGTTTAAACTTTGTTTAAACACATTTCAAAACTAAAACTCATATCATTTTGAATGTGTTATAAACTGTTGTTTCTATCTTTCCATTTGTAATGTTTTATCTTTATTGGAATAGATTAGAATCTATATCTTGGACTAGTGTGTGCATTAACTTGAGACATGATTTACCAATATCATTTTTTTGGACATGTTATTATCAAGTATAATGTTTGTCCTTGATATAATAGGTAATGGCATCAATCAAATAGGGGGAGATTGTTGGGTATGCCTACATATATCTCAGTTTCAATGTAATAGGATTGATTAGATTTGATTGATCCATCACCTGAGTTTTATTTCATGGACTTTAGACCCACATGTAAGAAGTATTTATACTTCATTTTTTAGGTTGTCCATTGTAATAGAATAGGCTTAGAAATAGGGTAAGAAGATCAAGATTCAAGAAAATCACTGTGTGAATTCAAGCGATGCGCCATGCGCCTTCAAGCCATGCGCCATGCGCCTCCAAGCCACGCTCCATACGCCTCCTTGGTGCGCGCGCATGAGTATGCACCTAGCATTAACTCATGCGCCCCATTGGCTCATGCGCCTCTCTACCTTACGCGCCTCAACGTAGTGTGTTTAACACTTAGTGATTTAAATGAAGATTCAAAGACTTGAAGAGAATTCAAACTACGCCAATGATTCAAACGATGGTTAAATAACACGTGTGCGCCCAAATTGAGGACACCTGTCCACAACGGTCACAATTGTGTTATGTGTCTAACGGCTATAAAAGGACACGTGATCCACTCAATGAGCGACAGCACATTTGTCCTTTGCTCAGAATCATCATGAATTTCCAACGGCTAGTTTTTGGGATTTCACTATAAATACCCCATAACTTCAACATTTTGAAGTTGCTGAGTTTTGCTAAGAATTTCAAGAATTTCTCTCTCAAGCATTTGTTGAAGATTTGAAGATTGCCTTTGTTATTTTTAGAATTCTCAAGAACATCTTCATACCTTCATCCTTAGCCCAGATCTTCAAGCGATAGCACTTTAGTTTTCTTGTGCTTTCAATCTCAAAGATCTAAAGAGCCTTGAATCTAAAATCACACACGCACCTCTTTAAGTTTGATCACTTAGATCTTTCTTTTAAAGATACACCGGTTATTGTCTAGGATTTGTTCGTTCATAGAAATAGATCTTGAGTTAGTGTATAAGCTCAAACGATTGTATTTTGTAACACTCACTCATTATATAAGATCTCCATTAGAAATCCAAGACTAACCATCTTGGTAGAGGAAGTAGATCATTTTCCCGATCGAACCTCTCCAAATAGCTCTTGTTCATATCTTACTATTTCTTTACAAGTTCATATCATATCTAATTAGTTGCTTGTTTATTCATTGTAGATTGATTGATTATACTGTGTTGTGTTTGTTATATCATTTGCCCTAGTTCCCCTTTTTCACCCACTTTGAGCCAAAATACTTATAGTGTGTGTGCGCCCCCTTTATCACCTTTGCGCCTAATTATTCAACTTACTTCCGCTGTGCATTTCACTCACTCACTTAGGCACATATCATCACGCTTATTTGATAAAGTGCGTATCTGCAATTGAGTTTTTCAAGGGTACGAAAAGAATTTTAAAACAGCTATTCACCCCCCCTCTAGCTATTTTTCATACTCTTGTTGCCCTTTGGGACCAACAAACTCTGAAAGGAAAATTTTGACAGAATAGACAGGAAAGTTAGAACTATTATTCACTTTAGCTCCTAGACTTAACGGAGCCCGTCTAGAACTTAACCAAAGTAACAGAAACTAACAGAAAACACTTAAAAGAGGGAGAAACACAAAAATCAAGTGTGCAATTGGGGTGAGCGGTCCAAGGCAGGGTGTCTACATTTTCTTATTTGTATTCCTTATTAGTTTAGCACTTTCCTAGATTTTTAAATTAGGTTTCTTTCATTGTTTTCATTGGAGACATCATACAATAATTTTTAGATCTAGGTTTTATTTTCTTTTCCATGGAGATTTCAAAACTTTGGATGAAGAATTAAATCCAAGCTTTGGGTTTTATTTCTTGAACTCATTTTTATCAATTTGAGGTATTTTTCTTTTCATAATTTTATTCATATTCATAATTTTACTTGTGCTTAATTTAAATTGATTGCTAGATTTTATAAACTTGATCAACCTATTTGCTCTGTCTAATTGATTTTCGCTAGAATTTTCTATGTCTGTGCCATTGTAGGAAATTCATAAGTAGCACATTTACAATTTATGCAAGTACCATGGTAAATTGTGAAGTGGGTAAAATTAGACAATTAACGATATGAAATAATTGTAGAAAGCGTTCTTGATCTTAGTTTCTTTAAATCATTAAAGCAATTAATTTTTTTGATCTAGACTGTACCAGTTAGATTTAATTACTGATTAGGGTTTCTAGTGAGTGTGCCACTGCAAGTAACTAATCTAAAAGAAGAAACATTGATTAAAATAAATCTCGTGATCAAGTGAATATGGTAAAAAAAAAGATGTATCGATGATAATTGAATAATGAACGGTATAAACCTAGCACCACCAAGGGTCGGGTCATACCTGGATAAAATCCAATGAGGCTAAAATGCCTACCAGGTTATCAGGCCTAGATGGTTACCAGGCCTAGATGGCTACAAGGCCTAGGACTACCTGGAGTATTGCGTGCCTACCAAGGCTTCACACCAAACCTTGGACCAACAAGAGGACTTACATAACCTAAGACATGGGATAATCCCACCTAGCATAACACTTCACCTCCTCGGCATTCATGCATGACGACCAAGCTAATAGAAGACAAGGACCAAGTCCCAAGTACCATGACAGCCCTTCTAGGTCTCAACCATTACGAGGACGAGGAGTCTTAGGACGATGTGTTATAAACCGAAGACGAGGACCATGCAATAAAGGAACCATGCTCCCCTAACACCAACACCCCTCCTCAGACAAGACGAGGACGAGATTACCAAGTCGAGATCACCAAACTGAGATGGGTCTAGCGAGCCAACTTGCTCTATCCACTCAGCACCAAAACAAGACCACCTGGTTACATAACCAATTCATCCTAGATCCATCTAGGCATCATGACATGCCGAGATGCGGTCATCAGGACAACATAGATACAACAAGGCCTGAACCCATGAACCAGGCCTCAAGCAATCGTGGTTATAACCAACACACCTAGCTCGGCCTCTCCCACGAGCCGAGTAAGGATATACAAATCGACTTAGCTCATTCTTCAGTGACTAAGTCTTGCTCTCCTAATACAAAACGTAGTCTACAAATAGAGTCCAAATCATGTACAAATAAGGAGATCCTTTCCTAACAAGGAGACCTCCTCTACAAGGAAACAGGTCTACAATCCTTATCAGGATTCCACTTTCCTAATACACGAGTCCTACACCAATAAGGGCTTACTGGATTTTCTAACAAGTCAGGACTCATTCACCCATGCCTATATAAACAGGTCCTCTATACAGGAAACGGCTAACGAAACTCTTGGCTCTTACTCTAGTTAATTGATTTCTCTCTATACAAACAGTATTCTTATTCTCACGCTGGAGGGCCTTCGCCGGTGAAGCCCCGGCGTAGTTCACATTTGTTCATTGTGCACAGATCCGTATGAGGAAGTTCTCATTGCTGGATTTATCCGAACCGCTAGATGAAGGGCTGATCTGACACGTTTTTGGCAGCATCAAATAATTTGGTGGGGACGGAATCAAATCTGAAGTATTCTTTAATTATTTTCTTTTCTCATAATGTGTTTTAATTCTTGTTTTAGGATTTAAATAAACTTATCCCCCAATCTTGTCAAGTAACAATTACGTAAACAAATAACCGTTCTTCGTGGATCGATTCTAGACTTTCTCTAGCTCCATATTTTTAGAAACCTAGTCCAAGTTTAATTTGTAGGTGTTCGATTTAGCCTATCAAATTTTGGTTGCGTTGCCGGAGAACGGTGTTTATTTATTTGCGTTCTTTTTCTATTTCTTGTTTTCTTTTGTTTTAATTTTTTATTTGTTTTTAGTTAGTTTAGTTATTTAGTTTCCTTTAAGTTTTTTTTTTATTTCTTGTTTTAGTGTGGCACCTTATATAGTCCACACCTATTTTATTGACAATCTACTTTGAAGTCTTGAATTAGAAAACAAATGGCAGACCAGACAATAAGGCAGAAAACAGCCCCGAATTGGAGCGAACAACCTCATGCAGTCTAATTCTCTGCTCTACCTACAGGGGTTACATTTGAGTTGAAGCTGGGTTTGTTGAGCCAGTTACCACATTTTACTGGGATGCTCGGAGAGAACCCAAATCAACATATATCCCAGTTTGTTCAGATATCTCAAAGCATGAAGCCGCCTGCACTTCCTTTAGAGCACGTATTACTCAGAGCATTCTCGTTTACTCTGAAGGACATAGCGAGTTCATGGTATTATTGTTGGATATTATGCCCTAGGCCCTTGAGAAAGGTATTTACGTTACATCATAGCTTCATTTTTATAGAGATAACAAACTCGATTATTATATATTTTGCATATTTATTATAATAATCATTGTCCCTAGCACTTATGAAAACTAGCATGAGTTTAATGGATAATCATATGATGATTATGGTGCATAGGATGCGGATTAAACTTGTGTGTACCTGTTGGAGAACAAGGTACTGGATAGACCCGCTATAAGATTTATGTCATGGTCAAATATCAAAATTAAATCTCATAATAGTCATACCATTTGAATCCTTAGACCTGAGATTATCATGGTCTTCCACATGATGAACATTATGTTTGACATACTCAAATGCCACCCTTAACCCGGGTAGTTATAAAGGCTACGATTGGCATAATCAGATTCTTGTAGGGAAGAATGATAAGTCAAGATGGGATTTGTCCCTCTCTCAATAGAGATATCTGCTTGGCCACCTGATGAGTGAGACTGATGATAGTGCATGTCCATGCCCAAATGAATTGATGTGTTCAATGTCATTTGTTCATATCAATCTACTCAAGATCGAGAAAGAATTAGACAACGTAAGTTGACTTGGACCATGACTTATGTCCAATATGATATCGCTGACAAAGGAATTGTGATATGTTCTATTAAGGTAACTTTGGACTTTCAAAGTTATACTAATTGGGTAGTCATAATGGCTTGCTAGAAGCCGCTTATGACTTACGGGTTCTGAATTGTTCGGACTCATTGCCATCTTAGTATAATCCTATTGGGTCACACACAATAGAATGGATTTAAAAGGCTAGAATAATTTTTGATTCTGCACTGTCACCGTACGGCTGGGCAGGAGTACGGCTCTTAAGGAGCCGTACGGCTTCCCCTCCGTACATGGCCAGATTCTGCAGTTTTATTCTTGGAGAAGGAATCCCGGGTCCGAAAGGAATTAGGTCAAACCTCTCATATAAAAGGAGTGTCGGGTTTTGCAGCCCCTAACCCCATTGATAACCTAGGTTTTGGAAACCTATATTAATTGTTTGTGAAACATTAAAATATAGAGATTATTATTAATTTGAGATCTATGATCATCAAGTTCTATAATAGAAGAAGCAAGATAATTCCTACGAAGAAAGCGTTTCTTCATCAAGCCTTTAGATCTAGCAGTCGCATCAAGAAGGTGTTATTGAGTCCGTTCGACGTGTGGATACCGATCAAGGGTGTTTGCTTTCTCAAAGTTTGTGTTCATGGATGCGATTTTCAAGGCTTAGTATTCTTTCATCTTGTGTTTAATTTAATCAACATGGACGGATCCGGGCTCATGGGTGTTTGATTTCATGTTATTATTCTGCTGCGCATGGTGCATCAAAACTCAACAGTGGTATCAGAGCCCCGCTCTTCGTTGATTAATTTAATATATCATGTTTAAATTATTTCATTCGATTATATGATTTTGCATAATGATAAAGATGAATATGTTATTAGGGTTTATGAGCATGAATAGGAGGATTATATGATTATTATATTGATGTGATCTATATGAATAATTGCATGTTAGGGTTATCAATAAATAATTGGATTATGTGTATTAATAATTTAGATCTAAATTTTATATGTAATAAATTGTTTATTCATGATATTGATTAGATATTTTTAAATTCGTAGTCTGTAAATTCGTGTTTGTTTAATCTGATTAATGCATGAACACGATAATGGAATTAATCGAATTTAAAAATTCTGGAAATCTGGAATACTGCACCGTACGGCGCCCTAGGAGGCATACGCCTCCTACAGAGCCGTACAGCTACCTAGGTTTCCTAGACAGATCTATTTTGTTTTCTGGTTTGCTGATTGTTCTGTAAATAGTTTATAGAATTCGAATCAGGAATTGAATATGGTTTCAGATGGCAGTTTTCGAAACTGTGTTTCCTGAAAGATGACTTAATCCAGAAAATCGCAGAAATCAGAATTCTGAAGAGTTAAGGACTGATGTATTAAGTGAAATTGAAGATACAATAAAGGATCTTGAAACAAGTTATCATTCCATACTGAATTGTGGTTGCCTCATAGGCTTAGTTTCGGCCGTATGAAAGATTCTCTTGGTGTCTTGATTTTAGTCGGAATTGTGGTTGCCTTATTGCTTAGTTTCGGCCATACGTTTTTTGCTCTCAAGTTATAGATGTTCTGCGGATTCAAAAGTTTTAGAATTTATCCCTATAAACAAAGTGCAAATTGTTTGCAGAGAATGAAACTAAATTTGGAATGATTCATCGTAAGGGCCAATGGCGGGCTTACGCCTTTTTTTTGGACATACGGATGAAACATTCAATCTGTAAATTATTTACAGAGAATTTAGAATTCGTCCCCATAATTTTTCTACATAATTAAATCACAAGATTTTGCTTCTGTTAATTAATTCGATTTATTAACATTCATTATGCATGATTATATTAAATTATGTGTTACATAAATAATTATATAATGCATGTCTCTATATAAATAACCTTCATAAAATTTAAGTCATGTGCCAAATCTATGATTAAAACACTTGTAAGTACATGGGTAGTTTTATGTGGGTTACGCCCTAGCGTAGGTGCAGGGCCGACCCTGTACCAAGACGGGTGAGGCCGCCGCCTAGGGCCACAAAAAATTAAGTCAATTTTAGGGCTCCAATTTTTTTGAATTAGTATATATAAAAAATACCCCATAATATAAATTGAGTATCCTTGTGTTCCAGTGGCAATATGTTTTGCTTGTAGAGTCATGCATGTCATTGTGGGCTGGGTTCAAAACCCAGTAGTAGCTGCAATTTTCTTCTCTCTTTAACCACTTTTTCCTTCAAACTCTCCATGGACTTTCCTCCCCTCTTAATCCAACTTTAATTAGTCACTTTAAACTTTCTTCCCTCATTCTTTTTTAATTTAAATAGTAGCAACTTTTTTTTTTTTTTTACAAATATGCTTTAATGATTTTTTTTGTATCTATTACTTCTATTGAAAAATTTGCATATATCACTAAATTATGGTGAGATTATTCCTTACAAATTTTGCAATCAATACAATTCACTGTAATATTTCTTACTTTCTTTGCACTTATTTTCACTCAATAAGTCGGTCTTTCTAAATAAAATTCTCCAATTTTTCATTGTTAGTACATGGAAGAACGACGAGGGACGTAAAATGGAGAGTAGAGATTTGCGAACGCGACATCGCACAATTTCCCATAGCAAGAGTTAAAGGGCCCTGACAGTAAAGTTAGCCTATGGCCCTAAATTTGACAGGGCCGGCCCTGCGTAGGTGCATTAATTCTATTCATCTATGAGCAAGATGAGGAAACAGTGATTCCTATACGTTTAAAATGGTTTGACTTAATTAGGCTATCAAAACAGTTTTGGGCCTAAGGCACAGATGAGATTAAAACATGTTGGACATAAGATGTCTATAATCTCATAAAGGATCTAAGATTCACATGTGATGTGATTGATAAGCATTTATCTACCTAAATAACTTGATTTTGAGCAGTTGTGCCCTAGCCGACTCAAGTGAGTTGGGACGCACCAAAGTGAAAATAATTTTCAAGTAAGATGGGACGGAGGGAGTATGTTCCTCCGAGCAGGATGAATTTGGAATTGCTCATACGGAGATTTCGCTTTATAGCAGCAACGGTCAAATTTACTACTAAATGTGAAACTTCCATCACAAAATATAAAAAACTTGTAGCGTACATGATGTAAAACACTACTATATGGTTGTAAATGTTTTGAAAACTACAATCTTTATATTTCTTTTACTACGAATGTTTTATATTTTATACTCCCTCCGTCCCAGTTTAAGGTTCTTACTTTCCTTTCTGGTCTGTCCCAGTTTAAGGTTCTTTGTTGCTTTATTCCATAAATGAAAAATAATGAATAGTGCTTTGGAAAATCTTGCCTGTGTTAGTGTTGGTGCCCTAGGAACATTTGTTAAACGTTGTATATGTTATCATTTTATTCATATTAATAAAGAGATGTTTTGATTATTATTGTTGTTCATGTTTACTTATAATAATCTTCATCCCTAGTACTTGTGAAACACTAGTATAAAGGCTAAATGATCATGGGATGATCATATTAGATTTATGGGTACTTGTTTGGAACACGGTACTGGACATGATCCGATGTATGAGATTTATGTCATGGTCTATGTCGTACATATATCTCATATTAGTTATGTCATTTGAATCATTAGACATGAAGTTAATATAGTCTTCCACTTTCTGAACATTATGTTTGACATATTCAAACGCTACCTTTAACCAGGTAGTTATAAAGGGTATGATTGGCATAATTAGATTCATGTAGGGAAGAATAATAAGCTAAATAGATTTGTACCTCTTCGGAGAGATGTCAAGCTTGGGCCCCTCGTAGAATTATGTTGATGAATGTTTGGCCAAACTCAAATGAATTGATTGGATAATTGTCATTTGAATTATCAACATATTCGGTATCGAGAAAGTATTGAACAATACAAGTTGACTGTTTGACCATGACTTGTGTTCAATGACATCGTGGACAAAGGGATTGCGACATATTCTATAAAGGAATGCAAACTTGTATAAAGTTACACTATTTGGGTATGTATGACGGTTTGCTAGAACCTAATCATATCTTATGGATCATGTTTGAGCCAATTGCCAACTTAGTGTAATCCTATAGGGTCACACACAATAGAACAAATCTTAAAAGGACTAAATTGGAATTTGGGTCGAAGGGCCTTTGAGGAATATTAGGAATTTAGAGGAAGAAAAGTGGAAAAGGGAAGGTCCGGTCGGAACTTGTAAAGGACCCGGCCGGACTACTTCAATGCCCCGGGCGGACCACGCAAAAGACCCGGTCGGACCTTGCTAGGATCCAGCCAGACCCTTTGCTGTACCTGGGCGAACCAGTCCTGTTTCGACTGAGATTTTTCTAATTCGTTTTCTTGCAGGTTTAGTCACTTGTTACCTATTTGGAATATGTTAAATATGTATTTAAATCCCCTCTAGTTGCCCTAATCAGTCCATAAGTTTGTGTAAGCTTCCAAAGAGTTTTTGTGAGAGTTATTTCTTGTTCTAAGAGATCCTTAGATTGAAGAACAAGAACATCACATAATAATTCCATATAGTCAAAATACAATTGTGAAAGCGTGTTTCATAATTTTGGTCTAGCAACCAAGATCAAGTGTTCTTGATATTCGTTCGTGGTGTGGATATCGATAGAGGGTGAAGCTTATCATCTACAAAGTTCGTGTTCCTGATTTTGTTCGTGATCAAGCATTCCAATCTCCACCAAGATCCAAGGTTGTTAATCAAAGGCATCAAAGGTTAGTATTATTGTATTCATTATGCATGTATTTGATATAATCATATGAATGGATCTATGGGCTTTGGGTTTCATGAATTTTTAAATGCTTAATTCTGTTGCGCATGTTACTAGGAAACCCAACAGTGGTATTAGTGTCGCGACCCCGACCCCGCGGGCCCGGAGTACGCGAGCTGGACGTCGAGTTAAACAATAAACTCTAAAATAATGAAGATAAAAATTTCTTTTTATACCAAAAGATGATGACACAAAGTTTTGAAATCCAACTTGAACAACAAAATATAAACTAGTGTAAGCTCCATAAGCTTACACCCAAAATAATAAAATATACAAATTCTAATGCGTCAAGTTTGGTACAACTATTCCCAAAAAGGTTACACATTTATGTAATGTAAACCCACCAATAACAACTTGCCCCAAAAGCTCAACCCTCGCGACGTCCTCCTCGTGATCAGCGAGTCTAATCCTTTCCTCTTGGGGGGGGGGGGTTAAGGAAAAACACAGATAAAAGAAATGGGGTGAGATAAATCTCAATAAGTTACTAATGCAACTACATGACATGCTATGATGCAACAAACAATAATAATTCACATAACACATAGCAATTATCATTTAACAGATAGCAGCGGAAATAAAAAATTAACAAAGGATATTAGCCAAGGTTTCCCAACTGAAAGAACCAAATAAAGGTCGCTGCGTAGCTTCAATAATCAACAATCAACATCTTCATAGTAGCATGAAAGCTGAAGAGAAAACCCCCGGTACCAGAACCAATAATAATAAGGGGACAGTGACACACAGTCAAAGCCCAAAACCAATAGCTAAAATGCTCACAAAGGGGCTAGCTCATCTCACATCCAAGACCAATCTGGAGGAGGGGAATAATGGGGCAAAACAATGGTCAACATCATAATAGACTTGGCTTGTGCCATCATAATGTTTTGTATCGCCCAAACACGACACAAACACCAGCTGGACTTTCAAATAAAGGCTAAGTAATAAAATACTAGCACGATAAATAACTAATGATTCCAAAGTAGGGAACCTTATCAAGAAGTCACCAAGAAAGTGAAATGAACCAACAACACACAATTAAAGTGTTCCAATAATCTCAACAATGATAACACAATTCCCATATCACATTTGATCACAAAGGATCTAGTTAACTCAAGCACACAACCAAAACTACTCACTCATCTCGAAGAGCTCAAGGAGATATTTAAAACGATAACTTATACACCTAAAACGGTGTCCGGATGAGGGAGTTATGAACTATTGAAGATTGTCTACGAGGAGTACAAGAGGATGAAGCTCAGGACTTGTGCAGCGGAGGGAGCGCACGCCCGCGCAGAAAGGGTGCGCGCGCCCTATAGGATCAGAAGGTTCTTGCAAAAAGACCAGGGGAGGGTGCGCGCGCTCGCACAAAAAGGGTGCGCACGCCCACAAGCATCAGAAGGTTTTGAATTTTGAAACAATTGAGGGAGCGCACGCCCCCTAGAACATGGTGCGCGCGCCTCCAAGAATCAGAAGGTTTTCCAAGTTGAACAAGGGAGGGTGCGCGCGCTCGCACCTAAAGGGCGAGCGCGCCCCCTAGGGATTTCGGCCAAACCCAGATTTCTTCTGGGTTCTTCAATTCGGGCATGAACACCAAAATTTCTCCATTTTCATACCAAAACCAAAATCCTCATAATCAACTCTCAAAGTGAACCTAACAAATGAACTAGGACAACTTATGAGCTTAGAGGGGACCTAAATATCATCATTTAACAACCCCAAACCAAGATTTAAACCAACATTTAACAATCACCATTTTTAACCAAAAATCAAAATAAATTCCATATAAATTCCCAAACTCAACCCAACATCATATATATCAATTAAAGCACCATTCAAGCATGAAATGAACATTTTAGCATAATAATGGGGGAAAAGCAACTTACTTGAAATTTCTCAAAGATGACGGAATTCAAATATTTTTGGTTCTATGCGATCCTATCGACGATCTAAACACATTTCATAAAATGAGCAATAAGAAAAGATGAGATGAAGAAGGTGGAAATGAAGAGAGAAGGGAGAGAAGAAAACTTACCCAACCAAGGAGAGAGAGAGAGTATGCTGGGAATGGGAGATGGAGTGTGAGGGTGAGGGAGAAGAGAGGGAGTAGGGAGATGATTATTTTCAAAAACTTACACTTAGACCCCCTCCTCCACTAACTACACAAGCTCTAATACTTCCTACTAACAACTAAGACCAAATAATACTACACTAGCACAAATGACCCAAATAAAATGCTATACAATTTATTATGAAACATAAAATGCACACATAATTATCCAAATAAATAAATAATTCAAATAATTAATTAATTCATAACTAAATAATTAAATATTTATTATTAGAAAATAGAGACGGGTTTTCGGGTCATGACAATTAGAGCCCCGTTCATGTTGATTATTTCAATACATAATCATGTTGTGTGTATATAAATTGTTTATGTGCCTAGCATGATTTGAATATTGGGATTATGATGTTTATGTGTTATATGCGTTTTATGTGGTTTATTGTTGTGTAAACTTTAATCGCACTATTCAATCGCAATAAAAATTATGGTGGATTAAAAATTGTTTGGGTTATCAATTTTTGATTGGATCAAAGTTTTGATAATCTAGAGATTCATGAATAAATTGTTTATTCAAGGTTTTGATGATCATGGTGATTGGATCACCAAGAATACCAAATCGTAATTGAATCGGGGAAAAACAATTTTGAGACAAATTTTGGAACTTTAAATTTTTTTGGTTTTTCAGAGGAGGTCCGACCGGACCTGAGATGCTACCCGGCCGGACCTAGTGGTCTGTTTTGGGCGGATCTTGGGGTTTGGGGTGGATCTCGGGGTTTAATTTTCCTATTTGTTTTAGTCTTGTGAATTCTGAGATTTGATCAAGTTTTGGATGGCTAGCCTACGTTCTCGAGACTGTGTTTCCCAAAATTGATCGCAATCAAAGATTCAAAGATAAAACGAAGTTGGAATTATGAAGAGTTCATAATTGCTAAAATTGAGAAACAAAGTTTTTTATTCAAGTTTGGAGATCCATGTGGAATTGTGAATGCAATTGACCTACGTTTATCGAGACCATCTATTGCTTAGTTTCGGCCACATAGACTACTTTCTTGGCTTCTTGAATTAGTGTGGAATTGTGGTTGCCTAATGGCTTAGTTCGGCCGCACTTCTTGTTGTCTTGATTTGGAGATGATAACCAAAGTTCAAATAGTCTTATCCTCATAATTATAGAGAAACTAATGACACATAAATATTATACTTAAATTAATGGAGATTAATTTAGTGACTAGACTTGATGCTCAACATGTTTATCTTATGTGCTCATAAATGTGTTGCATGCTATATGTTGATGAACCTTCTTGAAAGTTTTAAATCCTTTTGCCATGCCATGATTAAAACATTTGTGAGTACATGGGTATTTTCATGTGGGCTCACCATAGCGAGGTGCATTGATTTTATTCATGTATGAGCAAGATGAGTGAATAAGAGTTTCCTATGCGTTTAAAATAGTTGGACTTAATTAGGCATCAAAACAGTTTTCGGCCTAAGGCAAAGATGATATTAAACATGCTTTTTGAAATTGGATTTCTTAAAGAATCTCAGAAAGGATCTAAGAGTCATATGGGATATGATTGACATGTTTTTCTACGTAATTAATTTGATTTTGAGTGGTCCGCCATAGCGTACTTGAAATTAAATTAAAGTTAGATCTTAGCCCATTTAAATTATACTAGTCTAACACCCGTGCGTTAAACGCACGGCCATAAAACTTTGACAAATAATAGAAATTAAATATTTGTAAGTTAACATAAATTAAATATTGTTGAACACAAAGAAGAAGAAAAAAAAGGGATAAGCATTACTCAGTACTCACCAATTACAAAACCTGTCTCATTTGACAAATAAAATCATACTCTCTCCGTCTCAGAGAGTAAGCGTCCTACTTTTTATTTCAGTGCGTTTTAGAGTAAAAGTCTCTTTCTCAAAATGACAAATGATGGAAAAGAATGAATAATATTTTGGACAACTTTATCTTTCTAATTTTTTAATAACTACAAGAAAACCATACAAAGTTACTGATAACCATAGTTGCATGTACAAATGTTTGATGTCAAAAAACAGGTTGGACTTGTGGAAAAATGGGCATAATGGTAACCTGTAATAACTCATGTGGAAGCTCAGCAACGCTCCTAACGCAAAATGATCCGGATCGCACGAAACCTTCAGTTAGTGATTTGCCTGTCTAAACTGTTACTCAATCGTTCTGCAGCGTGCAAAAATATTAAACAGACAGTACCAAGAGGATAAATTTGAAAAAATAGTAGTTGTCATTATCAAGTTCTCTTAATAATCATGGAGAATTAACTTCGAAAATCCATCACCAATGCCAACTTTGAACAATCATCCAAAAGAACAGACTACATAACTAAGTAGAGTCTGGTATTTGTGCACTTATGCACAAAATTGCAATATTCTTTGTCTCATCTTATCTTACATATGTATTAAGCACATAAAGCCATTGCTGCTACCCCTACTGAACAACAAAACCAAAATATCGAATTTATGAAGGAAAGGGGCTCTGAAACATCCCCATCAATTGACATAAAGAAACAAAGGAAGTAAAGCAATTTACAAGGTGGATAGATATAGACCAGGTACAAGTTAACCCTAATTGAGCTTTGAGAAATATGATTTATTGGTGTTGGCTAGACGAATCTGAAACAGAGCCACTCGCTTCTGCACCTCTCTCTCACCTACAACAAAAGTAAATGTAAACACTGGTCAAGTAAAATCGTGATCAGTTTTTTTTTTTTTTGAAAAGATTGAAGCTAACTGTTATACAAGTAAATATACATACCCCTTACCACGGAGCTTTCCCACTCTCATATTCACCCTTAATATTTACAAGAGAAAACAAATCATTGAGAAGATATCATGAATGGAAAGCCTGTTCATACAAGATATGTGATCACATTGTGATATATCAGATATCATCATTTAAAGGCTTCAAAAGTCAATGCATTCTTAGAAGAAATTAATATAAACAATCTAGTAACCTAAGTAAAATCACTTAAGAATTAAGATCACACCCCCAAAAAATAAAAATAAAAAAAGCAATAGCTAAAAACCAATATCTTCTATCTTTTAATATATTATAATGAATATTCACATTTAAGAAATGCATATTATCAAATATAGGTTCATTTTTATTGGCGTAGGATCGGGGAAAATCACATTTTAGGACGGACGGAATACCAGTTTTGTCGAGTTGGTACATGAGTAGTGAGACAAGCCCGTTAACTTACATGGGTGAACTCAATTAGCTAATCAAGCATAGCAAATCCGTCGACATCGACTCGTTTAAGTAAATCAATCCTTGTAGCAGAACTTCCCAGTTAAACTTACAGCCTTAGATGGACTGGAACTAAAAGCAGTTAGAAGAACATACAGATATCCTTACCCTTTATGAATTTGAAGTGGTTGCTGCATCCACCAATTGATCAATTCTTTTCTCATAGCCAGCCTGTGAAATAATACATTAGAATGCATAGCAAGATTGTGAAATCAACGGACTGGTCCTTGATTTCAAAATGAGAATTGACAATCATTCGAAGTCACTGCATTCTGAAGCCAGGATCTTTTTTCAGTAATAGCATAATTGTTTTCTCTAGGTGAGAGATAATTCTTAAAACCCCTAAAATTGAAATCCCCTAATGAACCATAAAATGTGAAGCTGAAGAAAATCTGTGAAAATACTAACAATTTGAGGATGGCAGATCTCGTAGAAACCCTAATCAACACAGAAAAGGCGAAGAGAATCGAAAAATCAAGAAAAGAAGAGCGTTTACCTTGAGAAAACCTACAGATGAGAGATTACAGGCCGCTGAACCTCTGGAATATCGGAAACGGCTGACATCCCTTGCGTTGAAGAGATAAGACAGAACATGGGGGGTTAGGGATTAAGGGATATTTTTTGGGGAAGTGACGCTGAAGAAGGAGGAGAGAGATCGAGAAGGAGTGTATATATGGAATATAAAAGGATAGCTTATTTTGTAAGCTGAAGAGTAGAGAGATCGAGAAGGAGAGAGATTTAGGTTTCCGTTTATAGAAGTGCTGTTTGAGCGGGAAATTGATATAGAAAGGGGCTATATTTACTTGAGCCTCTATTTATATATAGATTATACATTGGATGTATAAGAAGGTTATATAATTTAGTGAGAGTATTTTTTGGAAAGATACATTATTTATTTCTTTAATGAAATTGGTACTTATTAAATTTTGGAAATTTTGCATAATTGTAGATAATGACAACCAACACTCAATAAATTTCGTTGCGATCGATCCTTGAGAAGGATAATCTTCAAGAGAATGGTACAAACTTCATGGATTGGATCCGAAGCCTAAGAATAGTTCTAAGGCAATAAGATAAATTGTACATTCTTGATGGGCCTATTCCTAATGAACCCGAAACCAATGCCCCTAGGGCAGAGAGAGACAATCACAAGAAGCATCGTAATGATTCTAGAGATGTGAGTTGTCTCATGCTCGTGACTATGTGCTCAAAACTCCAATAAAGTTTAGAACATTTGGAAGCCTATGAGATAGGCGTGGAGTTAAGAGACATGTTTCAAGAGCAAGCTAGGCAAGAGAGGTATAAAACCATTGTTGCATTCACTTCTTGCAAAATGAGTGAAGGGAAACAAGTGGGTCCTCACATGCTTAAAATGAAAGGCTACGTGGAGCATCTTGAGAAACTTGGCTATCCGATTCCATTGGAGTTAGCCACGGATCTCATTCTTAATTCATTGCCTAAGAGTTATAATCACTTTGTGATGAACTATAACATGCATGGAATGGATAAGAATCTCTCCGAGTTGCATAATATGCTTGTTGGGTATGCCCACTTATATCTCAGTTTCAATGTAATAGGATTGATTAGATTTGATTGATCCATCACCTAATTTTTATTTCATGGACTTTAGACCCAGATGTAAGAAGTATTTATACTTCAATTTTTTAGGTTGTCCATTGTAATAGAATAGGCTTAGGAATAGGGCTAGAAGATCAAGATTCAAGAAAATCACATTGAGTTTGAGTCATGCACCATGCGCCTCACCCATGCGCCATGCGCCTCCTAAAGCGCGCGCATGAGTATGCGCCTAAGCATAGCTCATGCGCCTCAGATAATTCAGAACGCGCATACGCTACGCGCCTCTTAGCTCAAACGCGCCTCAAAGAAGTGTTTTTAACACTCAGTGATTTAACGAAGATTCAAAGACTTGAAGAGATTCAAACTACGCCAATGATCCAACGGTGGTTAAATAACACGTATGTACCCGCATCTAAGGACATCTGTCCATAACGGTCATATTTGTGTTATGTGTCTAACGGCTATAAGAGGACACGTGATCCACTCAATGAGCGACAGCACATCCGTCCTTTCTCTGACTCACCAAGGATTTCCAACGGCTAGTTTTTGGGGCTCTACTATAAATACCCCATAACTTCAACCATTTGAAGTTGCTAAGAATTTCAAGAATTTCACTCTCAAGCATTTGTTGAAGATTTGAAGATTGCCTTTGCTATTTCCAGAATTCTCAAGAACATCTTCATAACTTCATCCTTAGCCCAGATCCTCAAGCGAAAACACTTTAGTTTTCTTGTGCTCTCAATCTCAAAGATCTAAAGAACCTTGAATCTAAAATCACACACGCACCTCTTTAAGTTTGATCACTTAGATCCTTGTTTTAGAGATACACCGGTTATTGTCTAGGATTTGTTCTTTCATAGAATATTAGATCTTGAGTTAGTGTATGAGCTCAATCGATTGTAATTTGTAACACTCTCTCATTATATAAGATCTCCATTAGAAATCCAAGACTAACCATCTTGGTAGAGGACGTAGATCATTTTCCCGATCGAACCTCTCCAAATAGCTCGTACTTATTATCTTGCTATTTCCTTTCAAGTCATATCATATCTAACTATTTGATTGTTTATTCATTGTATATTGATTGATTGAACTGTGTTGTGTTTGTTATATCATTTGCTTTAGTTTCTTATTTCAGCCACTTTGAACCAAAATACTTAGAGTGTGTGTGCGCCCCCTTTATCACACTTTGCGCCTATTTTCATAACTAAATTCCGCTGTGCATTTCACTCACTCACATAGGCGCATATCATAACGCTTATTTGATAAAGTTCGCACTTGCAATTGAGTTTATCAAGGGTACGAAAACAATTTTTAAACAGCTATTCACCCCCCCTCTCGCTATTTTTCATACCCTTGTTGCCCTTTGGGACCAACAAGTGGTATCAGAGCAAACACCATTATAAAACACTTCCGTTTTTCAAGCTTAACAGCTTGGGTGCCGATTCTAAATGGAAAACTCAAAACCTATGGCAACTGCAAACTACACTCACGTTCCGGTCTTTGATGAAGATCATTTTGAAGTGTGGAAATTCAGCATCTTAACTCATCTCAACTCAATCGATGAAAGACTTCATGACACCGTGGTTTATGGACCTTACATCCCCATGAAAGTGAATCCAAATCCGCGCACCAATCCTGTTCAACCAACCGTCAAGAAACCAAAGGAAGAATGGACTGAGGAAGAAACAAGAAGAGTGGCGAATGATGGCAAAGCTAGAAACATTCTCCTAAGCACTCTAAGCACGGTTATGAAACAACAAGTCATGCATTGTGCTACTGCTAATGAGCTATGGGACGCTATTAAAGAGCATATAGAAGGAGATATTGTTTGTAAGGAGAACAAGAAATATGAAGTGCAAAATAGATTCAATAATTTCTCTCAACTCCCCAGTGAAACCTTAAGACAAACTTATGAACGCTACTGTGAAATTATCAATCTATGCATTTCACTTGGCATGAAGTTTTCCAACAAAGATTTGAATGTAAATTTCCTCCAAGCTTTTGGCTCAAGATATCTCCATAAATCTAGCGCTCTCGAAGACGCTGGAACTTTAGATGTATGGACTTTAAGGAACCTTTATGTAAATCTCAAAGTTTATGAGCTCAAACTTCAGCGAATTAGTGAAACTGAAGGAAAATCAAAATCAATAGCAATGGTGGCGCAAAGATAAGAGGCGCATGTTTCTGCGCCTGCGCCTACTCATGATGAGAAAAGTTCCGATCCCAAAATTTCTACTTCTGAGCTACTAGACATGGATGATGAAGACTTCGCTTTATTTGTGAAGAAATTTCAAAAGTTCAGAAAATTCTCAAGACCCGGCACAACCAAAAAATTTCAAGGATCTACCAGCAGAGCTCCTCCAAAGTTCACAAGGAGCAGTGACTCAAAAAGAAAAGAAGACCTTGTTTGTTTTAATTGCAGGAAACCAGGACACTTTGCTTCAAGCTGCCCAACTCCAATATTTGTATATATGCAGAAGAAGAGCAGCCATACTCCCAAGTTCACTCCCAAATTCACTCGTCACAAGGGAATGGTTGCTGAAGAAGAAGCACCAGCAAATGAGCAGAACACTTGGATTGAAACAGACTCAGATGAGAGAGATGAAGATTCCGATGATGGACTCGTTTGTTTGGTGGCAAATGATGATGAAGTTGATACTTATGATTCTGATGATGACTTCTCCAAGGATGTTCCTGATATGAATGCCTTGAATAAACCTATCAAGAAATCTGCAGGTTTTCAAGAAGAGAAAAGGAAGAAAGGACCAACTCCTTGAACAAGGATTTCTCACTCCGGCTCAAAGCGATGGTGGATTGTTATTCTCACGATGTGATCTAAGCGCAAGCAACCAGTAGAGAAAAGGAGCTTACATCAGACCTCAAGTTGAACCAACTGCTCCAATCTCCAAAATCAATGATGATGAAGTGATTGCTGAACAAGAAAAATTGTTCAAAAAGGCTGAAAAGGTAATCACTAGATTTGATAGTATGAAGGAAGCTTTAGCACTATCATGTAATGAAATTTCCCAGCTTAAGACCGAGAAATCTCTACTTAAATCTGAACTCACCCTCCTTAAGGAGCAGATAAAGAGCATGACTCCTCTTACTGTTAAAAACACTTTTCTAACAGAACAGAACTCACTTCTTAAAGTTCAAAACGATGAATTGGTTGCTCAAATTACTGATCTTAAAAAGATTACAAATGAGTGGTCCAATTCTCTTGTCACTATGGAGAATATATTTGAGTCCCAAAAAGTCAGTGGTGATAAAAGTGGCTTGGGATACTCATCAACAAGTGACAACTTTAAATGTGATGTCTGTGCTGAAAGAGGTAGTGAATTTACAAACCAGCAAACTTTTGAAATTACCAAGGAAAAACATTCTAATTCAATGGGTAAAAGACAGGAAAAAGTCAAGAGACAAACATTCCATTATGTCTACCCAACGAAGCAATTTGGGAAAGCTAATGGGAAAGATATAGCTACAGATGAATCATCCTCTAGCAAAATCCCTCTTGAGACAAAGCGCGCTCCTTCTCTGAGTGCTCATTATGCGCCTAGGAGCCACGCACCTCATCGCCGTGCGCCTCCTAGCCCTATGCTCCCTCCTAGATCAAGCGCTCCAAAATTTCAAAAGAAGGATTTTGTTAAGGCTAGTCCATCTGACCCAAAGAAGAATGCTATCCCAAAGAAAAGTAAAGAGTTTGTGAAAACTCATGTGATTGGTGGCTTTCATCATTGTTCCATTTGTGATTGTTCTGGACACAAGGCCATGGAATGCCTTTTACGATTCACTCCCAATGCCAAAGGACGTAAAAACCCTAAGGTCAAGCAAGAGTGGGTTGTCAAAAGTTGCTAACCCTAGGACCCAAAAGGAATAAAGGGGACCTGCTTAAATATCTATATTTCAGGTTCTTTGCTTCATGGCTGGATCTTCAAAAACTAGAAATTATGAATGGATTCTCGATAGTGGGTTCTCAAGACACACGACTGGAGATGAATCCTTATTAGAAGATGTCCATGAAGAAAGAGGTCCCTCAGTAACATTTGGTGATAATAACAAAGGTCAAGTTGTTGCATATGGAAAGCTCAAGAAAGACAAAGTGTGCATTGAAAGAGTCTCTCTCGTCGAAGGGCTCAAGCAAAATTTATTATCCATATCTCAATTCTGCAACAAAGGATTAGAATGCCATTTCACCTCAACTCAATGTCTTATCAAGAATGGCAAAACTGGAGCTACATTACTCACGGGATATTGTAAGACAAATATTTACATTATTGAATTCCATAGTATGAACTCTAGTACTAATCTTTGTTTTGTAGCTAAAAGTGTGAGCGAAAATAGTTGGCTGTGGCACAAGCGCTTAAGTCACTTGAACTAAAGGACTTCCCAAGATTTCTGATCATCATGACAAGAAGTGCGCCGCGTGTCAACTTGGTAAACAACCGAAGAAATATTTCTCCAGCAAGACCAATCCTTCAACTTCTAGATGTTTGCAACTGCTCCACATTGATCTATTTGGACCAGTCACCACTGCAAGTATTCGACAGAACAAGTATACTCTAGTTGTGGTGGATGATTATTCAAGATACACATGGGTGGAAATGATGATCTCAAAAGACGATTGTTATGACATTTTGACCACCTTATTCAGACTGCTCCAAACCCAAAAAGAAGATGACATCGTTAGTGTTCGATCCGACAATGGAACAGAATTCAAGAACAACGGTGTTGCTCGATATTGCGACGATCATGGGATAGATCACAACTTCTCAACCGCTGGAGTTCCTCAACAAAATAGGGTTGTGGAAAGAAAGAATAGAATGTTGATTGAAGCGGGAAAGACGATGATTGCTGAAGCGAAATTGCCTAAGTACTTTTGGGAAGAAGCTATCAACACAGCATGTTTTACTCAAAATCGTTCCTTCATCAACAAACTTCACAACAAGACTCCGTATGAACTTTGGCGTGGTAGAACTCCCAACATTGCATTCTTCAAGATCTTTGGTTGCAAATGTTATATCCTCTACAATGGAAACGAACATAGAGGTGAATTCGATGCCAAAGCAGACGAAGGTATTTTTGTTGGGTATGCCAAACATTCTAAAGCTTTTCGCGTTTTTAATAGAACTACATTAGTGATAGTTGAATCTGTACATGTTACATTTGATGAACATTCTGTCCTTGATCCACATTTGGATCCAAATGTTGCTGATGATTCTGTTGAGCTTAATGATACAGGTGCTCCTATTTATGTTGTGCCTACTCAAAATCAGAATCTATCAACTCAAGGAAATCCATCCACATCAGTTGCGCCTATCTCCTCATATGGTGAACCAAATGGATCATCAGCTGCGCCTCACTTACATGTTGCGCCTCTTGATTCCTCTCATGCGCCTATATCTACAGCTATATCTGGTGTAAACCCAAGTTTCAACTCTACACCAATTCAACCCCCAAATTTTGATGATTTAGAATCTGGTGAAGATGTACAAATTGAAGACCTTCATGTTACTACCACTCAACCTAACTTACCTCCTGAAATTCGTGAAGTTAGAGGTCACCCAATCAATAATATCATTGGTGATCTAAACGTTGGTGTTCGTACAAAGAGAGCTACAAACTTTGATGCTTACACTGCATTCATCTCTCAAATTGAACCGAAGAAGGCTGATGAAGCGCTCCAAGATCCTAATTGGGTTGTTGCAATGCAAGAAGAACTCAATCAATTTGAACGATGTAAGGTTTGGACTCTTGTTCCAAGATCAAATGATCAAGGAGTGATTGGTACGAAATGGGTGTTCATAAACAAGATGGATGAGAATGGAACCATCACGAGAAACAAAGCAAGATTGGTTGCACAAGGCTATAGGCAAGAAGAAGGAATTGATTACGATGAAACTTTCACGCCCGTGGAAAGACTTGAAGTTATCATATTATTTTTAGCTTACGCTGCTCACAAGGACTTCAAGCTATATCAAATGGATGTGAAGAGCGTGTTTCTAAATGGTGAACTCCAAGAACAAGTCTATGTTGCTCAACCACCTGGGTTTGAAGATTCACAATTTCCAAATCATGTGTACAAACTCCAGAAAGCTTTGTATGGACTCAAGCAAGCACCAAGAGCATGGTACGATACACTATCCAAGTTTCTCATTGAAAAAGGCTTCACTCGCGGTAAAATCGATACAACTCTTTTCATTGCCAAACATAATGGTCATAAATTACTTGTTCAAATGTATGTTGATGATATTATATTTGGTTCTACTAATGAATTGTTGTGTAAGCGCTTTGAGAAACTAATGAAACGTATTATAAGATATCTTTATCTTACTTCTAGTAGGCCTGATATTATGTTTAGTGTTTGTGTTTGCGCTCGTTATCAATCTGACCCTAGAGAAGCGCACTTAATTGCTGTGAAACGTATTATAAGATATCTTTCTGGTACTGTTAACCTTGGACTTTGGTATACCAAAGATTCGAACTTTAAACTTGTAGGTTATTCAGATGCGGATTATGCAGCGTGCACAATTGATAGGAAAAGCACAAGTGGCACTTGTCATTTCCTCGGATATCGACTTGTGTCATGGGCGAGTAAGAAACAAGCTTCTGTATCTGTCTCAACAACTGAAGCTGAATATATCGCTGCGGGAAGTTGTTGCTGTCAAATACTATGGATGAAGAAGCAATTGGTGGACTATGATATCATCGAAGAAAATTGTCCCATCTACTGCGACAACACTTCAACAATTGCCGTTTCTGAAAATCCTATCATGCACTCAAAGACCAAACATATCGACATCAAATATCACTTCCTCAAAGACCACGTGGAGAAAGGCAATATTCATTTGGAACACGTGGGAACCGACTATCAAATCGCCGATATTTTAACGAAATCACTCGACGCGAAACGGTTCATATTTTTGAGAGGTGAAATGGGTATGCTTGAACTTAACTAAATCCTTATAGTTTTGTTATTACTAATGATTTTATGATTTGTTAAGTTGAGTATAATAGGTTCAAATGTTATATATATATTTCAAAGTTTCAAGGAAACTAAGCGCCTGAGTATGCGCCCCTCTGTCTGCGCGCCTAATTCACATTTCTGCGCGCTCTACTCTTTTATGCGCGCCTAGCATCCAATGCAACCAAATACTTATGCGCGCTCAAAGCCTTATGCGCCCTATTCTTCATGCGCGCCCATGAGTGTTATGCTCCTCCCATGCGCGCAGTTAATATTACGGCTCAACCAATGCTCAAAATTTATTATTTCAATGATTGAACGTATTCAATTTTTCACAAGTACCAGGTATGATTGCTCTTATTTATTATAGGATCTTTGTCTTTTGATATTCCATTAGTTGTTCAAGGGTACTTGTGCAATTAATTTTTCCCTCGTTTTACGTTTTTCGAAAATTTTATTTTCTGGTGATATATTTCTTGCACCCCAAACTTACACCAAAACAGATGTTTTTGGGGTTTGTGCAAAAATTTGATCAAAATTTCTCATACACTTATAGGAAAAGTGGAGCAGTTTTCTTAACCCAAGGTGTCACATCATGACACTTTAGGTCATTCAGCATTTATGAAGTCATCATTTCTCTTTTCCCTTCATTAATTTTTGTCCGTTCCAATTTCTCCTCACCATAAATGCGCCGTCATTTTTTTAGCCATGATGAGCCGAAATTTTTCCCCTCATTAATGCCCATCCCTTCAACTTCTCATCTTTTTAAATTTTAACCCTATTATTTCCATATTTGTGCAATTTTTTTAAACCAAACCTATATATATATTCTCTCCCTCCTCTCACCTCACCTACTCTATACCGCCTCCTCTCTCTCTCTTCTCTCCCAGTCTCTCTTTCTCTCTACTTATCATCTCTATTTCTCTCTCTTTCTCTATACTTTCTCCATTTTTCTCCTCATTTTATCTTCTATATATAACATTTATGGGTCCTAAGAAAGCATCAAAATCAACCCAAGACGAGATGGTATGAATTCTAAACCCTTAAACTCAGTTAATTTCTGCATTTTTCTCATTTTTTCGTTTTTCCGTATTCTCGTTTTTTTTAAAACCCGGATGCTATCTTTCTTGATAAATTTTGCTTCGGTGATCCGTTTTCGAAATCGTTTGTTAGGTTTTGTTCGTTTTGTGATTTAGAATCCTTTAAACTAAACTTTTCAACGATCAATTCGCCATTTGTTGCGAATCTGAAGTTTTTGTATTTTTCAAACTTTTCAAATTTAGGATCTTTAAATCCATTTTTTGGATTTGTTGTTGATCTTTACTTGTTTTGGATTACATTTTTGTGATCCTTGCGTTCATGCGATCGTTTTGATATATTGTATGCTTGATTTGGTGAAGTTTCACGAATTATGTGTTCTTGGTGTTCTTCAAGCACTCAAGCATGTTCTTCGTGTTCTTCGTTATTTTTGCATGACTTGGGTTTCAAAATTTTCATAACTTGTTTTTCAAAATTCTCATATTTTGATTCTTAAAAATTACATATGCATGTTTGATTTGTGTTTGTGTGTTTTCGTGTGTTTTTATACTTAGTATGAATTTTACATAAATATGCGCCTAAGTGATGATTTATGCGCCTAGTTGGTTATGCGCCCTATGACCTTATGCGCCTTACTTGATTCATGCGCCTAATAATTGTATGCGCCCTATGCAAATACAAATGTTATGCGCCTCAATCAACTCATGCGCCTAAAGCCATTATGCGCCTAAACATTTTATGCGCCTAAATTTTACTTAGTCAAATTCTTATGTTTAATTTTTACTTAGTATATTTCATAGAACCATAATATGCGCCTCGTATTTGTATGCGCCTACAACATATATGTGCCTAATAATAGTATGCCCATGCTATTTCTTATGCGCCTATATATTGTCCTGCACCTACTCTATACTTAGCTCATTTTATGATTCTATGCGCCTTATACACTCCTAACTTAAATCATTGTTATGTTTTCAGGATCTTGCAAATTTAAGACCCGGTGAGACGATTGATCTTGCTGAGCTCTCACTTGATCCAACGGGGCTTGAAATCCTTTCAACCCTTCACATCGCTGGACTCACTCCTTTATTCACGCTGGATCAACCATTCTATTCTCCGCTCCTCGTTGATGAATTCTTCTCAACCGCTGCTCTAGTTGAGACTCCAGCTGATGGATACGTTCGCTACAGGATATGCGCCACCATTCAGAATATTCCTATAACTATCTCTACGGGCACAATCAAGAACATAGTGAGTTTCAGCACTACTGGCCCTCAGGGTGTTTCTGGTCAACCGAACTCTTACTCTGTTGCAGATCAGAATACAGTGGCGCGTACTTATCTCAAAGTCCCTACTCTTCTGAACAACATCAAAAATGTTGAGATAAAAGATGGTGGTGATCTGCTTGCTCATATAGCACATCTTGTTGATACTTCAATCGTGTTCAAAACTGGCAATGTAAATAGATTCACCGTGGAGCAGTGGGAGTATACTGCTTCCATCATGGGAAAGACTTGATTGAATTGGCCTCAGATTTTGTTCAAAACCTTGTTTGACCAGATTGATAAGTATAACAAGACCAAGTCTGATGGGAAGACGAAGTTCAAAACTCACTGGAGAATACTCACGAAGATATTTCTCACCTATCCTGCCCTTGCCAAATTCCTTAATGAGAACCCTGCTTATAAAACTGATGATGTTCCAGTTTTTGGGAAAGACAACCTTGTCTTGAAGAGGCGCAAGAAGCGCATGGCAAAGCGCGTGCCTAGGGTAAAGGGTGATCAATTGGTTGATGAAGCCACTGAGTCAGATGAAGATGCAGTTGGCACAGAAGATGGCGCAGACATTGAAGCAACACCTCGCGCAGAACCAACAGTTGTTCCAGGCGCAGAAAAGGGAAAAGGAAAAAGGGTTGCTGAAGGAACAAGCAGACCTCCTAAGCGCCCAAGAGCTGATATTGAAGAAGAGAAGGAACTTAAGCGTGCTAAGGAAGCCAGTAGACTGGAAGCGCAGAAGAAAAGAGATGAAGACTTCAGATTGAAACAGGCTGCTGAGTTATCCAAAACTGAAAGGCGCAAAGGCGCAGGGTCTAGCACTGATATACGCGCGCCCACTCCTAATGCGCCTCCTATTGTTCGTGCGCCTCAATCAAATCCTTCTGCTCCTACTCCAACTCAGAAACTAACTTCAGAACCACTCTCTGCTGAGTGCCAAGCACTCAAAGATAGGCTATCTGATGAACTTTTTGGTGACTTGAGTGATGATCCAGTTCAGGGGGAGCCAGAGCCCTTGACCAGGCGCAAGAGTCCTTCTGCGCCCCCAACCATTTCAGTGGAGCCCACTTCAAGTGATGAATATCTAGCTTCTCCTCATGCTCCTACTCAATCATCTCCGCCCCGTACTTCTCATGCGCCTTCTCCTACCACTCCTGATATGAGTGTTGTTATTTCACTACTACAGCAACTCCAGCAAGGCCAAGCTTAGATGAATTCACAGTTAGAGCTTCACACTTCCTTGCTTACTCAGCAAGCTGATGAGATTGCTGCCGTTAAGGGGGAGATGGCGGGCATAGATGCGAATATCAAGGACAAACATGTCCTTACTCCTCAACAATGGAATAACGCTATTGATCAAATGAATGCACTTTTCAAAGGTACTCTTGCTTCCCTTCATGAGCGCATAGATGGTGGCATCAAACTCACTGATGGCCAAGATTTCATTGACGCTATAAGGGAGGTAGAGTTGAATATAGCGGGTGATATAAGGAAGTTGTTTGAGATGGTGGCTGGAGATAGCCAAAAATTGCTGAGTGTTGTTGATAAACTTAAAGAAGTTAAGGATGAGCTAGAAATCCTGGGCTTAACTGTGTATGGTACTGATCCTGGCGCAGAACCCAAAGCTTCTGAAACTCATGCGCCTCCAGCTCCTGAAACTCCTACGCCCTCTTCCAGCTCTGCTCCTGGCGCGCAAATAGACATTAATTCACTGCTTTCAAAGATTGATGTTCTGAAGGAATTAGTTGTCACTCACTTCAATGTCACGCATTCCAGTGCAGAGAGGCGCGCAGATAGAGTTTCCACGGATATACTTACTGCTCAAGCTGCTGTTGAAGCTAACTTCAAAGCCTTCACTGAAAACTTTTTACAACAGCAATATATCACTCAGCGCACCATTGATGAGTATCAAAACATCAATGTGGATCATTTATGCTATATTAGAGATGGTGTCACTGATACTCATGGTGTTGTAAACCGTTGTCACCAACTTTCCAAACAAATCCAGCGCTCCGTTTCTGAAATAGAAGAAGGATTGAAGGATGAAGACGCGCCTCCTCCCAACCCTTAGTTTTTGGTTTGTTTGTAAGTTGTTAGAATTTTTTTGATTAGAAACTTTTACTAGTGATTTAGTGCTTACATGTTTTAGCACCTTTTGTTTTTGTTCTGTTAAATACTTGTACTTTGTAACTCTTACACCTTGAGTATTAATGAGAACAAAACATCACTTTTGTTTCAAAACTTGTTCACTCAAACTTCTTGTTTGTAGAACATTAAATGTTGTTTAAAATCATATGCATCATATTTGAACTGCTTCATATTTTATGCATTGAGTTTAAATTTTGTTTAAACACATTTCAAAACTGAAACTCATATCATTCTGAATGTGTTATAAACTGTTGTTTCTATCTTTCCATTTGTAATGTTTTATCCTTATTGGAATAGATTAGAAATCTATATCTTGGACTAGCATGTGCATTAACTTGAGACATGATTTACCAATATCATTTATTTGGATATGTTTTTATCAAGTATAATGTTTGTCCCTGATATAGTAGGTAATGGCATCAATCAAATAGGGGGAGATTGTTGGGTATGCCCACTTATATCTCAGTTTCAATGTAATATGATTGATTAGATTTGATTGATCCATTACCTAATTTTTATTTCATGGACTTTAGACCCACATGTAAGAAGTATTTATACTTCAATTTTTTAGGTTGTCCATTGTAATAGAATAGGCTTAGGAATAGGGCTAGAAGATCAAGATTCAAGAAAATCACATTGAGTTTGAGTCATGCGCCATGCGCCTCACCCATGCGCCATGCGCCTCCTGAAGCGCGCACATGAGTATGCGCCTAAGCATAGCTCATGAGCCTCAGATAATTCAGAACACGCATACGCTAAGCGCCTCTTAGCTCAAACGCGCCTCAAAGAAGTGTTTTTAACACTCAGTGATTTAACGAAGATTCAAAGACTTGAAGAGATTCAAACTACGCCAATGATCCAACGGTGGTTAAATAACACGTATGTACCCGCATCTAAGGACATCTGTCCATAACGGTCATATTTGTGTTATGTGTCTAACGGCTATAAGAGGACACGTGATCCACTCAATGAGCGACAACACATCCATCCTTTCTCTGACTCACCAAGGATTTCCAACGGCTAGATTTTGGGGCTCTACTATAAATACCCCATAACTTCAACCATTTGATGTTGCTAAGAATTTCAAGAATTTCTCTCTCAATCATTTGTTGAAGATTTGAAGATTGCCTTTGCTATTTCCAGAATTCTCAAGAACATCTTCATAACTTCATCCTTAGCCCAGATCCTCAAGCGAAAACACTTTAGTTTTCTTGTGCTCTCAATCTCAAAGATCTAAAGAGCCTTGAATCTAAAATCAAACACGCACCTCTTTAAGTTTGATCACTTAGATCCTTCTTTTAGAGATACACCGGTTATTATCTAGGATTTGTTCTTTCATAGAATATTAGATCTTGAGTTAGTGTATAAGCTCAATCGATTGTAATTTGTAACACTCTCTCATTATATAAGATCTCCATTAGAAATCCAAGACTAACCATCTTGGTAGAGGACGTAAATCATTTTCCCGATCGAACCTCTCCAAATAGCTCGTACTTATTAGCTTGCTATTTCCTTTCAAGTCATATCATATCTAACTATTTGATTGTTTATTCATTGTAGATTGATTGATTGAACCGTGTTGTGTTTGTTATATCATTTGCTTTAGTTTCTTATTTCACCCACTTTGAGCCAAAATACTTAGAGTGTGTGTGTGCGCCCCCTTTATCACACTTTGCGCCTATTTTCATAACTAAATTCCGCTGTGCATTTCACTCACTCACATAGGCGCATATCATAACGCTTATTTGATAAAGTGTGCACTTGCAAATGAGTTTATCAAGGGTACGAAAAGAATTTTAAAACAGCTATTCACCCCCCCCCCTCTAGCTATTTTTCATACCCTTGTTGCCCTTTGGGACCAACAATGCTGAAAACTGCGGAGATGAAGATAGTGGAGAAAGGTTCTCCAGTGCTCAGGAAAGGTTGGGGCAAAGGTTGCCAAACCTAAGATTAGCAAGGCAAAGGTTGACAAGGCTTCTAGTGCAAAACCCGATGCACAAAGGGATGCAATTTGTTTCTCACATTTGTTTAAATGTGCAGGGACTAAAGAATAGGAGACCACTTAAAGAAGCTGAAGTAGACCTGCGCGTGGGGAATAGAGCAAGAGTTTCTGCATTAGCCGTAGGGACTTATGAAGTCACTTTACCTTCCAGTTTAATACTTTTTTTGAACAATTGCTATTATGTACCGGATTTAAGTAGAAATATTATTTCAATTTCTTGTTTGGATAATGAAGGTTTTAAATTTCTTATTGACAATAAGAGATTTTTTATTTATTTAAATGATGTTCTTTATGGTATTGCAAGTTCATTTAATGGCCTTTATGTCCTTGATGTCAAGAATGAAAATAATGAAGATATCTATCATGTAAATAAGAAATCTAAACCTAATGATGTAAATCATACTTATTTGTGGCATTGCCGTCTTGGTCATATTAATGAAAAGCGTATCTCAAAACTCCATGGAGATGGTCTTTTGGGTTCATGTGACTTGGAGTCAAATGATACTTGTGAGTCGTGTCTTCTTGGAAAAATGACTAAGACACCTTTCACCAAGTTGGGTGAAAGGGCAAGCGACTTATTGGGGTTGATACATTCCGATGTATGCAGACCATTATGTAGCAATGCTAGGGGAGGATTTCAATACTTCATAACCTTCACTGATGATTATAGTAGATTTGGGTATGTTTACCTAATGAAAAAAATAAGTGAAGCATTTGAGATATTTAGAATATTTCAAAATGAAGTAGAAAAGCAACTTGGAAAAAGTATTAAGGCACTTCGATCGGATCGAGGTGGAGAATAGTTAAGTCAAGAATTTGACGATCATCTAAAGAATTGTGGAATAATTTCACAATTGACTCCACCCGGAACACCACAATGGAATGGTGTGTATGAGAGGAGGAATCAGACCTTGTTGGACATGGTTCGATCAATGATGAGTCAAGTTGGTCTTCCAATATCCTTTTGTATGCATGAGGTTGATTCAGGGCTTACAGATAAGGCTCCCCATGAACACAGTCTAGGAGCGTGTCACGGAGTGGGTACACCATCTTTGGAGAGACCGGTGAGTGCCACTCGTAGAGTAGGGGTGCTGACCAACATCCGTCCTCCGATTGGGACCCGGGTTAAAGGGTATGTAGTGCAATTATTCTACATGCGTGCACGTGTGTGAGAGTCTAGTTATAGATGTCAAGGTAAAAATAGATGTTTTTTTTTTGAAAACAAAACAGAAACATGCAATAACCGGGCCAAGTGGCTGCCTACGTTTCCCTCTTGTGGAGGAACTCAGGCCATCGTAGTTCACACATAAAGCATAACATAAGCAAAGCAGATAGATTTTAAGTTTGCAAATACTCCTGCAAAATAAAGGTTAGCTTTATGATATACCGGGAGTTTCTTCGTCATTAGGAAGGCCCTAAGAATCAGAAATAGGGGGGGGGGAGAGATCTGGAACCCTGTTTACACGTCTGAACCGGATGGAATCCCTTTTTCAAACAAGGAGAAACAAACTGTCGGGCAGAACTGAGATGTCTCGTACGAGAAAACGATACCTCATACGAGGCATCCCAGTCTGGGAGCAAAAACTGTAGAGATTTGCAAAATTTTAGAATGACGATGATTTCAACGCAAGTCTAACCCTCTTGATATGGTAGTCCCCAGCAGAGTCGCCACTGTGAGCGCGCGCCCCTTTCCCCGCCGTTTTGGTTGTTTAAGGGCTTGATTGTTGCTCGATTTGTTGTGAGTCGCCACCATGTTTAACGGAACACGGACCGTGAGATTCTTGAGTTCGGGGGTTAAGTTATGGATTGGGAAGGTTAAGGAGCACCCAATCCACCCGATCTAGGATCTGTCTTGCTACGAAATCATCATCATAAAATTTTGTAAAACATGTATAAAGGGAACCAAATAAATAGTTTCTTATTTATTTGGGATGTCGAATCATATGCTTCGAGACCATCTCCATGATTTGGAGAGGCTCTAGGCTGATCCTTTCGATAGAATCACACTACTTAAAAGCAAAGAAGGAGATGAGAAGAGAGAAAACAAAGGAATTACCTAAGCGTTCTTCAAGAATCCTATGGATGGCCTTGACAAAAGGCCTTGACAATCCAAAGAACTTGACTTGATTTGTGTTATGGTCTTGTAAATTTCATGAATAAGGGAGAGAGGCTAATTATGAGGACCTTCTTGATAAGATTTTTAGTGGTTTTTAGGTGAATGACCATTCTAGAGGTTTATTGTTATATCCCCCATCCCACATCAGAAATATGTGGGAATTGAGTGTGCTATATAGAAGGCCCATACACTCCTACTAAGCATAAAATCATCCATTGGACTTTTGGAGGCCTGTGATGGGCTGTGGTTGACCTAATTGAGGAGATACTTGGTGGGCTAGTGTATGGTACCTATGTGGCGGGTCGGGTCTGCGGACTCGGGTCGTTACAAATGGTATCAGAGCGGAACCCCGGCCTTAAGGCTTGCGAGCTAGCTCGGGGGTATGATCTGGGTACTGATTGACCTTTCTAGGGACGGCAAGGGTTTGAGTGGGGGAGATTGTGATATCCCCCATCCCACATCGGAAATATGTGAGAATTGAGTGTGCTATATAGAAGGCCCATACACTCCTACTAAGCATCAAATCATCCATTGGACTTTTGGAGGCCTGTGATGGGCTGTGGTTGACCCAATTGAGGAGATGCTTGGTGGGCTAGTGTATGGTACTTATGTGGCGGGTCGGGTCTGCGGACTCGGGTCGTTACATTTTTAGTTCAAGAACCTCTATATTTATAGGATTTCTTGACTTAGGGATCAAGCCAAGGGGTTGTATATGGATGGGAATCAAAGATTCGATTTCCAAGGAGTTGTTTTTGGAGTCTCAGATCGTCCTTCCATTCTTTCCCGGATTGCGGAGTGTTTGCCAAGAAACGAGGTTGAGATCAACAAGGAAACTGCTGAAAACCCGCCTGTCAAGGGGGATGTCTCGTACGAGACATTAGATGTCTCGTATGAGGCATCTTGTGTTTGAATCACAATTTTACCCTCTGCAGAAGTTTTAATGTTCATTTTGGCCTCTAACTAACGAAGTCAGTCAGAAACTTAATGAGACATGTCAAACTTAACGAGTTTTGACCCAAATCAAAGGCGAGACACAGAAGTAGTGTAATTATGAATGAACGTTCAAAATGGGGTTTCTACAATACACTTAGATTTATCTCCATAAATCTAAGTTCCAAGGATTTAAGCGGCTTTAACCAAGTATTTCATTTAGAAACTCTTTCAAAATAAATTATATGTCAACTACATATGCTAGACTAGGAATAAAATTACGCTCACACTAAATTTATTGTAATCACAAGTCTCATCTTTGATGAATTCAAACTCTTTGAATTCTACATCAAAATGAAAATTTCACTCCAAGTAGTTTGCTTCAATCCATCTCATGGATTTCTGCAACTTGCATATTTTATTAGAATTTTATGGATCAATCAAAACATTTAGGTTGTATCAAACACATCCTAAAGTAAGTTCCTGTTAAGGAATATATTTTTGACATCCATCTGTCATATTTAATATTTTAAATATGAGGTCATGACAATTAGAATTGTAATAACATTAAGCATGACTACGGGTGATAAAGTTTTATCATAATCGATATTATGAATTAACTTTACTCAATTAGTTGTGCTTTATCAATATGCACCTTGTGATCGATGTCCGTCTTCTCTAAGAAAACTCATTTTCTATCATATGGTTTTTAAGCCTTAGGGTAGAACAATCAAATTCGAAACTTGATTATGATACATGGATTGCACTTTAGATTTCATGACTCCAAGTCATTGATCTAAATCCAGAGCGGACTTTGCATCTTGATAGGTGATAGGTCAATCATTCTCAATGATATCTTACTTATTACTTTCTATTACTAGAAATCAATATTTCTTTTTATAGATAGTATTCTATCATATATGCAAATATCTTGTGTATACTTGAACGAATTTTCACAACTCCTTGTGAAACTTTGTTCGACTTCCATCTTAGGTTCTATGTCATTTTTCTGGGTCTCGAACTCTTCGAGATACATTTTACTCCCACTAATTCTTTAGAGATAAACGATTTATCTAGAAAATGCTATTTAGAGTAACAAACGATTTGTACTCTTTAAATGGTGTAAAATCAATATCATTAAGATATCCCATGAAAATGCATTAATTAGATTTGGGTGTGATTTTGTTCAAGACAACACTTTTCTCAAAAGCATCACATCACAAATCTATATATATATTAAAAGTCAAGGTAGAATCTTTAGGTGGTGCCATGTGGACAAGTTTTGTGTAACTCTTGCTTTTGATGGTGCCACATCATCCATGGGATTTTAATAATATGACTTTTCATTTCACTCTTATTAGCTAACAGTATAAATTAATTGTAATAGTTACTATATTAGTTAACTATTACTATTAATAGTATTAGTTTATTATAGTAGTTAACTATATAAGATACTAATACTATTAATAGTATAAGTTAAGTATAATATTTACTATAAAGGGTAACTATTACAATTAATAGTATTAGTTAACTATAATAGTTAACTATATAAGATAACTATTACTATTAATAGTATTAGTTAAATGTAAAGGTTATATATAAGATAACTATTACTATTAATGGTATTAGTTAAATGTAAAAGTTATATATAATATAACAATTACTATTAATAGTATTAGTTAAATGTAATAGTTAATTATATAACATTATTAATATTATTTTTAATATTAGTTAAGTGTAATAGTTACAATATAAAGTAACTATTATTAACAATAATATTAACTAATTAGAATAGTTACAATAATATATTGTAACTATTACTATTATTAGTTTTTTTTTTTTGAAATATTACTATTATTAATATTAGTTACGATATATAGTAACTATTGTTTTTAACTTATTATTTACGATAAAAGTTATTCCCTCCGTCTTAGGGTAAGAGTCATATTTTCTATTTTGGTACATCCTAAAGTAAGAGTCTCTTTCCTAAAATGGCAAATAATCGTTACTATTCATCACACTCATTTTCTCTAATATTTTACATTTATACTCACAACACCAATCAATTTACTATTACCTCCCACTCATTCTCTTTCTCTTCCTTTACTTTTACACTCACAACACTTAAATCACCTCCACAATTTCTTTTTCTCTGTGCATTTGAGAGGTTTAGGTAAACATTATCTTTTAATTTACTATTTATGCTCATAATTATGAGACAAGTGAAGTAAATTTTAAAAAATTTTATAAAATTATTCTTAACCAATACTATTTATCAATCTTAATATCTATTTTATACTATAGTAACTAAAACTATATCCACTATTATTAAAAAAATCATAAGTAGATTTATATATATCTTTAAATTTATTTATATTTATTTAAAATATTTAATAATTATATAATATAATTATAAATATCCACGCGTAAAAGAAAACACCCGTGCGAAGCACGTGTTAATCCCTAGTCTTTATGAAAGACAAACCAAGTTTTTTTCTTTTATTCCATATCTAATATGGTATCAGTCGAACCTCCTTAGATGAAACTTAAATTAGTGTAAGCGCAGCTGTTTTCAGCATATAATCCTGAAGGTTAATTTAAAGATCAGTTTGATTTATTATGAGGCGAAAAACAGCAGTTTGCAGACAATCTGCAGATTTCTGTAAGCAGGGGCCGTACGGCTCATTACTAGGCGTACGCCTAAATTACAGCCGTACGGTTGTTGTTTTCAGATTCTGTTCTTCTTATTCTGCAGACTTTCTGCGGAATTCTCATTAAGGCCTGGGCTCAAATATTCATTACTTTGATCAGATCAGAGTATACTAATACTTTTGCCATGAGATACCGAAATCTTTTTCCAAGCATTGTTACTTTAATGAACTACATACATCAATATGTATTACTCCAAAAGAGTATATTCCTTTTACTACTATTAGTAAGAGGTGTCTTAATCAATTTCCAAGATTCACATATATCACATGATTCGAAATCATTTGAATTTAAAAGTCCGTCCCATGGAATTTTATATATGTGTTTCTTTATCATTGATACAGTCATCAATGCTTTTAATAATGTAACGCTTACATCCTTAGATTCAGATTTCCATTATTTATGTTATACTTATTATTTTGTTCTTCCAAGATAAGGATATAAAGTCCCATTATATGATCAGCAATACAATAGAGCAAATCATATTTAATAGAACACTTTCTTATTCGAAATAAGAAATATCCGTAATCTTTTAATGAAGAAATTAAAATAATATTTCTACTTTAAGTAGGAACATCACAACATGTGTTCAAAACAAATATGAACCCACTAGGTAAAGACACTTCGCAAGTTCCTATGATTAATGTTGCAACCATTGCATCATTATCAACACATAGGTTAATCTTTACCCTTTTAAGTAGTCTTTCTATTTCTCAAGACTTACACATTTATACAAATGTGGGATCCATATCCGGTATCTAATACCCAAGAGCTTGGATGTAGAGAGATTAACATAAATACTTGAAGTGGTAGTCCTACTACCCTTCCTTTTGATATTTTAATTCAAATTGTAATTTCTCCAATGGTCAATCACATTTCCATGGTTGTAATTACATCATTTGGATTTTAGATTTTAGCCACAAATATTTCCTTTTAGGCTTGACAACTCTTGTCTTGCCTTTTATCTTAAATCCTTGTCCTTATTAGACATCAAATGTCGCTTATGAATTAATATCAAATTTGTTGTTAGTTCCAAACTAACTTGATTATCCAGCCAACTAAGGTAATTAATATGTCTCTCCATGTTCAAAACATGAGAACTTATCAACATACCTTTTATTAATCACATGAATGTTAGGCTCTAATCAATCTCAAACTATTCTTGCCTTTCTTGCTTGTAGGAACGCTTCCTACGTAATTGCTTATCACATAAGCATCCATATGTTTTAGATACTTCTAAAGTTCTAAACACTTGGTAGCAAGCCGTAGGACAATTGACATCCATAGAATCATCCACATATTTCTAATTAATGTCCTTATCCATCCTTAAGGAATTAGGTTTCTTAGGAATAAGATTTATTAAGAATTCATAACTTCTGTTCTTGTTTTAGAACAATTTTAAGCTCATGACTAGGTCAAGGAAGTTAATCTTATTCTCTTTAAGTGGGGTCTATCGCAGTGATTATACATGATTAAACTTTAAAACATTCTACACAAATATGCAAATATATATATATATATATATATATATATATATATATATATATATATATATATATATATATATATATATATATATATTTCATACCATCACCATTTAGAGATATTTTATGTATTTCATAAATACTCCCACTAAATTATACACCTTCAAATACTATAATGTATAATATAATTTAAGTGGTCTAAGATCCATATTTCACTTGACTTTGAGTCGGCGTAGGCACGACTGCTCAAAATAAGTTATTTAGGTGGATAACTCCTTATCAATCACATCATTTGTGACTCTTAGATCCTTTTATGAGATTTTAGACATCTTATGTCTAACATGTTTTAATCTCATCTGTGCCTTAGGCCCAAAACTGTTTTGATAGCCTAATTAAGTCAAACCATTTTAAACGTATAGGAATCACTATTTCCTCATCTTGCTCATAGATGAATAGAATTAATGCACCTCGCTTTGGTAGAGCCCACATAAAACTACCCATGTACTCACAAGTGTTTTAATAATAGATTGGCACATGACTTAAATTTTAGAGAAGGTTTATTTAACATAGAGACATGCATCATATATTTAATTATTTCAAACATAATATAATATAGTCTTTGCATTATTTATGTTAACTAATCAAATTAATTAACAAAAGTAAAATCTTGTGATTTAATTATGAAGCAACATTATGGGGACGGAATCTAAATTATCTGTAAAAAATTTACAGATTGGATATTTCATTCGCATTCCCAGAAACAAGGCGTAAGCCTACCATTGGTCCATGCAATGAATTAATCCAAATTTAGTTTTCTTCTCTGTAAACAATTTGCACTTTGTTCATAGGATTAAATTCTGAAACTTTTGAATCCGCAGAACATCTACAAATTGAGAGCACAAAACGTACGGTCGAAACAAAGCCAAAAGGCATCCACATTCCTGTATAGATTGGTTACTTGTTTCAAGAACTTTTCATTGTCTCTTAATCTCATAGATTACAGCAATCCTAAACACTTTAGAATTCTGATTTCTGTAACTTTCTGGATTAAATCATATTTCAAGAAACACGGTTTCAAAACCTGCCATCTGAAACCAGATTCAGTTCCTGATTCGAATTATGTAAACAATTTACAGATTACGAATTTAATTAGATCTAACTAATATCAAGAATAAACAATTTATTACTTATACAAATTAGATCTAAATTATCAATACACATTATCCAATTATTTATTGAGTGTATTGTAAAACTTGTAAAATAGCTCTCATAAGTCTTTTAGGGTTTAGGGTTTAGGGTTTAGCGTTGCGTGTTTTGTGTTGAGTGTATTGTGTTTTGGTTTTTGTGTTGAGCGTTGCGTGTTTTTTGTTGAGTGTTTTGTGTTGACTGTATTGGGTTTTGGTGTCGAGGCCGAGGCCGAAGAGGTTCCCCAGTCGGCCGAAGGCCGTCAAGCCGGAGGCTCGTCGGGGTTTTTTTTTTTTTTTTTTTTTTTATAACGTCGGCCGAAGGCCGTCGAGCCGGAGGCTCGTCGGCCCGAAGGGCCGACTGGGATTTTTTTTTTTTTTTTTTTTTTTTTTTTTTATAAACTAAAACACAAAACACTCAACACAAAAACACGCAACGCTCAACAAAAATACCAAAACCCAATACAGTCAACACAATACACTCAACACAAAACACAATACACTCAACGCTCAACCCGCAACGCTCAACCCGCAACCCTAAACCCTAAACAATTTAATTATTCATATAGATCAAATCAATTTAATAACCTCATAATCCCCATCTAATCATGCTCATAAATTTTAAATCTAATATAAAACTCAAATCACATATGTATCTTATTATCATGCAAATCATATAATCGAATTAAACAATTTAAACATGATATACTAAAATAATAAACGATGCACGGGGCTCTAATACCACTGTTGGGTTTTGATGCATCATGCGCAGCGGAATAAACATAAAATCAAACACCCATGAGCCCGGATCCGTGAATGTTGATTAGATTAAATATAAGATAAAATAAAACATACCCTTGAAGATCGAATCCATGAACACAGACTTTGAGGTGCTAACGCAAACACCCTCTATCGGTATTCACACGTCGAACGGACTCAAGAACACCTTCTTGATTGATTGCTAGATCCAAGGCTTGATGAAGAAACAATATCTTTATATGAAATAATTTGCTTCATTGATTATTGTATTTTGATGATCATGAATCACAAAATAAATAATCCTACCTCTCTATAATTTATTGTTATTGTTATTTATTTCCAAAATCAACATTGGAGGTTGTCAAACCCGGCTGCATACCTTATATGACGGTCTGACCTAATTCCGTTTGGGATCGGGATTCCTTGACAGTCAAGAAAAATAAATAAACTGGACAGTTATGGGGGGCCAGCCGTACGGCTCAACAGGAGCCGTACGGTGGCTTTATAGCCGTACGGTTGTGGCCAGTTTAAATCCCAGATTTTAGCCCTTTTCAATCCGTTCTATTGTGTGTGACCCAATAGGATTATACTATGTTGGCAACGAGTCCGAACTATTCAGAACCCGTAAGTCATAAGCGGACTCTAGCAAGACATTATGACTGTCCAATTAGTATAACTTTGAAAGTCCAAAGTTACCTTATAGAACATATCACAATCCCTTTGTCACACGATATCATATTGGACATAAGTCATGGTCTATGTCAACTTATGTTGTCCAATGATTTCTCGATCCCGAGTAGATTGGTATGAGCAAATGACATTGAACACATCAATACATTTGGGTAAAGCCGTACACTATCATCAATCTCACTAATCGAGTGGCCAAGCAGATATCTCTCTTGAGAGAGGGACAAATCCCATCTTGACTTATCATTCTTCCCTACAAGAATCCGATTATGCCAATCGTAGCCTTTATAACCACCCGGTTAAGGGTAGCGTTTGAGTACGTCAAACATAATGTTCATCATGTGGAAGACCATGATAATCTCAGGTCTAAGGATTCAAATGGTATGACTATTATGAGATTTAATTATGATATTTGACCATGACATAAATCTCATAACGGGTCTATCCAGTACATTGTTCTCTAACAAGTACCCACAAGTTTAATCCGCATTCTATGCACCATAATCAACATATGATTATCCATTAAACTCATACTAGGCTTTCATAAGTGCTAGGGACAATGATTATTATAATAAACATGCAAAATATATAATAATCGGGTTTGTTATGTCTATAAGAATGAATCTATGATGTAACGCATAGGCCTTTCTCAAGGGCCTAAGGCATAATATCCAACAACCGGTGGCATGGCCACGTTAATAGTAAGGGGATCACTCGACCCCTTCAATTTTGAAATGTGTCAATTTACCACCCCTAAGTTTTTGATAAATGTTTTTTAATGATTAAATTGATGAATTTATACATGTTAACTGGGGTTGTCAGTGGTTCGGTCCAAACTGCGGTTTGGGACCGAACCGAACTAAACCATACGGTTTGGTTCTGTCACGACCCAAAATCTAGGCTCTATTTTATTAGTAATAAATAATTATTATTTAATTATTTGCCTATTTATTTATTTAAATTATTATTTATTTAAATATTTATGTGTGCATTTTATGTGTTATAATAATTATGCCTAGCATTTTATTTGGGTCATTTGTGCTAGTGTAGTATTATTTAGTCTTAATTGTTAGTAGGGAGAGTAAGCATTTGTGTTAGTAGATGAGGGGGCCTTAGTGTAAATTCTTTTAAATCATTCTCATACTCCCTCCCTACTCCCCTCTCCTCCCTCACTTCTCCCTCACCCTCTCCATTTTCCCAGCTCATTTCTCTCTCTCTCCAAAAAGGAAAAAGGGTAAGTTTTCTCTTTCACTTCTCTCTTCACGTTCTTCATCTTCTTCTTGTTATTTCTCATTTCTTAAAACATGAATCTTGTTTAGATCGTCGATAGGATCGCGTAGAATCAAAAATATTTGAAATCCATCATCTTTGGAAAATCTCAAGTAAGTTGCTTTTCCCCCATTTTTATGCTAAAATGCTCATAACATGTTTCTACAATGCTTTAATTGTTATATTTGAAGTTTGGTTGAGTTTGGAATTAATTTGGAATTTATTTGAGTTTTTGGTTAAAATTGGTGAATTGATGAATGTTGGGTTTGATTCTTGGTTTTGGTTGACAAATGGTGTTATTTGGATTCCCATCCTAGTTATAAGTGGTTTTGGTACATTTTGGAACTTGTTGAAGGAGTTGAGTTTGAGTATTTTGTGTTTTGGTGTATTTTGGGTCGAAATTGAAGAACCCAGCTCTGTTCTTCCCGACCAAAACCCAGACCGAGCGCCCGCCTGCCCTTGCCCAGGCGCCCGCCTGCCCCCCTTTTTCCAGCGGCCTGACCTTCTGGTCAAATGAGCACCCGCTCGCCCCTACCCAGGCGCCCGCCCGCCCGCCTGCATGGGATTTTGACCTTTTTGCTTGGTTTAAGACTAATAACTTACCTAGTTTAGGTTTCCTTCTCCTAATTAACTTAAGATAACATCGTGGAGTACGTTATTAATTGGAATTGGTTTCTTTGTGAATAAATGTGTTATGGAATTTATTTAAGTACCGTTTTGGGAATGTTGGACATCCTTGATGTGTTGTTAGATTGGTTTACCTTTGTGGTGATTTAGTTGTAATGATTCCCTACTTTGGAATCGTAAGATGTTTATTCATGCTAATATATTATTACTTAGCATTTATTTAAAAGCCCAGCTGGCATATTTGTTGCAGGTGGTGATAAGGTAACCTTTGCAACCTTTAAACTTGAGAAAGCCGCTGAGCATTGGTGGCAAGTGTTGAGTAAAGTTAGGAACTAGAAGGTGTACCACAGACATGGGAGAATTTTCTTAAAGCTTTTAAGTCGCAGTTTATTCCAACAGTTGTCCAAGATAGAAAGGAGATGGAATTTCTTAATCTGGAGCAGGGAAGTTTGACCGTGGGGCAATACTCAACCAAGTTCACAGAATTGGCGAGGTATTGTGATCACTTAGTTCCAAATGAAGCTAAGAAGGCACAGAGGTTTGTTAAAGGGTTAAGGACTGAGTACAGGAAGCAACTTCTTTCTCTACAGATCACTAGCTATCAGCAAGAAGTGGAGAAGGCTTATACTATTGAAAATGATATCGAAGAACACAAGGTGAAGTTGGGAACAACCATGACTGGTCGTGTATCAGAGAGAACTCAGGGATCTGGTTCTAAAGGTGGTAAATCTGGCCGCCAAGATCGTCGATTCCGACAGCCAACTGAAAGTAAAGGTAGTGTATCAACTGGTTCGAGGATAACAGTCCAAGGTTCCAGGAGAGTATGTGGCTATTGTTCAAAAGAAGGCCATTCTGAAGACAAGTGTTGGCTAAAACAAGGAAAGTGTTTATTGTGTGGTGAAGCGGGGCACTTTGCTAGAAATTGTTCTAAAAGTAAAGTAAATCAAGTTGGTGGTACAAGTCAACCAGTCTCAGGTTCCAAGAGAGATAGTGGTGGTCGACCAAAAGTTCAGGGTCGAGTGTTTGCTTTAGATCAGCAGGGTGTAGCTGAGTCTTCTGCGGTCATAGGAGGTATTATATTACTTTCTAGTACGAGAGCGCGAGTCTTGATAGATCCAGGCTCATCTCATTCTTATGTGGCATCTCATTTTGTGTCGCATTTGCATGTTCTTCCTGATTCTATGCCTTATGTGCTAGAAGTATCTTCCCCTATGGGAGATTGCATGTTTACTTCTGAGGTTTACAAGAAATGTGAGGTTCTTGTGGGTGATCATGCCCTTCTTGCCGACCTAGTCGTGTTACCTATAAGGGACTTTGACGTGATTCTTGGCATGGATTGGCTATATGTGCATCATGCATCTGTTGATTGTTATAGAAAAGTAGTAACTTTTTCTATTCCTGGTTTGCCTGATTTTACCTTTGAAGGTGATAGGCCTTTATGTGCTATACATGTTATTTCTGCTTTAAAAGCTAGAAAACTTTTATCTCGTGGTTGTGCCGGGTATCTCGCATGTGTGCTTGATCAGAGTGTATCTGTTCCCAAGATGGAGGATATTCCTGTTGTGTCTGAATTTTCAGATGTGTTCTCTTCTGAGTATAGTATGCCACCTGATCGAGAGCTTGAGTTCTGTATTGAGTTATTACCAGGTACAGCACCAATCTCTAAAGCACCATATAGAATGGCTCCAGCTGAGTTAAGAGAGTTGAAAACACAGCTTGAGGAATTGCTTGATCGGGGCTTTATCAGGCCTAGTGTATCACCGTGGGGTGCACCAGTGCTGTTTGTCAGAAAGAAAGATGGGACTCTGCGATTGTGTATTGATTACAGAGATCTTAATCAGGTAACTATCAAGAATAAATATCCGTTACCTCATATTGATGACTTGTTTGATCAGCTTCAGGGTTCAGTAGTATATTCGAAGCTTGACTTGAGAAGTGGTTATCATCAGTTGAAAATCAGATCTGAGGATATACCAAAGACAGCTTTCCGTACCAGGTATGGGCATTATGAGTTTATTGTTATGCCATTCGGTTTGACAAATGCTCCAGCTGTATTTATGGATTTGATGAACCGTATCTTCAAGCCATATCTTGATTGCTTTGTGGTGGTATTAATTGATGATATTCTTGTGTATTCTAAGTCACGGGCTGAGCATGAGCAACATCTCAGAGTGGTATTACAAGTTCTTCGTGAGAAACAATTATTTGCAAAATTCAGCAAATGTGCTTTCTGGTTAGAAGAGGTTTCATTCTTGGGGCATGTTGTGTCTGCTACTGGTATTGCAGTAGATCCTTCCAAAGTTGAAGCAGTTGTTAACTGGAAAAGGCCAACTACAGTGACTGAAATCCGTAGTTTCTTGGGCTTAGCTAGTTATTATCGGAGGTTCATTGAGGGATTCTCCAAGATTGCTACTCCATTGACTAATATGACTCGAAAAGCTATTTCTTTTGAGTGGAATGATAAATGTGAAGCGATTTTTCAGGAGTTGAAAAGGCGTTTGACTACAGCTCCAGTCTTGGCTTTGCCTAATGGTTCTGAGCATTTCATGGTTTATACTGATGCTTCTAAAGAAGGATTGGGTTGTGTTCTGATGCAAGATGGCAAGGTAATAGCTTATGCTTCTCGAAAATTATCTCCTTATGAAAAGAATTATCCTACTCATGATTTAGAGTTGGCTGCGATTATTTTTGCTTTGCATAAATGGAGGCATTACTTGTATGGAACTAAATTTGAAGTCTTTACTGATCATAAGAGCTTGAAGTACTTGTTTTCTCAAAAAGAGCTTAACATGAGGCAACGTAGATGGATGGAGAAATTGAAAGATCATGATTGTACTATCCTTTATCATCCAGGAAAAGCCAATGTTGTGGCAGATGCACTGAGCAGAAAGACTTATATTTCTTGCTTGATGATTCGCGAATGGAAGATGTTTGAAGACTTGTGTGATTGGAATCCTTGTGAATCAAATCATGGAATTATCATTGCTAATATAAAAGCTACTTCATATTTACTCCAACAGATCAAAGAAGCTCAGGTAATGGATTCTGAACTGCAGAAAATCATTAGTGGAATAAATGAAGGAAAGCAATCAGATTTTTCTTTCAACAGTGATGGAATTCTTACCTTCCGAAGTCGAGTTTGTATTCCAGTTGATCCTGAGATTAAGAAGAAAGTTCTTGAAGAGGCTCACAAAGCCAAGTATACTATTCATCCTGGAAGTACTAAAAATGTATCAAGACTTGAAGAAATATTTCTGGTGGAACAATATGAAAAGAGAGATTGCTGAGTATGTATCCAAATGTTTGACTTGTCAACAAGTAAAGGTGGAACATCAACGTCCAGCAGGTTTGTTGTAACCATTGGAAATTCCAGAGTGGAAATGGGAGCATATTACTATGGATTTGTGACTGGTTTGCCACGTACCAGACGAGGCCATGATGCTGTTTGGGTTATTGTGGACAGGTTGACTAAATCAGCTCATTTCTTGTCTGTTTCCATGGGATATTCATTGTCTCAATTGGCATCTTTGTATGTTCAGGAGATTATCCGACTGCATGGGGTTCCTGTGAGTATTGTATCTGATAGAGATCCTCGTTTTACTTCTCGATTCTGGCAGTCTCTGCAGGGTGCTATGGGTACTAAATTGAATTTCAGTACAGCTTTTCATCCTCAATCTGATGGGCAATCTGAGAGACTTATACAGATTCTCGAGGATATGTTACGTGCTTGTGTTATTGATTTCAAAGGCAGTTGGGATACTCATCTTCCTTTGGCTGGGTTTGCTATAATAACAGTTTTCAGTCTAGCATTGAAATGGCTCCATATGAGGCTCTTTATGGCAGAAAATGTCGATCTCCTATATGCTGGGATGAAGTGGGAGAAGCTAGACTCTTGGGTCCTGAAATGGTTCAACAGTCAGTTGAGAGTGTGAACTCATTCGGGATATATTGCGCACAGCTCAGAGTAGACAAAAGAGTTATGCAGATCATCGTAGAAGGGATCTTGAATTTTAGGTAGGTGACTTTGTATTCTTGAAGGTCTCTCCTCGTAGAGGTATAAAGAGATTTGGGAAGGAAAGGAAAGTTATCTCTCCTCGTTATATCGGTCCATTTGAGATTCTTGAAAGAGTTGGTAAGTTGCTTATAAGTGTCTTTACCTCCTTCTTTATCTGGTATTCATGATGTGTTCCTGTATCTTGCTTCGCAAGTATATGGCAGATGAATCACATGTTCTTGAGTATGAGGCTATTCCATTTCAGCCTGATTTGTCTTATGAGGACCGCCTGTTGAAATTCTTGACTGGAAGAGCAAGTATTGCGTTAAAAAAATATCCTATTGTGAAGGTCTTTGGAGGAATCATGAAATTGAAGAGGCTACTTGGGAAACCGAGAAAAGAGGATGCGAGATAAATACCCGAGCCTATTTGAAAACTTTGTAAGTAAAATTCGTGGGCGAATTTTCTTTAGGTGAGGTGGGGAGGATGTAACGCCCATCCTTATTATCGTTAAAAATTTGACATATTTGTTAAATACCTGAACTTGCATATTATGTGTTAGTTTTACTTGGGTTAAGTTTTAACTGCTTTTAAATAGTTAAGGTGGTTAAATGTCTAGTTTTGACTTTTGGGTCATTTGTGAAAATTTGACTTCAGGGTCTTTTTGTTAAGTGAAACTTGAGGGGCCTAAGTGCAATTGTTTGAAAGTTGTAAGTATATCTTCCTTTTCTTGCCTGAGAAAGGCATTCTTTCCCCAAAATTTCTTACGCTCCCTCTGTTTCAAAGCTAGGGTTAAAAGTTTTCCCTATTCCCGACTCCTCGAGTTTAATTATCCCTCCGTTCTTGCTTCCGATCCCGGATTATATTCGTGGCGTTGAATAGAGCGTTCCAGGCCGAACAGAAATAAGTTTTGGTCAACTTGAATTTTGACTAGGTAAGTTATTAGCTCCCCCTTACTTGTAATAACATGCATAAATGTTATTCTTAATACTTGTGATTGTTATTTTGTGTTTGGGGTGATTTTTGTGGTACTTGTAAATTTGGGAAACGGGGAGTAGTTAACCCTACTGAGTGAACTAAGGAAAGGAAATGAAAGATTGGTTTAAGCTTGTTTCTTATTTTGGGGTATGTTGAAATTGTTAGTAAATGTTACTCCTAAGCTTGGGACGGAGAATTGTTAAGTTTGAACTCAGGGGAAATCTACCAATTTTGTACTGAGCACGGTCGTGCGCCTTTAATTGGCACGGTCGTGCCAAATATCGCCTTTAGGCAAAACCTCTCGGCTTTGATAGCACGGTCGTGCCACTTTTGCACGCACGGTCGTGCCAAGTGGAATTTTGATTTTTCCTTCTTGAATTGTTTCCTTCATACTTTCTATAGGAAAGTCGGAATCAAGATCCGAAAGAAGCTGAATAACCTAGACTCAGAGGGCTATTCAAAGACTAAATTAATGAGGTTTTAAGGTGATTGTCTAGAGCATCTATATAGATGTTTTAGGACATTGAACTTAAGTATAAGAGTAGTAGCTCTTCCTTATGTCTTGAAAGTGCTATGAACAAGCACTAATGTGTTATTCTTGTCTTGAAACAATGATTGTGCACCTTAGAGGCATTAGCCTAAGGTCTTAGACTTGAACATCCTAAGAATAGGAGTTGGATTTTGTAAGAGTAAATGTATAACTCTTATACTTGTTTGAATGTCCAAAGATTGGAAGTTATAACTTGAAGTATAAGACATTAAAAGCTTGTACATGACTTGAACATCCATAGAAATGGATTAAGACTTGAATATAAGATAATAAAATCTTGTACTTGGCTTGACACCAATACATATGTATGGTAGTGAACTAGAAAGTGCTATGAAAAAGCACTAACTTGTATGAAACATGTTCTTGTTGTGTATGTGCAAACATTGCATATAGTTGCTTGATAACAAGGTGACTTCTTGAGTACTTGAAGCATGTTCCTTGTTGAGCTAGTCCACTACATTTGGATTAGTTCTTCTCCCGTTGTTCAAGTAAATATCTACTTGTACTTTCTTGTGTGAGTCCAGCTGGTTCTCTTGCTTGTTCGAAAATGTATAGTTCACGCTTGTCGCGAGAGCTGGGGTTTAAGTGACAATCGGGTCCCTATGTTTTCCGCCCGACCCCTTACTACCGGCCATAGTAAGGGCATAGCTTCCTTAGTTGGAGCAATATAGCCTGACTAAAGTGAATGCTAAATTCCCGTCCCGAACACCTCATGAATAATCATGAGTACTGATATTGAGAATGACACTGGTTACGCGGGTCTTCTGAGATATACTGAATAATCAGTTCCTGTTATTGATCGTGATGTCAAAGTAATACAAGCTTCGACAACAATGGTATTCTTGGGAGGAATAAGGAAGGAAGCAATATCCTTATAACTTGCTTGTTTAGCCTTATGTGCTACTTGATGAGTGGATTATCCTCTCATATACTTGTTACTTGATGATACTTGATAAATAATTATTTGAGTATCTACTTGAATTGCATGATAACATGTCATGTAGTTGCATCTAATATCTTACTGACATTTATCTCACCCTTTATTTGTTCCCCCCCAGGAAAGGAAGGATAGTGCGCAGTGAGGCTCGACATAGTTGGGAGCTTGCTTCGCAGCGTGATTATTTTGGGGCTTGTGTCCTTTTACACTTGGTGAGGACGATGTATTATGGGTTTTGTAACTCCTTATTTTGGGGTAGACAGTTCTTGTTGTCACTAGACATCTTGTATAGTACTCTTAATGCCAGCTTATGTGCTAGGCATGTTTCCGCTGTGTATGTATTAAGTTTGGTTTAAATTTTCTTGTCTTGAACTCGTGTTGTGAGCTAGTATAGCTCCTTACTCTAGAGTATATATATCATGTCAGTTTGTTAAACAAATGTCATTAAGTTCTTGTTAAGTTTCTTGTTTCCCGTTAGGCACTCCATCCAGGTTCGAGGTTCTATTAGGGGATCCCGGGACCTGGGGCGTGTTAGGTTGTGTATCAGAGCTACCCTGGTTTAGCTACCCCTGTTTAGCTACCTTGGTTTGCTCTAAGTCTGGATAGGGTCTATGGCCTAGTATGGGTGAGTCTTGGGGTGTTATTAATAACGCTGAGTGTTTACCTACAGGTACAATGAGTTCTGAAGGTACAAGTGGCAGTAATCAGCTGAGATCTATAACTCCATCAGGAAGAAATGGTTGATAATGTTGACTGGGATTATCCTAAATCGCCTTACAAGGTTCTTGAAGCTGAAACCTCGTAGTTTTGAAGGGGAATTTGATGCTAAAAAGGCAGAGGAGTGGATTGAAAGCATTGAGAAGATCTTTACAGCCTTGAGATGTGCAGGTGGTGATAAGGTAACCTTTGCAACCTTTAACTTGAGAAAGCCGCTGAGCATTGGTGGCAAGTGTTGAGTAAAAGTTAGGAACTAGAAGGTGTACCACAGACATGGGAGAATTTTCTTAAAGCTTTTAAGTCGCAGTTTATTCCAACAGTGGTCCAAGATAGAAAAGAGATGGAATTTCTTATCTGGAGCAGGAAGTTTGACCGTGGGGCAATACTCAACCAAGTTCACAGAATTGGCGAGGGTATTGTGATCACTTAGTTCCCAAATGAAGGCTAAGAAGGCACAGAGGTTTGTTAAAGGGTTAAAGGACTGAGTACAGGAGCAACTTCTTTCTCTACAGATCACTAGCTATCAGCAAGAAGTGGAGAAGGCTTATACTATTGAAAATGATATCGAAGAACACAAGGTGAAGTTGGGAACAACCATGACTGACTGGTCGTGTATCAGAGAGAACTCAGGATCTGGTTCTAAGGTGGTAAATCTGGCCGCCAAGATCGTCGATTCCGACAGCCAACTGAAAGTAAAGGTAGTGTATCAACTGGTTCGAGGAAACAGTCCAAGGTCCAGGAGAGTATGTGGCTATTGTTCAAAAGAAGGCCATTCTGAAACAAGTGTTGGCTAAACAAGGAAAGTGTTTATTGTGTGGTGAAGCGGGGCACTTTGCTAGAAATTGTTCTAAAAGTAAAGTAAATCAAGTTGGTGTACAAGTCAACCAGCCTCAGGTTCCAAGAGAGATAGTGGTGGTCGACCAAAAAGTTCAGGGTCGAGTGTTTGCTTTAGATCAGCAGGTGTAGCTGAGTCTTCTGCGGTCATAGGAGGTATTATATTACTTTCTAGTACGAGAGCGCGAGTCTTGATAGATCCAGGCTCATCTCATTCTTATGTGGCATCTCATTTTGTGTCGCATTTGCATGTTCTTCTGATTCTATGCCTTATGTGCTAGAAGTATCTTCCCCTTGGGAGATTGCATGTTTACTTCTGAGGTTTACAGAAATGTGAGGTTCTTGTGGGTGATCATGCCCTTCTTGCTGACCTAGTCGTGTTTACTATAAGGGACTTTGACGTGATTCTTGGCATGGATTTGGCTATATGTGCATCATGCATCTGTTGATTGTTTATAGAAAAGTAGTAACTTTTTCTATTCCTGGTTTGCCTGATTTTCCTTTGAAGTGATAGGCCTTTATGTGCTATACATGTTATTTCTGCTTTAAAAGCTAGAAAACTTTTATCTCGTTGTTGTGCCGGGTATCTCGCATGTGTACTTGATCAGATTGTATCTGTTCCCAAGATGGAGGATATTCCTGTTGTGTCTGAATTTTCAGATGTGTTCTCTTCTGAGTATAGTATGCCACGTATCGAGAGCTTGAGTTCTGTATTGAGTTATTTCCAGGTACAGCACCAATCTCTAAAGCACCTTATAGAATGGCTCCAGCTGAGTTAAGAGAGTGAAAACACAGCTTGAGGAATTGCTTGAAAGGGGCTTTATCAGGCCTAGTGTAT